>QXTE01000120.1:2638443-3169206 GCA_003942145.1 Platysternon megacephalum
GAGAGGGGGGATGGGAGGGGGGCAGAACTTAAACTACTCAGACACCTTACAGGGTTCTAAATGAACCACACCAACTCAGAAAAGGGACCCGGGTGTCACTGTAGACAGCTCAGTGAAGACCTCTGCCTAATGGGCAGCTGCAGTCAAAAACGAAAACAAGATGTTACGATGAATGGGGTGGAGAATAACAGACTCTCTCAATGCCCTAGATCAATGGTGTAGTGTCATCTGGATATCGGGTACTGTCCTGGTCACTATATCTCACACGGCTATTGAAGATTTACAGGATGTTCAGAGAAGTACAATGAGAATGATCAAGGGTCTGGATAAACTCTCATAGGAAGAGAGATTTTAAAGATTAGGACTGTTTTCCCAAGGAGACATGGGAACAGTATATAAAACAAAGTCTGATCTAAAGAAAGTAGACCAGGAACTTCTGTTCTCCCTGTCCCATAACATAAGAACAAGGGGACATTCAATGAAATTAAGAGGTGGCAAATTCAAAACTGATAAGAAAATACTTTTGCACGGAATACATAGTCTGTGGAACTCACTGCCAGAGGATATCAACAATATCTAGAGTGGTTACAAGTCATATGAAACATCATGATTCAGGGCTTAAAACAATCTTTAACTATTTGATACCAAGAGGAGAACTAACCTAGGGAGCAGATTATCCCACATCTGTCTTCTGTGGGGTTCAGGCACTTTCTTCAGAAGCATCCGGTGCTGGCCTCGGCTGGAGACAGAATACTGGACTAGGATGGACCACAGGTCTGGTCTGGAACTTTCTATGTCAAATCTCAGCACCGTTTATCAGACACATAACCTTCAACCCCAACTCTTCTGAGTCACTCAAGGCCTGTGATGATTTTGAAATACTGGGTCACTGGGTTTGTAGGGGTTTTGTTTTTTAAAATCACCACTGCCCTTGGACTGCCTTCCAATTTGAAAGCGGTTGTATGAGTGTTTAAAGGAGAATTTTGTCAGCGAACTGCTGTTCAAATCCCCAAAGAGATAAACTCACTTCTGAACCCAGAGGCAGCTCATGTTTAAGATTAAATTAAGAGGTATGGGGTTCTACTGGAGTGGAAGATGGGGGCTAGAGTGGATTTTTTTTTTAACATAGCCCTCTTGTAGTGAAGTCTTCCCCCCCCCCGCCCCCGCACATCTCCACTTGACATGAGATAATAGGTTATCTAGGAACACCAATAGATTACTTAGACTGTAAACTCTGTGGGGCAGGGACCATCTTTTTGTTCTGTGTTTGTACAGCACCTAGCGCAATGGGATTCTGGTCCCTGACTAGGGCTCCTAGGAGCTATGGTAATTCAAATGAGAAATAATAAGCAGGCTTCCCTATAATTGATTGCATTTGTCATAGTGCAGTCTACTGCAACATTTTCAGAATGGCATTCTGAGGTTGTAAACTCTTTCAGTAGAGATGGTGGCTTTTGAATGTATTTGGGCAACACCTATCAACATGTGAGCCCTGGCCCTGACCAGGGCCACGGTAACAAATATTATGTACTACCACTACACAATCAATGGTTTGTGTCAGATTCTGCTGGTGTAAATCAGGCTGCTGTGATGGGACTAGACAGGAAAGTGAGGTGGGGCAAGGCTGGCTGTGGGGGGAGAGAGGGAGTGCACTGAATGAGTGCATCCCGGCCCATAGCAGCCATAATCTGCAGGACATTTCAGAGGTGACTTTATCACCTTTTGTAAGTACCTATGGGGGAGAAGATTTCTAACAGCAGAGGCTGATTAGATTAGCAAAGACATAAAATCCAGTGGCTGGAAGTTGAAATTAGACAAATTCAGACTAGAGATAAAAATGCAAAATTTTAACGGGGAGGGTAATTAACCATTGGAACAATTCATCTAGGAATGGGGTGGACTCTCTTTCAATGACAAGGCTTTACATTACAATTGGATTTAGGTCCAGGCTATATCATCAATGACCCCTCTATGCATCCACCAATATTTACATATACTAAGCTTGTTGATCCTTCGAGGAGTCTGGATGTTAAATGCCTGACATTTCTGGGCAGTGGCTTAGGACATCAAGCTCGTTCACAGTTAAAGCGTGGATTTAAAAATATATCGAGTAAAGCAGCAAAAGGGTGAGGTGCTGTACTGTGCTGGAGTTTTATTTCCTCCATCACTTGCCTGTCATGCTGCCAGGACACACACACAAGGTGCAGTCATCACCAGCAGTAAAATTTCCTCGGCTTAATGTGCCAGGGGAAAGGGAAAATCCAAAGGCGTCCTCCCTCTGCATGGCTACTGAGAGAGTCAACCAACTGTTCAGTGAAGAAGGAACAGCAATTAGCCGCAGGGATTCTCATGTAGGAATCCCCCAGTCAAGCACTTGTCAGTGCATGTCAAAGCAAGCAACAGCGGATGGTGAAAAAGGAAAGAACATGTAGCCAAGAAAAAGAGAGCAATAGGTCTTGACTGACACATGAATCCTCATCGTGAAAGGGGTGTGAATACCGGGAAGGGTGAGCAAAGGAGCTGCTCTTGTGATAGGGTGTTAATAGCAAGTGACGTTTATCTATGCCTAATGACAGGCATTATTGCTCTTTGTGAGTTACTGATTAAGAAGAAGGGAAGACTGGCCTGGTGGCCCATGCAGTGACCCAAGAGTCAAGAGATCCGGATGCTTTTTCTGGCTCTGTTACTCACTCACGGCGTGACTTTGGGTAAGCAATAACTAGAGCAGGGCCACGTTACCAAAAAATTCAAAATAACGTTTTTCCCCACAAAAATTGTAATAAATTTGTAGAAAGAAGTCACCATTTTTCAGCCAGCTAGAGTCACAACTTTTGTGCCTCAGTTTCCCCACCTGTAAAATGAGGATAATATTTACCAAGGTGTTAGCTTCTACCAGCCTGCACAGAGAATGCAGATGTCATTTGTCTACACATGAAAATTAATCCAGAATAAGGTAGGGTGTGAATTTAAAGATGATTAACTATTCCTAATTAACTCCACATGGGAACGCTCTTATTCTGGAACAGAGTGCTATCTAGTGGGTTAAATGATTCTGGAATAATGCTCCACATAGGCCAGCCCTTAGTTTTGCTGACACACCATTCCAGGTTGATTCTCTGAACTTCACCCCTGGAGTTTATAAACTGGTCTGAGGGTATGTCTACACTGCAATTGGAAGCAAGCTAAAGATAGCAGTGTGGATGTTGTGGCACTGGCTTCGACATGGGCTCGCCACCCAAGCTCAGATCCAGGCGGTCAGGCAGGCTTGGATCCTGGAAACTAGCCCCAGCCATCACCCATGCCTCACTGTCCACACCGCTATTTTTAGTGCACTAGTCTCTCTCCATGGGCTGGGAGCCACATTCCCAGCTGCAGTGTAAACACCCCTGGAGTGTCTCTATCGGAGGCAAAGAGATCGAAGGGGAGGGAGGTGTGTGATGTGATGAGAGATGGGTGAGGACTCTGCCTGTTCACACGTACCTATCTAAGAGCCCTTGTCAGGCCTAATTCATGCTTTGAAAGCACTTTGAGTTCCATGGATGGAAGGTGCTAGTGAGAGGCAAAGTGGCATTCTTCTATTTAACAACGTTATCTGTAAAGCTCATAGGGTGTGTGAAATAACTTTAAGATTAGGGTAGTTTATTGCCACTATTTTTATAAGGCGGTGGGATACAAATTTCCAGAGTTAAAAATATCGTTTGGAAAACAGCAAGTGCCATTTAGAACCATTCTAAAGACAAGTTCACAAGCAAAATGGATATTTAAAACAGCTGTGAAGACAAGACTGCTAAGAAGCATTTGGCTAAAAGCAAACGTGGAAATAAAATAACTTTGCAGAATAGGGAGACAAGGTTAAAAATCAGGGAATTTGGTAACGGGCCCCTTTTAAAGGAAAACGCTTCAGTTTTTAGGCTTTCCAGAGACTAATAAATTATAAAAAAAAATGTAAACTCCTCTACTAGGTCCAGATTAACACCCATCACTTCAAGTTTTACTTTCCATCCTACCGTAAAAGCTCTAGTGTATTTTTCACTTCATTTATGCAGTCTACTATTGGGCTCAATTTTTTTTGCCTTTATAAAACTAAAGTATATCATGTTCAGGTATAACGAATTCTGGGCAACCATCAGATGAAGAGGATCTCTATTTAAAAACTCTTGATGGAAGTAATTGTAAGAAATCAAGCAGTTAAATGGGTGTGGCTGGATTTCCCCTTGGAATCTGCAGGGCAAATCAATGTGAGCAGGGTAATGCCACTATGCATGGAAAGATGAGAGGATAAACATGAAGAACATCTTCCCTTCTTTCTAGCCCGGCTAGCAATAGCTGAGATTTGCATGGGGCATTATGCACAGAGATCTTACAAAGCCCCTATTTCACGCTATGTCTGTGGTAGGAGAAACAGCCATATATCATTATCTCCATTGCTTCAAAACACTGCCATTCACTCAGCTCAGGTTTTCTTATCCCTACCCAAACTTGGTTTGAATTTGATGCTGGATTAGCAGCTTTGGAGGCTGGAATTCTCTAGTTATCCACAGAACAGGTACAGCATAAGCGGCAGAAGGGTATTCTTCTTCCACAATGCCACGTCTCAACCCTGACCCTGGCAACCATCTCTAAGGGAGTTCAGTCCCTATGGCCATTCAGTCCTTGGCCTCCCTGCTCAAACTGCCAGCAAGGGGCCAATTAGTGCTTATTGTGGTGGTTTTGTGATGTGGACACTGGTCCAATAGGATCTCAACAGAGGGACTATCAAATTATTGTGTCAGTTACTGGAACAGCCATCAGCTGTGCACTGGGCTGGATTAAAACCACTCCCCGGCGAAAGGCTCTGCATGTCCCATTACCCTTTTCCTGAGCCAATGTGCTGTAGCAAAAATGTTTTTAAAGGCTATGCAATGAGCATAATGAGCATTGTACAACACGCCTTCAAAGTAATTTAAAAGCAACATTTCACCTTACATTGGAACTTCTCCTTCCACCCAAACAGCGGTGACAGCCTTTCTAATGGCAACGTAGTCGGGCGCCCTCTGGTCCTGGGGAACCTAGCCGCACTGTGAGGGCTGCAGTCTCTGCCACTCTTTGGCACTCTGTGCAACTGGCCACAAAGCAGCACTGGGATGACTTTCAACCGTCCAAGCTGTAGCTTCAGTGCTTCGATGCAGTTGTTGCAGACTCCAGTGTGCGAGTGAGGGAAGCTGATGGCATCAAATATGACAACTCTCAAATGAGTGACACCCCACTCAGACCTTGAGCTCTTCCTTTTATAGGAAGCTAAGAGATCCCTTTGCAAACAGCCTAGATGGAGATGTTGGGCAAGAAAGACACTGTATATTGAGAAGCATAGGCCTCTTTGCTGAAAATGATTTTTTAATAATAGTTGCTTATTTCAAAGATAGTCTAGCAACACAGGATTTTCTATGCCCGGCCATCCCATTTAGTTTGGTATCTTGCCTGCAGTGACTGCCACTAACTGATGCTTCGGAAGCTTGTAAAGTCATGTGGTAGAGAATGGCCAGGTAGACTGGAAAGTTTGGCTTTTTGAAAAATTCTTGATAGCGTTCACAAGCCAAGTTTATTTCTCAATCTTTTTTAAAAAAAAGAAAGATATTTCAAGAAAATATTGAGTTTATTTAAATTGCACCCCATTTTGGCATGCACAAGCCCTTTATGGCAGGGTTAAATAAGATGGCCTCTAATGTACTGAGGAAGGATAGCCTTCCCACATGGGAAGATTGTACACCACTTGTTTTTGGCATCCTGAAAATACCCAAGGTAACTGCAGGGCAACTCAAAATTAAGCAAGCCAAAAATCTCGCTGAACATGCTTTATCATAACTTAAAACAACTTCGCTCCCGGGACCGGCATCAGGGTGCAGGGGATGCGGAAGGGGAGGGGATTACAGGTAAAGTAGTGCAAGCTATGGTAAAGCATTTAATCCTGATATTGTATCTACTTAGCTTGTTGCTGCAATAGGCAGCAGTGTGTCACCCTTGGCACTAATCACAGGATTTATGACTATTTGTTGCAGATTAAAAAAAATTACAGCAGGAATCTGAAAACAAAACGAGAACCTTTTCCTTATGCCATGTCACACTAACCTCTGGATGGCCTCATATTTATTGTCATATCCTTGGAAAGGCATAAACAAAGTCAGATTTCAGATGCCAGGAACAGGATCAGGCTGGCCAAGGAATGGGAGGGGATCCTATGTGCGTATGGTCGTAATTCCAGAAGAAACCACCTTCCCAATGACATGTATTGTATAAAATTTATCTCAATCTCAGTTTATAGTGTTCACACAAAGTTACCTGCACAGTATAAAGCAATTTCCATAAACTTTCATGTCAGGAAGGAATCGTGACACCTGTCCAGTTTACCCTTTGAAATAAGCCTGGCTCAGAAGGGAGTGGATGCAAGCTGCAATGACAATGCAACGTGCTATTGTAAAATATCCAGTGTAAATGGTTTTTAAATGACAAGCTGCTCAGATCACACGCCCGTGGCTACTCAAATTCAGAAGAAAGAAAAGACTGGGGAGTGGAAGGGGGCAAGGAGCACATGTTGATAAATTGCATATGGTTTAGAGAAGAGTCACAAGAAGGATCAAAGGATTAGAAAACCTGTTTTACAGAGATAGACTCAAGGAGCTCAGCCTATTTAGCTTAACAAAGAGAAAGTTAAGGGATGACTTGATCACAGTCTATAAGTACCTACATGGGGAACAAATATTTGATAATGGGCTCTTCAATCTAGCAGAGAAAGACACAGGAAGTCAAAGCTAGACAAATTCAGACTGGAGATAAGGTGTCAATTTTTAACAGCGAGGGTGATTAATCATTGGCACAATTTGCTATGGGTTGTGGTGGATTCTCCATCACTGACAATCTTGAAATCAAGATTGGATGTTGTTCTGAAAGTTTCAGAGGGGTAGCCGTGTTAGTCTGGATCTGTAAAAGCAGCAAAGAATCCTGTGGCACCTTATAGACTAACAGACGTTTTGCAGTATTCACCCACGAAAGCTCATGCTGCAAAACGTCTGTTAGTCTATAAGGTGCCACAGGATTCTTTGCTGTTCTGAAAGTTATGCTCTCAGAATTATTTGGGGGAAGTTCTCTGGCCTGTGTGATACCGGAGGACAAACTAGGTGATCACAATGGTCCCTTCTGGCCTTAGAATCATAAATCTATGAAAGACTAAAACTTCTAATGATAGCTCTGGAGCCTAGGAGTAAATGCTCTGCGCTACCCCTGTGGAAGACCCATGTTTGATTATTAGCAAACCTCAGGCTGGTACGTGACTGGCAATGGTCTGAGAGTGGTGAGAAGTATTTTGCGTTGTTCATCAGCGATCACTCCAGGGGATTAAGGAGCACTAGACGGCACCATCCTCACTAAGGACTAGTGTCAGGCATGTTTAGAAAAGCTCCCTCTCCACCCCAGATTTAGTTTTTGTAAAATTTAATAGTCACAAACTATGCAAACTATTTCTTTTTAAAATGCTCTGGTACATCAATCCCACAAAATAAAAGTTTTCAAAATCAGTTTGGGCTGAGTATAAGCAGGAGAAATTTTGGAGGAAGGATCATTTTGGAAAAGTTTCCAGGATACAGAAAAGGAGACATGGACTCCAACTGACCCTGAAATCTAAACCATTTCCTATTTGTGGAAGTGCTGTTCAGATTCAACCCCCTGGATCTGAACCTACTCCCTATTCTTCTGGTTCTGATTCTAAACTGCCAGGGCCTCTTATCCAGTTCTTGTTCTGATGCAGCTTAATATGAAGACTGTTTTCAGCTGACCCCTTGAGAATTTAGCCAGTGAACAAGACTGTGGTGCCATCGAACCTGAACTAAACTCGGTTCAGCTTCAAATTCCAAGAATAAACCTCAATCCTGATTTGAATCTGAGCATCAACTCCTGGGTCAGCCTCTGCTAAAACAGATGCTTAGAATCAACAGGCCTCTTCAGCCATATGGTGCTACAATTCAATAAGGCATTGCATAATTTCCTTCTATTCAGTGCATTTATTTTTCTCGAGGTTCCTTAGACGTCAGGCTTCGCACATAGGTACCTATACACATTTCCTCCAACTTTCTGCTGCCTCATTCACTTATTTCCGTAGCATTATCCTGCATGAGCACAGAGTCGCATAGGCACAGACAACCGAGCTGGGCCACAGCTGTTTGCTTTCTGCTTCCTACAGTTGAGTGGAAGTGTTTGGGGAAGAGTACAAACAAAACTATGTCACTCTATTTACACCAAGTTGTTTACTTTCTTTTTTTATTGTTTGGTATGAACATAAAGCAGAACCCCAAATGATCAGGCAACGGATATTCTGAATCAGGGGACTTCTTGCAAATTTCCTTTTGTTGTTGTTGTTATAAACCTTTTTGGGGTTGTGAACTCTTTAAACAAAACAGCTGAGGTAATTGTTAGTAAAAAAACAATGAGACGAACGAACGTTAAAGTCACAGTTGAAGCTGCATGGACTTTGGAGAGAGGGAAGCCAAGACGGTGCACAATGAATCTCTTCTAAGAGCACGACTACTGAAATACCCGATTAATCATAAGAAGCAAGGCACTTGCAAGTGGGGAACTACTAACTACATGTATCCAGCTTGTGTCCATCTTTCCCACCTTTTCAGTTTAATCACATGGAAAATGCTAATGTCTAATGACGATATTCTGTGCTTATACGATCAACCGATCTGAACTGGGACACCAGACCCCAGTGCTCTCAAACTGTGGGGAAGTTTGACTCCAGATGCAAACATTCATCTCTCATATGCCAATGATGTCGACTCCCCCTCTACTTTGCCAGTGATGCCAGCCTTCATCACCCACTTGTTACATTTTCAAAACACACACTTTTGTGCTTTCTCCCAAGCTGCTCCTCAGACATAGGAGGTGCTACCCATAAACATAGAATCACAGGGTTAGAAAGGACCGCAAGGGTCATCTAGTCTAACCTCCTGCCAAGATGCAGGGTTGGTTGTGTCTGACCCATCCCAGACAGAGGGCTATCCAGCCTCCTTTTGAAACCCTCCAGTGAAGAAGCTTCCCCAACCTCCAGAGACAGTCGGTTCCATTGTCCTACTGTTTCTCTGCAATAAACTTGGCAGCGGTGCACAGTGCTTCTAACTTTTGGTATACAAATCTGTAAATAATTTAAACTCAGTCTGTCTGAACATGACTGAGGCTCCGAGGCACTTCCTCAATACACATAAATAAATACTAATAATCATCATCTCTCTTTGTGGCTCAAACCCATTTCTATGAAAAGGACAAACAGGAACTGTCCTAAGTCACACCTAGTCAATCTGGGCTGGTCTACACTGAAGCTGTAAATTGACCTAAGTTACGCTACTTCAGTTACATAAATTACAATTACATAAGTTACGTAACTGATGTCAATGTAACTTAGGTCAACTTACAGCAGTGTCTGTGTTGACGGGAGGTGCTCTCCCGCTGAGTTACCTTCCACCTCTTGGGGAGGTGGAATACACGTGTCGAAGGGAGAACGCTCTGCCATCGACTTAGCTTGTCTTCATCAGACCCACTAAATCGACAGCACTGCATCGATTGCAGCAGTGCCAATTTAGCCAGAAGTATAGACAAGCCCTAAGGGTACATCTACACTACCCGCTGGATCAGCGGGTAGCGATCTATCGGGGATCGATTTATCGCGTGTAGTGTAGATGCGATAAATCGATCCCTGATCGCTCTCCCGTCGACTGCTGAACTCCAGCTCGGCGAGAGGCGGAAGTAAAGTCGACGGGGGAGCGGCGGCCGTCGATCCCGCGCCGTGAGGACGTGACGTAAGTGATTCTAAGTCGATCTAAGATACGTCGACTTCAGCTACGCTATTCTCGTAGCTGAAGTTGCGTATCTTAGATCGATCCCCCCCCCAGTGTAGACCAGGCCTAAGAGAGCTAAGAATAGAAACTGGAATCCTGAAGTCCAGTTCCCCTGCTCAAATCATAAGATTGCAGTTCTTATGGCCCAAAACCAAAAGCCTCTGATTGCCTAGCAAAGTAATTAAACTAAATACAGACTTTCCAACCTAGCAGCCCAGCCAATCAGAGAAACAGAAAACCAAACAGACAACACATCTCCACAAACTGAAACAGATGAAGAGTTTTAATCTCAATCAGGAAGAGCCCACCGAGGTACAATATGGGAGAAGCACATTCTAACGATGCAGGAACTTTGGCAAAAACTGAGCTGCCCTCACGTTCTCTTGAGATTGTACTATGGGACGATCAGCAATTCCAACCCTGGCAGTCTCAGGGCAATGACAAGTGGTGGGGCAGCAGACGGTTCTTCAGACAGGCTGTGTTTAAATTATTTACAGATTTGTATACCAAAAGTTAGACATTGAAGCACCGTGTACTGCTGCCAAGTTTCTTGCAGAGAAACATATTGCCAACATATAGATCAGTGTCTCCATTCCGGGTGAGACGTTAGAGGGAATCAAAAGAAATTCCTTAAAAAAGTGGCTGAGAAAATTCACCTCTGCTTCTATCTAGATGTCAAGAACTGAACAACCCTCAGCTTGACCCATATTGTCCTTGTGAGAAAAAGATAGAGCTGTAGAGAGCTGAATGACTTGACTGAGATTTGAAGCAGCAGCTCAAACTGGGGTGATGGATCTACCTATCTGTGTTGGGGTTCTGTCCTGCCACCCTTCACTGTAGTATCTGAGTACCTTCCACATGAAATAAATTAACAGTGGTGAAGCTCCTAGTGGAATTCATGAAGTCTTTGGCTCTTCTCCAGGGTACAGAAAGCTCTGGTTGGGGCAGGGTTTGTTGTTTTGGGATGGGGGAAGTGAGGGAGAGGCAGCTGATGCTCTGAATATTGTTCTGGTTACAGTGGAAAAACCTAATCAAAGAGGAAGGTTTTGCAGCATTTCCTAAAGCTGCTCAGATGATGTGGATATATACTCCCAAGAAGGATATCCAAATTAAGGATCAAAATTCCAGCCTCAGATGGAGATTTTAATAATTCCTATGACTCTCCCTTTGCTTCCTGATAGGAGGAAAACTCACAGACATGGCAGTATAGCCTAATGCAGTGGTTCTCAAACTTTAGTAAGCCAAGAACCCCCATTTTGATTTAAAAATTTTCCACGGACCCCCAAGTTCCCTGCTCAGCCCCAGGCCCTGCCCCCACTCCACCCCTTCCCTCAAGCCCCCAGCCCCACCTCACCTCTTCCTGTCCCCGCTCCTCCTCTTCCCACTCTCTCCCCATAGCACCTCAGTCCCTTCTCCTCCCTCCCAGCGCCTCCTGCATGCCTGTTGATCAGAGGGCCCCCTGGACCCACTGGAGTACCTTCATGGACCCCCAGGAGGCTGCGGATCCCAGTTTGAGAAACGCTGGCCTAGTGAATTGACCACTGGACTGGGACTCAGGAGACCTGGTTTTTATTGCTGGCTCTGCCACTGCTGGGTGACGTTGGCCAAGTCACATCACCTCCCCATGCCTCTGTTTCCCCATCTGTAAAATGGGGATAAGGATATTAGCCTCCTTAGTAAAGGACTTTGAGATCTAAAGATGGTAAGTGCTAGGTATTATTAATATAGAGCAGAATTATTTTACCCAACACTGAAATTGAATCCACTATTTGGTGGAACTCTTAAGCTATTTAACACTAGACATTAACTGTTGAGGAGAGAAAGAAAGTGAAGAATAGTTGCAGGGGGAATTTAGATACCATGACTATGGGTAGATTGTAATTTCTCAACAAGTCATTCATACAGGGCAGAGCTAAACCGAAAGAAAAGGATGCCTGAGAGACATTAAAAGAAAATATTTGAAATCAACTAACCAACAAAATTTTTTTTTTAAATAAATTGAAAAACCAAAAGGATATTGACAGATGACAACATGGTTGAGCCTCCCACTCCAACCTGCTGCTACAGTTATAGACTCGGGCAGACAGATTTTCCTCTACCCATCCTATTATGTAATCTCTTGATCCATGAGGGATAGAATTACTCGCAAACCCCCAGAAGCAATTGTAGGCAAGATTTCATTTCAAATTGCCAGCGATACAACAATTTCCACTCAGCAGGATTGCTCTCACCCTTTGGTGAACTCGCTTAGTATTTTTGGAGACCCAGTCCAGAGTCTGCAGCCGCTTTGTTCCCAGGCACTTTCGGTGCATCACTTGTGAACAGCACGAACGAGCAATGGGATGACTGATCCCTACCTTAAACTAGTTCTAACAAAGTTTACCAGGAGCAACAGCTGGTGGGTGAGAGAGGTAAAACAAGTGATACACAGAAGCGCACAGAAGTTTAACTTTCTTGTCTTTGCCTTCAAGACCCTACAAGCTAGCTCCTGTCTGTCTTTCCATTCTCAACTGCTTTTGTTTCCACCCAGACTACATGGCTAGCAGCCTTGCCAATGAGTTTCATCTTTCATTCTTGCCTCCATGACTTCTTCCATGTGGCATCCTTGCTCAGGGAATCACATCTCTGATCTAATCAGCTATGCCTCATCTCCTTTCCTCCTTGGAATGCACTTTTCATTGCATCCACCAACCTTCTATTTAGACTGTAAGCTTTGTAGAAAAGGGACCTTGCATGCCGCTGGTGCTATTTGCATAACAATAACGATGACCTATTTACCCTCTCTCATAATTAGGCTTGGAAGGATTGGATTTTTTCCGGTAAACGTTGGTAAACATTGATTTCACTGAACATGCACAAAGCAATGAAAAAATATTTCCATCCACGGTAATCAAAATGTACAGATTGGCAAAGTAAGAGAGATGCTGCTTGAGAGCTTATTAGAGTTTGATTTAAGGATATTGACTTTATATATTTTGACATTTGTGTTTTAGTGGTTATAAAGCTCCAACTTTGAATCTCATCGTCTACTGTCATAAAATAATGATTGTCTGACCGCTGCAGTGTGGTGAAAATTTAAATAGATCAAAATCTAAACAAATGCTTAAAAGCCATAATTTTGCTCAGCTGTAAAATTCAAATGGATACAAATAAAAAACCCACTAAAAATAACATTGCTATTGTCTGTCAAAATTATAAAAAAATAAAAATTGATTTCTGCCAGGGCTACTCATAATACAAGAAAGAGCAAAACCTACCTTAAAAAGGTCACACATCTTAAACGTGTAAGAAGAAAATGCTTTTTCATTCAGTCTCCAGTTAGCCTGTGGGATTACTGAATTTCGGAAGATTAACAAGGGACTAGGCATTTATAAGAAAAAGTAGTAGTATTTATAGAGATACAGTAGCTCAGACTGAAATCATACAGGTTATTAAATCTGTATGCATCAGGGCCTAATCTAATGCCTAAAACAGAAGCGAAACGAAGCCACACTGGGTATGTCTACACAGAAAGTTAATCACCCATGGCTGGCCTGCATCAGACGACTCAGGCTTGTGGGGTTGGGGCTGCCCTTTCACAGGGGCTCAGACTCCAGCCTGAGCCCGAACGTCTACCCCACAATTTTACAGCCCCGCAGCCCGAGCCAGCTGACACGCGCCAGACACGGGTGTTTTACTGCAGCGAGACGTGCCCTATGTGTTATAGGAAAAACGATGCTTTTAGTAGCCCTGGGAATTAAAGGCATTTGATAGTCAATATATAGATATTTTTAAATGTCTCCCTATACATCAGTTCATTCTGAAAGCCCTTCGAGGAGTTGATCGCCAGCTGGGGTCAGGAAGAAACATCAACTCAAGAGACGGAAAAGACCCATTAGATTATGCAGTAGCATCATCCGCTCAGTGCAGGATAGGTCCCTATTGTAAAATTACCAGTGTTCGCTCTAATAGAGTTTTAAATGCCAAACGATGAGGCTTCTACTACTTCCCTATGGAGATAACTCCACAGACAAGTGGATCCCATTGCTAGGTTTAGTATTGCACAGTTAGGTATGCTACAGGGGTTGTGCTCCTGCCTCTGAAGCATCTGGCATTGGCCACTGCCAGAGACAGGATACCCAGCTGCATGGACCACTGGTGTCTGTCACTATGGAAATTCCTGCTCTGTGTCAGAAGACAAATGCTGTAGCTCTAAATGATCTGATTCCTGATGCCATATGTGTTAAAGATAAATTGCAAATTTTAATTAATTATGATAACAAGCTGCTACAACTGCCCCAACAGAGTGGAGACCTGGTGCTGTCTGCTCTCTAAATTATTCATTCTGCTTTAGTCACTGACGATCAATAAACTGCGGCTAAAAGTGACAGCTCTTAGCTGAACATATTTATCTGTCTGCAGTCTAGCTCGAGATTCTGAAGCAAGCTGTTCAGGCTGTCAACGCTGCACTTGGGAATGGAGAGCGCTGGGGGAAGAATCAAGGCAGAGTTGCCACAATTATAAAGGAACAATGGGTAGCTGTGATGTAGTGACAATAATAATACTTTGCACTTTGACTGTAGCTTTCATTTGAGGATCTCAAAGTGCTGCACAGTTAATTAAGCCTCAAAACGCCCTGTGAGGTAAAGATGGGGAAACTGAGGCACAGATTAACAGACTGGGTTTTTCAGAGACACTAAGCACCTGCAGCTCCTATTGAAATATCAGACCATCAATGACTTGCCCAAAGTCATACATTGAACTGGTGGCACATAAAGACAGCGCCGGCTCCAGGGTTTTTGCTGCCCCAGGCAGCAAAAAAAAAAAAAAGCCGCGATCGCGATCTGCGGCGGCAATTCGGCGGGAGGTCCTTCGCTCCGAGCGGGAGTGAGGGACCCTCCGCCGAATTGCCGCCGAATAGCTGGACGTGCCGCCCCTCTCCCGAGTGGCCGCCCCAAGCACCTGCTTGGTCAGCTGGTGCCTGGAGCCGGCCCTGCATAAAGAGGCCAATTTTATTTGATATAGGATCTTTCACGCAAACATATCAAAAAAGGCTTCATGGTACAGAGTAAAATAAGAAGTAATAGCAGAGGGTGAGAGAAATTAAGAGGTGTAGACAAGAGAGATTTTCAGCTAAGACTTGAAAAGGCATGGAGAGGTGGAAATACAGAGGATGTTCCAGAAGATAGGAGCTGCAGAGGAGAAGACTCACATGATCAGAGTAAGGGATACCCAAAGTGTGAAGGGACTAGACAGGTGCAAATTAGAGAGAGGCAAATCCATGGAGGATTTTGAAGTTTTCCCAAACTTATCACACACTGAGTGCTGAAAGAGAAAGCACACTGATGAACTTGGAACTGCTGACAGAGCCCCAGTCATGAAAAACAGAGACTCTCAATAAGTTCAGTGGAGGTGAATTTATTGTAATAATTAACATTAATTAGCAGATTTTGGAGCAGAAAAGGGATTAATGCTCCCGGCCAATTTTTTGTAGCTGGAGAGGAATTAGATATTTGGAAAATGCAATGGGAAAAAAAAAGATCAAATCCCCCCATTCATTTTAAGCCTGTCTACTAAAATCATTTAACTCTGGGAAAGTGTGCAAACCCTGAGTTATGAGCATAATTTAAAAATGATAAAGATCTGACCCATCCTTTGTGGTTTATAGATTATGAAACAATCTAGTCTCCCCCGGCCTGCATTCCATGTGAATGTTCATTGCAGAGAGGGTAAAAGGAAGGGTTAGCATCTCCAATTACTTCCCCCTCCCCCCTTCATTTCTCTCTTTTAGGCATCGGTGTATAGTTTACAATTTAATTTTCTGCCTTTGTAATCTGTAGCCCTTGTGTATAAAACGTCTAATGAAAAGGGCCTTTTTAAAATTAACGTGGTATTTGGAAAAAAACATGTGGTTCTATTTCATTATTGAGCTCCATTTATAAAAGAATAAAACGCTCAGACTCAGGGTGATCAGGTTCAGCTAGCAGGAAGCCAGAACATTTGAAGAATACAGCTACGTTAATGTCAACACCCACAGACTACCAAGCAGGCTTGGGGTACACGAGCCTGTTCTTGCTGAAGTTAACGGCTAAGCTCCTTTATTAGGCAGGGCTTAGTACAGGTAATTCTGGTGTGTGCATCAGACTTTGGCTTTCCCTCCTAAATGCCTCAGGTAGAGGGACTTTTCCTCTCTCTTCCTGGCTCTCTGTGGTGTGCAATGATGTGCCCATATTTTTTTTAAAAAAGGGCAAGTGAAACAGCCTGACATCAGCCCTGGGCAAAATAATGGAAAAGCTGATACGGGATTCAAATGAGAAAGAATTAAAGGATAGGAAGATAATTTATTCCAGTCAACATGGTTTTGTGAAAAAAAGACCTTGTCAAACAAACCTGATTTCATTCTTTATTGAGATTACAAGTTTGGTTGATGAAGAAAACTGCGTAAATGTCATATACTTAGGGCTGGTCCACACTAGGGGCGGGATCGAACTAAGGTACGTCGACTTCAGCTACGCGAATAGCGTAGCTGAAGTCGAAGTACCTTAGTTCGAACTAACGCGACTTACCTCGCGTCTGCGCGGCGCCGCGATTGAAGGTCGCGGCTCCCACTTCGACTCCGGTAACTCCGCTCGCCCTGCAGGAGTACCGGAGTTCGAACTAGCGCGTTCGGGGATCGACTTATCGCGTCCAGACAAGACGCGATAATTCGATCCCCGATACTTCGATGACTACCCGCCGATTTCGGCGGGTAGTGTAGACGGGGCCTTAGACTTTTGTAAGGCATTTGACTTAGTACATTCTGATTAAAATGTAGCGCTATACTGTATCAATAGAGCACACATTCAATCAGGGGCGGCACCAGGCACCAGCGCAGCAAGCGCGTGCCTGGGGCAGCAAGCCGCGGGGGGCGGCCTGCCGGTCGCTGTGAGGGCGGCAGTCAGGTGGCCTTCGGCGGCGTGCCTGCGGGAGGTCCGCTGGTCCCACGGTTTTGGTGGCAATTTGGCGGCGGATACACCGAAGCCGTGGGACCGGCAGATCACCCGCAGAAATGCCACCGAATCCGCGTGACTGCCGTGCTTGGGGCGGCAAAAAACAAACAGAGCCGCCCCTGCATTCAATGGATTTAGAAGGGGCTGTCAGACCTCAAAAAGTAGTTGTCGATGGGGAATCATCATCAAATGGGGGAGGTGGGCTCTAAATGGGGTTCTCATATGGATCGGTCTAGGCCTGGAACTATTCAATATTTACATCAATGATCTGGAAATAAATATAAAATCATGTCTGATAAAATCTGCGTGTGACACAAAGATTGGCAGACTGGCAAATAATAATGAGGACAGGACACACAAAGCGATCTCGATTGCTCGGTAAGCTAAGCCCATTCAAAGAAAATGTGTCTTAATACAGGCAAATGCAAAGTTATACACCGAGGAGCAAGGAATGGAGGCCGTACACGGAATGGGAGACTGTATAATGGAAAGCAGTGACTGAAAAGGTTTTAGGTCTCAAGCAAGTCAACATTGGCTCCCAGTGCGATTCTGTGGGAAAAAGGGCTAATGTGAACCTTGGATATATAAACAGGGGATTAATGAGTAGGAGCAGAACACTCTATCCAGTTCAGTTGTCCATATTTTAAAAAGGATGTTGAGAAATTGGAGAGGATGCAGGAAAAGAACCACAAAAATTATCTGAGGAATAGAGAAAATGCCTCACAGTGATAGATTTAAGGAGCTCAGTCTGTTTAGTGTATCAAAATGAAGATTGAGAGGTGACTTGATTACAATGTATCTTCAAGGGAAGAAAATAAAAGGTACTGAAGGGCTCTAACCTAGCAGACACACGCAGAACAAGAACCAATGGCTGGAAGCAGAAGCCAAATTCAAATTAGAAACAAGGCACACATTTTTAACATTGAGTGTGATAAGCCATTGGAACAGACTACCAAGGAAAGTGGAGGTTTCTCCATCAATTGATATCTTCAAATCAAGACCTGATGCCTTGCTAGAAGATATGCTTCAGTCAAACACAAGTTATTGGTCTCAATACCGGGGTAACTGGGTTACATTTAATGGCCTGTGGTATACAAGAGATCCGTCTAGATGATCAAATGATTCCTTCAGGCCTTAAACTTTTTGAATTTATGTTGGAGTACAGGACAGATTGAGCAAAGCAAAATCTGTCTCCCTGCCCGCCTTCTAAGTCTTCCAGTTTTGTATTCAGGAAGTTGTTATCCCATCTGCTGAAGTGGAATTCTAATCTTAACAGCCACCTATCACCACAGAAGGCTCTCAGATGCTCTGTGAATCCAACAACTCCCCTCTATACTAGTCTCTGAACAGCCATTGCTTTAGATCCAGTATAGACTTCTCCTTTCTTCACTAGCCCTTGCCACAGGAAGGACACTCATGTTCATCTGCATTGACCCCTTTTGCAGATCCCACCTTGAGTTCTCTTCCCAGGTCCCTGAAGTTACCCTTGATTTTAGTTACTCGATGGGTGTCATTTGTTCCCACATGGATTTCAATTATAGGGAATTCCCCAGAATTAAGGAATCCTTCACCTTTATCATTTCATCCTTTATCCTAACACCTGGGAGGGTATAAACTATTCTGTTTTCCTTATCCATGTCGCAGGTCCATGGCATTAACTGTAACACAGACTTCCAAGAACGCTACACTTGTTTGTTTAAAAACGGAACATATGTTTCAATGCGTTTCATCGTAATACAGCCACCAGTAAGCAAAGTCTTTTTAGCTTTGCAGACATTGTATGGATGCAAATGCTTTTTCCTATCTCAGAATTGTTTTGACATGCTCCGTCACTGGTGACAGAAACAGTGAACAGCGTTATTCCACAGCCAGAGTGGTTGAATCTTTTGTAACTGCTAAGTTCCTTGGAAGGATAAATCAACTTTCTTGCCCCATTCCTGACCTGAGCAGTCTCTACAGAGTTCCAAGTGACACAGTCAACTGCAACAAAAATCTCTTCTATCTGACTTTTGATTTACCCGTTGTTAGAAACTGCTTTGGAGAATGAAGCTTAGGTTTAAGAATTCTCTGTTTTGTCAGAATGTTCACTTTACGCATTTGACAGCGCTGGCATAGTTTCACCGTTTTCCCTGATGTGTCAGTTTGCCCTATTTGTGTGGATCTTTCACACAGCCATGGGAGAGGGAGGGGAGAAGAACATCTAAACAAACAGGAAAGTGTAATGGTAAAACCACAAACACTGGCAATGGGCACTCCCTGAAATTAATTTTAACTCATTTCTTAAGACTCTAGGCACACTGTCTATGTCTGGAAAATACCCAACACAAATCTTAATAATAAAAACTATTTTTTTCCTAATTGACTTTATTACAAGTCACTGGTGTCCCTTTAAGCAGGCAATTTCATTATTGACACTCTACAATGTAATTATATCACATTTATTACACAGATGAATAAGGAATCTTGTTATATACCAAATAAATAATAACTATATTAAACAAATTATTTTATAGTATCTAGAGATGGAAAACTCCCCTTAGGTTTTCTCGTCCAATTTCTTTCGCCAATGCAGGATTTTTTACTATTGTGCACCTAGTGGTGTTTTTTCCAGCCGAGTTCTACATGTGTTAAGTGATGAAGCTCCCAGTTTCCTTGTGAGATTACTCCATCTATTCATAAAATCTCAGTCAGAAAATTCCAGTCTAAATTGCCCATGTCCTAATCTTATCCCATTACTCTGAGTTACTCCCCCCAGCCCCTTTGATTATACACCTCTACCCCGATATAACGCTGTCCTGGGGAGCCAAAAAATCTTACCGCGTTATAGGTGAAACCGCGTTATATGGAACTTGCTTTGATCCGCCGGAGCGCGCAGCCCCACCCCCCCGGAGCGCTGCTTTGCCGCGTTATATCCGAATTCGTGTTATATCGGGGTAGAGGTGTACTAAACAATTCCTTTTCCTTGGTGTGTTTACTCCCTTCCGGTACCTCTAGTCAGGCTGTGGGGACAGCAGACAGGTGCTGAAGAGCACTCAGGTTGGACAGATAAACCAGCTAGGGATGTCAGTGACATGAAAGGTAACTGTCCCACAAAGGGTAGGGAAGAAACTACAGCTGAACTGGAGGAGGGGCAGGTTGAGGCCACATAAGTAATTTCTGAAAAGTAACAGGATGTTACATAGAAATGGACTCAGCCAAAAATAAAGACTATAAATATGTACAAGTATCGAAGTGATAAATGTAAAGGGGAAAAACAGGTGAACAAGAATGTCTAGCAATGGTATAGGGACCCTGACCTAACAAGCATAACTGAAGATATAACTTGGCTATAAACTATACTGGTTAGGAGGAGGTGGTAAAGGAACTGCAGTACACCTGAAAGTAAAATGTAAGCTCTTTGGAGGAGGGACCACGATATTGTGAACAACTGCAAAAATCTTATATACAGTCAAGTTTGCTGTTGCATGGGGATTTTTTTTTTTGATCCAATGTCTAGATTAACTCCTCTGGTTTGTTGTTATCTCTAGAATGTTCTATCAATAAACATGAAAAAAGAAAAATCTAAGACATGTGTAAGGACCAAAATATCAAGTATGAAATCATGGCAAAATCTGTTTGAGGGAGGCCATTAAATGAGATTAGTTTTGATAAACACACACACACATAATAATGTTTTGAAATGCTTTGTTAGACTCTACATAAATAAAATGCTTAGATTCATTTACATGATGAGGGGAATCATTAAGTAAAGCTGCATCCACGTGTCTTGGGACACATCACAGTGCTCTCCCTGTGTTTGAGCCTGGAACAAGTTGAAATTCATATTAAATCACCCGTAAAAATGAGGAGCTGAACCACTGACTTGGCAGTCGTCACAAGAAAGTCTTGTGAGGTTCTAACCAACCAGCATTGCTTTGCATTGATGTTCTTCTGGAAATCATGCGTATGTGGGGGGTGTAGGTAAGCAGGTTTCTGCTCCTTACCTGTAAGCAGCAATAATAATAATATCATCAAGGGTGGCCTTTTATTTACTTGTTTTTATTGATCTTTGTCCCATCATCATATCCCCTAGGCATCCAACAATACCCTTACTTGATGGGAAAAGCCCTGGATTGCTCCTCAGCAGTTTGGATTCTCCAGTTTGATAATCTTCAGAGAGATTCATTTGCAGAAATTCCATAATCTTATGTAATCAAAAAGATTTGAGGTTACATTATCCATAACACTAGCCGCGTGCTTCAAATGATTTGCTGAACTCAGGTCAGCTCCCTCACATAGAAGAGCATGACATATTCCCATGTGCTAAATGCCCAAAGTTCAACACTGGGAGAATAAGCACACAAGAATACAAAGGGTAACCTTCCCCCCAAACCCACACTTCTGGGGAACTCCATGATGTTAAGGAGACTGAGGGTACGTCTATACTACCCGCCGGATCGGCGGGTAGTGTTCGATGTATCAGGGATCGATTTATCGTGTCTCGTCTGGACGCGATAAATAGATCCCCGAATCAACGCCCGTACTCCACCTCGGCAGGAGAAGTAAGCGGAGTCGGCGGGGGAGCCGCGACAGTCAACTCGCTACTGTGAGGACGGGCAGGTAAGTCGAACTAAGATACTTTGACTTCAGCTACGCGAATAGCGTAGCTGAAGTTGCGTATCTTAGTTCGAACCCCCCCTGCTAGTGTAGCCCAGGCCTGAGAAGCAATGCTTACAAGAAATACAACCGTGGAGCAAAAGATTCCCGTCTAAATTATGAATGCAAACAGCGATAGTTACAAATGATGGTTTCTATAAACAAACTTTTTTCTGGCTTTATTATTTTTCCTCCCCAAATGGCAAGTATTTGAAAGCTGCTCAGAGGTTCGGAAAGTAAGTTCTTCAGAGCACAGATATTTCTTTTAGTTCTCGGTAAAGCGCCATGCACATTTCTGGCACTGTAGACATAAGTGGCCTCAGTGCAGGAAGGAGGGACTTGTGGTTAAGACACAGGACTGGGACTCAAGCATTTAAAAAAAAACAAAATCTGATTTAAAATCTCAACTTCTGACCACCTCATGCCTTTATAATGAAGGACCCAGAGTGATTCAATAACCTGCGGGTCCTGAATTTTCTATGTGGCTGCCAGGTTTTGAATGGATTACATGGTTTTCACTCACCATCCCTTCTTTTTCCTGAAAGGTTCAGTCATAAAACGTACATTCACAGAAGAAACACAAGCTAGATCATTAAAATTAGATAACTCTGAATAAACTGCTGTTGAAACACTACCTAGCTGAATGAAAACCTAAGATCAATTTTTAGTGGTGATAACTGTCATTTAATCGATAACATGTGCAGCCTATTATTCTGACGTTTGACATAAGCTCTCAAGTGGTGTGTTAACAAGGCCTAACACGGGGACCTTGTATTGCACAGGTTTGTCTGCTACTGGGAATACTTATAAGATACAATCTGTTAAAACTGTAAAGCTAGGATGACATTTTTGATGATCAATGAAGCGGGGAAGTGTTTCATTTAAAGCATTTTCTACTAACAGCAATAAGAAGGTCTGATTGATAAATTACACCGCACCATCTTATTTCTGGGGATTGTTTTTGCCTTTGCTGTGTAATAGCACAACAGAGTCTTTAGGATGTTCTTAGCTATGCTATTTATTTAGTACATACTAAGACACGAGTAGAGACTGTTCTGCCAGCGTAATGTCGCCAATTCACCTAAGAGGCAGTTCCCCTACCCCCCAGAAATATTCAAAGGAGCAGCAGCACTTAACTTAAACAAAAAGACAAACTAAATAGATAAAGAGATGAGAACAAGAGCTGCATTAATTCTATAAAGAGCAGTGTGCTTTCTAAAGGGAATTCATATAAGGAGAATTTGCTTATGCACATCCAAGGACAGCAAGAGTTTACTTCTTTTCTGGGGGATTAGAAGTGCTGTGGCAGCTCTGAGGGGGTTGAGCAGAGAGCCTTATCACAGAGAGGGATTGGGAAGATTAGAGCAACTGGGAGGGGATCAAGTGAACAGTAACACCACACAAAAAAAACCCATGCCTACTGATGGCAACAAGCTGCCTCATGCATAATTTAAAAAAACTGGCATCGCTTTTTCCTATGTGATTATTTGAATACAGGGAAGTTTGCAGCAGACCTGTGGAGTAGAGACAGCCAAAAGGGATTTTTAAAACACTGTCATTAATTCTTTTAATAGTGCCCCACAGCCTTGTCTACAGTAAAGCACATGCTCAGAACCTTTTTAACCTCCTAGCACATTTGCATTGCACTTTGAGTCCACACACAAAATTTTTCCAAATGGTTTACCAGCTGTGCCATGCAGACTGGGATTTTTCACGGGTGTTAGTTCAGTTAGAACTATTTCAGGCTGACCATTTCAGCGCCAGTGTGGATGAATGGCCACTAGTTGAAGTGGTTTGACCAGTCTCCCACTATTGTCCTGGTGGTTTTAGGAAATCCCCCAGAATGCACTCCTTCTGAGAGCTGAGCCATGAACTGTGGGAAAGATACCCAGCCGGCATTGCAACTGACACCATTTAAATCAGCACTAGTTAAACCACAGGGCAATCCTGCAATGGCCCTTAAACTGGTTCAGCCAGGCAGGGGTGGACTCATTGAACCACTTGTGCTTAAACCAGTTCAGTTACAATCAGTTCAATTCTCTAGTGTAGACAAGGCCAAAACATGCTAGTTGCCTCACAATGCAAACAGAGGATAAACTGACCAATTAATTCCTTGCATAATGTGATATCATGAAGAGAAACAGAAGAGCAGGAAGGGGATCAGGGAGGAAGGACAGGGACTATGGCAAGAAGATTATGCAGTTACTCAGCAAAGGCTAGTGCACAGCCTGGTGGAACATTTTTTTAAAAAGCATAAACAAATATAAATCAACACCTGGCTAATTTTTTGCAGGTGTCCTGGTACAAATGGGTATTTGTACCAGGAGGAGGAGAGATTGGTGGCTTTATGGGCCCGTATTACCAGGGTATTCCATGCATAGGGGGCAACATGCAAGAAATCATGGAAACACTCGTGACCAAAGGGGGCAGCAGAGCTGCCATCACTGGCAAAGCGTAGGGGCAATGTATGTGGTAAAAGAGAGAAACTAAAGAGGGACGGATTTATGCAGGGCCTTGAAGGCAAAGACACGTTTAAATCTTATGCGGTGTAGAAGGTGGAAGCCAGTCGATGGATTCTTGAGGGTGGGGTGGGATGACATGGTCAGATCGAACAGACCAGTAAGATGGTCCTAGTGGCTATATTTTGTGTGGATTACAGGGGGGCCATTTGCATGTCATGGAGGCCAGAGAGGAGGTCAATCTTGTTTCCTCTGCACAGCCTGTGCAGAGGAAGAAAAGCTGAAGAAAATAAAAACAAATGTGCTATTATGAGATTGCACCTACAAACTGGGCAATCTGTGTGTCTGATCCTAGATCAGACTGATCTCCTTGACAGACGGGATTGCATCTTCCTCTAGTGTGGCACAGCATCAAGCACACAGTAAGCACTCTATACAAATATGTGTGTGTTTATTTGTATTTATTCCCAGAGGAAGCCTCTCCTATAGGAAACATTCATCATTACATTGTAACAATAACTATTTATTAGAGACCTATTCCAATCTTTCTGCATCGGAATTTGAAAAACATCTTGTAATACAGTTTCATCCAAGGATTTTAATGACAAACCACAAGAGCCAAACCTCAGCAGTTTATCATTAGAACTCTAAAATTAAATGTATAGGATTTGAATTACACCACTGAATGTTTCTTTACTTTTATAGAATATTTTCTAATATAAAAGTTATGCCATTTCAGTGGGAACCTTTTTTGAACATTCCATATTCCAAGCAAATGTTCCCATTCTGGAAAGCACTGTGATTGTCCTGCTCACATTCACACTATTGTAACATTAAGCACTCGATATTTGCTACATGCTGCGCAAACCACAGACGGGCGAGAGTTATTGTACGTTACATAGGATAAATTTTTTTTAGAAGGGTTATTAAATCCACCTGCTTCAGGGCATGAACCAACCTCTAAGAATAGGGGGTTAAATTCCATAACTGTGCACTATGGGGCGTCTTACAATTCCTTCTAAAGCAGCTGACTCTGATCAATGTCAGATATTGGACACTGGATTAGATGGACCACTGATCTGTTCCAAGATGCCAATTCCTATACGCCTCTGAAATGTAAAATTCAGATCCAAATTTCTAACTATCCCCTGCTCCCCTTAAACTCTCTTCCTCTCAGCGCTTTGGTTTGGGGCCATATCCAATACAAACATTAGCACCTTATTTGGGTTAATTTAATGTATGAGATGCCCAACTTTACACACCCACAACCTGATTTTCAGGAGGTAACGAGCACTTCATCTGCATGTTCATCTCTGGAAATCAGGCCGTGTGCGCCAAACATTGGGCACCCAAAAAGGAGTAGCCACTTTTGAAAATTTGGGCCTACAAAACTTGCCCAAGGTCATCCTAAATCAACAGCAGAAGCTTGGCCTGAGGCGGAACAAATGACCCTGTTCTCTCCTGCTCTCTGGGAACTGTCAGTAGCACACACACGTGGCAAATACATTGGTATAAAGAAATTGAATTTTAAAACGACACCTGCAACACACAGCCCACAGTGACCTACATTTGGTCTCAACAGCCAAACTCAGTAGCAAGGCAAAGGGCGGGGGAGGAAGCTGAAAGTTACTGGCAGGTTTCCCTCCCGACTTGGTTTACTGCCAAGGTCATTTAAGGGTCAGGCAGAGTTCTTGGTTTGGCCTTTTGTGTTTTCTTTTCTCCCTCCCTTATGTACACACTGATATGGTTTACAACCAAACCTCAACAGCGTTATCACATGCGGTTTTATCATCCTGGAGTTCACGGAAAGCAGGAAAAGAGGTCAGGTGCAGGTCAGGGTGTGGTGTAGCCCCACTTGTGTTATCAGCAGCTGAAGAAAGTGAATCCACCTGGCTTGTTTCTGGCTGTTAAGTGCAGCAAGGTCAGCCAGCATGCGAGAGGGTCATTCAGAGTTCACTTTTATCTAGGCCTCGGTTATCTACAGGATTTAGTTCATCAACTTTTCCAACTTGCAAAGACCAATTTCCTGCTCCGGTTCTCCCTCCCTGTAATCTAAATAGACAAGCCCAGAGTTCAGCCCCAGTTCCAGCCTTAGCATTGTTTACCCCGTTACACTGGTCACTCCCCCTTCTGCCTTAAAATAGTAATTGTAATAGAGAGCCATTGAGAAAAGCTTAAATTAGTCCAATGAATCTCTTTAAAGTCATCTGTACTGTGTGAGGCATGCCTTGAAAGACAACATTATTATTCAAAATCACATAAGATGGCACTATAAACTTGTGCTTTCCTAACTTTGGACAGTTCAAACAAATCCCAGTTGAGAAGCCATTTTACTGTATTATTATTACAGCAGCAAAAGACCTGTTCGCATTGGAGTGTCTGGAATGCCAGAGTCTACAACAGGCGGCGAACCGGGCCCTAAACTGCTGAAGGTTAATCTATTTAGTGTCTGCCTTTTGTATATCTAACTCCTGTTGGTCAGTGGTGACAAGTCTCACAAAGAACAATGCCAGCGGGAATAATAGCCCGCCCATCTCTCTGCTGAAGACTAAAAGTCTGTTGCCGTTGACAATCAGCCCTGCCTAAGCTAGATAAAGTACTGAACATGCTTTGGAATGAGCAACAGCAGAACTGCCCAAGAGGCCATCACCCTATGTTGGGCTAAGAATGGTTGATTTGACCATGTATATTAAACACAAACAGAAGGAGCTGTACTGAAATAAATTCTTCCCAATGGCCAGAGCTCAGACCACATGGAATTAGCATGTTTCTATATATTGACATTATGGAAGTTCAGGCCTGAGGCTTAGGGGCGCTGAGCACACACATTGGCTTTAACTAGAATTGTGTCAGTCCCTTAATCAAACACTGGTTGACCAAATGTGAAGATGCAGTAATGAAAGTAGAAGGTAGAAAACACTTGACGTGGTGTGCCTATGACACGTCACATGCTATTTCTGCACAGAACTGTTCTCTTGTCTTCTTGAGGGAATCGTTAGTGACACTTGTCAACCGGAGAGGAAGGTTAATCCACAGAACTGGGGTGAGTGAGGGATATTTTTGTGGGTGGGACAAGACAGAGTAGGGGGCAACTTCCCCAATCCCAGAAAGCAAAAGGCTATTTCACAAAGTGTTTGGCCATGAAACGTACCGTAAGCCTCTGGACTTAATAGAAAATGTATTAATGAGATCACACTGATCCTACTAACTGGATAATTCCAGCCAGTTAAACCCATCAAAGGCAGTCACTTTATTTATTAATCCCCCAAAAGCAGAAGATTCAGCCAGCCTGTCAAAAGACCAGTGAAAAGTCAGTTTGTTTAGTCTAATTATGAGCGGGCCAAGCCGAAACAGAAAAGAAACAAAACAGATCTTTGTGCTGTTTAATGTGCTGCTCCCGAAGACACCACATAACACTGGTGGTGGGACTGTCTTAGTTACTCAGTGGGGTCAGAAAGAGTACTTACCAATAGGTCACGCTAACTACAAGCTTCAAGCTGTGATAGTTAGGGGAGCGTGGCACATCGTCTTCCCCAAATGGTAACCATTATTTAGTTTTGTCCCATCTGCAAGGTGAAGGCTATGTCAAGTTCAAAACAACATTTCACATGCGTCAGCCAGTTAAAAGTTCCATGGCCAAACCCAATTATTCCACCACTTTGATGACCTTGCACGTTCAGCTTTTTGCCATTACAACACTAAGTTTCTCCTACTGGGATTTCACCTGCCTGGTTTTGTACCATTCAGTAAAGTAAGTTCAACCAGTGTGTCAACAGGCCATGTGGAGTTCAGGCAACACCTTGCTGCCCTCAGCTAGTAATTACAACTTCTTCCAAAACACACAGATTAAATGCTATTTTCAGCTCTCAGCAACCTTCCGAGGCCATGGTAACACATCTTACCTCCTCCCACTTCTACTTCAGGAATCAATTCACTTTAAGTGGTCAAGTGGAGTAATTTTCTCTGCAGCTTTAACAAATCGTTATGCCTCATGCTGCAGCAGAGAGGAAAAATTCATTTGTATTTTCTGATTAACGCTGCTTAATTAATCCCATTCCCTAGCACCAAAAATTAATCTGCTTTTAAAGAGCTGTAATCTTCTTTCTAAAAAGTAAAATTGGCCCTGGATTTAACCATGATTTTCACCTGTTTGGAGTCTTGCGGTGTTCAATAAAGGCAAGTTCAGCCAGCGTACCAAGGGACTATGCAGAGGTCAGGCTAACACCTCAGCCATCAGCAGGTTAATTATAATTTCATTTTCACACACACACACACACACACACACACACACACACACACACACACACACACATACACACACACACACACACACACACACATACACACACACACACACACACACACACAGCTTGTTTCAACTCTAAATGACCTCACCTGCTTAATTTTTTTTGTCTATGTGGAGTAAATTTCTGTCAACAAAGCTGCAAGGCCAAGTAGAGTTCATGGTAACAATTCACGTTTTTTAACAGGTTTCCCAGAACTAAATCCTAACCTTAAACACCAAACATTCCTTAGAATATACAGGAGCTTTAAGAGAAGAAAAATATAAATCCGTACCACCTTCCCCTAGCATTGAAAATAATAGTGCATCTGTACAATGCCTCCTGGGCTGATTTCTACAGGCTACAGTTGTAAGTCAGTCAGCTCGGAGCACCTCATCTGTTGGATATTTATCTCTTGCTTAATTGCAAGAACAAAAACTTCTTTCTACACCTGATGTATGCTGCTTTTTGAAATCATTATAATGGTGGTTCTTGGCATCATAAATTACACCTGTACTTTTTATAGGGCAAAGCAATGTGTGAATCTTAAATTTCATTCTGGCATTCTACTTTCACAGGGATTTACTTCTGTTGTGGTGCTGAATACTGCCAATATGATACGTCACCTTCCTTTGTTATTGTCCTTGGGAGTCTGCATTCAGCATCCAAGGTTCCGCTGTATAAAGGTTTTGGAGGAAGGATGATAGAAATGAGCATTCAAATACCACCTGGTTTGGTACCGACAGAAAGTAGTTAAGAAGGTTAGAACTATAACAGGATTTAAAAGAGAACTGGATAAATTCATGGAGGTTAAGTCCATTAATGGCTCTTAGCCAGGATGGGTAAGGAATGGTGTCCCTAGCCTCTGTTCGTCAGAGGGTGGAGATGGATGGCAGGAGAGAGATCACTTGATCATTACCTGTTAGGTTCACTCCCTCTGGGGCACCTGGCATTGGCCACTGTCGGTAGACAGGATACTGGGCTAGATGGACCTTTGGTCTGACCCAGTCTGGCCGTTCTTATCTTCTTACGTACATCTATTGGCCATTTAATGGCTCATATGAAATGAGCTGGGGTCTCAGGCCAGTTCCTCGCAGACAGGAATGCAAAAACCTCCTGCATAATTTCCATCATGCTCGGCGTTTTAGAACAAAGGGACCATGGAAACGGAACCACCTTCTCACTCTGGACCTGATCCAAATCTCTGAAGTCAATGGCGAGGCTCCTGCTGACTGCAATGGGGTTTGGATCAGGCCTTTTTGAGGGGCTCCCTTCAGAGCAAGGTGGTGACTGTCTAGGGTTAAACTTGCATTGTCACTGCCCATGCTATACTTGTTCTTTATACAGAGGATTTTAATCTCTAGGACAGTCAATAAAGACATGAAAATGACTTAAAAACACAATTTAAGCCAAAATATTGTCCTCTGCAAACAGAGATGCAGTCATGGTTTTGCTATCTGTAAATTAAAGTGACTAAGACTTATTTATATAAGAAATTATTAATCAGTAGTTACACAAAGACTTGTATTAAAAATGTCGGCTCAAAGATCCTCTCACAAACAGCAGTGAAGGAACATGTGAAAAATTCCTACTTCCTCATTCCCGCATTGTGCCAACTTTCTTCCATTTCTGTCCAATCACCTTTGACAATTTGACATTACAGACTCCACAGTATTTATTTATTTCCTCTTCAGAGAATTCTTCTGAGTGGAGATGGAGGATGGTGCGGTGACCCTTTTAACTTTCAAACAGCAACCGCAGGATCATGCCTGTGGCTCGTCAGTACGCTGCCAAGTCACATAACGTTTTTGGGTTATGTAATACTATGAGGTGATTCTCGCAATATTCTTCTAAATGGGAGAACTAACAGGTATGAAAAATGAATGTACAATTGCTGTCTTGTATAAAGGAGCTTGATCCAATGATTAGAATAGGGGATTGGGAATCAGGCCTACTGGGTATCATTCTTGGCTCTGCCACCGATTCATTATGTGATCTAGAGCAATTCACTTACATTTTCTGTGCATCAGCCTACCCCTCTGCAAAATGGGTATGATAATACAGTACTTATTTATCTGAAAAGAGTTTTGTGAGGCTTAATATTTGTACAGCATTACAGCAAGTACAAGGGATTATTACTATTGTAATCTATGGTGGTAAGCATATAACAAGCCAAACTTTTAAACAGGCTAAATAGCCGTTACACAACCAAGTTATAAATCTTCCAAAATGAATTAAAAATATTCAATATATAGCTCTCTAAGCCAAAAAGCAAATTGCCTGTACTAAATTACACAAAATCAACTCCATCAAGGAATTCCAATGTCATCTCAAACCATGAGAACACGAGAATAACCCTACTGAATAATTTCCATGCAAGTCAGGCAGGACATCCATTATTCCCTATATTGTACATGTGCAGTGCCAGCATCATAATCTAACAATTTGCAGGATTCATTACTCTTTTGAATTACCAAGGCATTTTACAAATATATAGAATGTAATGTCATTGAAAATTGGTAAATAATGTACTTTCTACAAAGCTCAAAAATAGTAGCCCATATCAGTAAATATACTGTCATCCACTGTAGGGTTAAACTGTCTCCCAGTGTTTTCTGTGGGTTTCAGCTTGGGGTGGTAGGTGACAACTAGGGGTGTGCAATTGGTGGTTTTTTTTTTTAATTCTGTATTGAAGCAGGTTCTCTTGGGATATCTGGATGGCCCATTCCATGATGCGATCTACTTCTCTGATGGAGTGTCTTGTTTGGTGAACGAGATTTTAAGTGTGTTAAGTGTGTATCCCGGACTTTTTCCCTCAGCGCATATTCTGTGATATCTGAGTGCCTGGGCTGTAGATTTGTCCTCACCCACAACTATTTCACATTTGGGGACAATGTGTACCTTCAAGTCAGCGGCACTGCTATGGGTATCCGCATGGCCCCACAGTATGCCAACATTTTTATGGCTGACTTAGAACAACGCTCCCTCGGCTCTCGTCCCCTAACGACCCTACTCTACTTGCGCTACACTGATGACATCTTCATCATCTGGACCCATGGAAAATAAGCCCTCGTAGCTGAAGTTGCATATCTTAGATCAGGGGTCGGCAACCTTTCGGAAGTGCTGTGCCGAGTCTTCATTTATTCACTCTAATTTAAGGTTTCGTGTGCCAGTAATACATTTTAAAATTTTATAAGGTCTCTTTACATAAGTCTGTAATATAGAACTAAACTATTGTTGTATGTAAAGTAAATAAGGTTTTAAAAATGTTTAAGAAGCTTAATTTAAAATTAAATTAAAATGCAGAGCCCCCCGGACCGGTGGCCAGGACCCGGGCAGTGTGAGTGCCACTGAAAATCAGCTCGCGTGCCGCCTTCGGCATGCGTACCATAGGTTGCCTACCCCTGTCTTAGATCGATCCCCCCCCCCAGTGTAGACCAGGGCTAAGGCTCCAAGTCTGCAATAGAGTCTGCCTATTAAGGCAACTGGAGGTGCAAGATCTGGCTGTCCATGCAGATCTGACTGCAGAATCAGGGTCTCAGCTTTTACTATAACACCACTCAGCACCTTTACAACACCTCTTGTCTGAGGCTCTCCAAACTCAGCTAGATAGCACTTCTTGCTTGTCAATCTGATTTTGGCTCCTAAATACCTATATCCCTTTTGAAAATGAGCCATAGGCTCCTAAATCAGTTATGAGTTGCAATTCTGAGCACAGCAATGCCTACATACCTTTAAAACCTGGGTCTAAGCGTTTGTCATTGACAGGGGATGGATCACTTGATTATTGTCTGTTCTGTTCATTCCCTCTGAAGCACCTGGCATTAACCACTGTCGGAAGACAGGATACTGGGCTAGACGGACCATTGGTCTGACCCAGTATGGCCATTCTTATGTCATAGCTAATTAAGTATTTTATTCATTTTACAGATGGGCAAATGGACAGAGATCATGTCTACCACTCTTGCTAGCAATAGCAGAAACTGTTGTATACGCTGGCTGCTGGTGTTAACATGAGTGGCTTGCCCGCCCCTGAACTAAATCACTGACTGAGCTAATATGAAGTTATTTAAAATTATTTTTATCCCTTTCAACACCTTTGCATTACCTTGAACTAGAAACAAACAGATGATGTGAAATGACTAGATTCTAACCCATTATTAGCTACCATTCTAAGCACATCCTCAAATAGTCAAGTCTCGAAATGTACTACATCATGCAAGTTTTACTAGATCCTTTTCATCTCCATCTTTCATGATCTTACTTTTTCACTGACAGACTCATGGTTTCCAAATCACACCTACAGATAAGTAAGATAATGGCTGGGTTATGTGCTATGTCCAGCGATGTCTTAGCTGACATCTTAAATCAATGAAGTATCATTTATCAAAATTAGATGATTTATTGCAAAGCTCTTCAACTGGCGCTATCTAATGATGATGCCGGGAACCCATGAAATACAGTTCAGGTTGTGGAAAGCCTTAATGAAATCTGCTGAGTAATACCTGTAGTTGAGCAATTCACAATCTGAGCAAAAGGGTGTTATATTGAGTTTTTTTATACTCGAAAATATAGTTCATTCAGAAGTGTACCAGAACCCTACCAGAACCAAGCCTTCTAATCAGTATGAATAACACTGGATAACCACTCCACAGCTATACCCCGACAATTTAAATTTACAAACAGCTCAGTGCTGTTGATGGTACGTTTACTGTATTAATTATAACAATGCCAACAGACTTTCTGGTTAATACATTTTAGAAACATCACATACTATTTCTTCCATGCTTGTGTTATCTCCTTTTTGGCTTCTCTGTCTTCTCTCTCATTTCTTTTGTCCCATAGATCATGATTATCTTCTGTGCTGTTTTCAGTCAGTTCCCTCTTTTCCTACATTGTACATTTTCTCTCTCTTCCCCTCTATTTTATGTCACTCTTTCATTCTCCCCCCAAAAAATTTGCCTCAATTCTTTAATGCTTGTTTTCTAATTTCAACCACTCCCTGTTTCTCCAGACTATTTGCTCCCATCTGCTCCCCTCACCACTCAGTCTTCCCCCATCCTGCTAGCAAAGAACAGCCGCTTCAGCTGCTCTGCTTCCTGACTCCTAAGGAAAGAGTAGCTCTGTTTGGGCCACTGGGCTCCTAGCTCGTTCCTGTTTTTCACTGAAGGGGGCCAAAGGACAGCCAGCCTGCTCTCCTGCTCCGCCTGTACATTTATCCGGCCATTAGATCGTCAGTATTATTTTCTAACCATTCTTTATACATTCTAATTTTTTCTTTGCTTTCTGAGCATTCCTGCATAATGATCAGAGGACTGTTTTGTACTGTCAAAAATGGTGCCCAGATCTTTTTCCTGAGTTGTCATGACCACTATCACCATCCCACAACATTTTACAGACAGGGAAACCGAGGCACAAGCAAGGTTGCCTGACTCTTCTCAGGCCACTCACAATTTTCTCAGAATGTCAGTGGAACACCCTGGAGTAGAAGCCAGCAGGGTCTGCCACCCAGTGTTGTGATCAGACCACTAGATCATATCCAGAATAGCGCATCATCTCTTTTTATCACTGAACGGTGGAAACCACCTTGATGGAGATTTTACTTCTGAAAGCTGAAAACAATTTAACAATATGACCGGATGGTGGAAAGCACGACTCAGAAACAATGGCAATAGGTGCTATGTGAAAACCGAAGACAAACACACCTTTCAGTTTCACTTTATGAACTACTCTAAAGGGATCTCCAGCAAACTGCTTGTTGCGCAGGAATATGAAACTAAAAGCCAACCCTGTGTGTTCCTGGCAATGGGTTACTGTCCACCGGCAGTACTTAGAAGATATTCCTCTGTGTATAGTGCTCCTACTCTAACTTACTGTTGTTACCCACAAATTGCACCAAGTTCACTGAATTACATGTGAGGCACAGCGATTCTGCTGTGAAGGTGGAGAACGCATGACTATTTTTAGCCAAGTATTTATTTGGATTATTTCAGTGCCTGTTTTAAAGGCCTTGAAAATGCCAGAATTTCTATCACCTTCCCAGGCAGGTACACACCTAGCCTTCCCTTTAAGGCATTCTAACAGATTAGCACTGGGGATAACCTGTGGAATATTTGGTTTCCACTCACATCAGATAAGTAACAGAACGGGTCCTGTTCAGAGTTTTGGCATTGGGAGCGAAGACGACTGTAGTTTGGCATCAATCCTAACAGTCGGAGATACCTTCAAGGCAGAATTTCTTGTTTTGAAATGGGGAATCTTTGGCCTTTTCCTTTCCTTTGTCTGAACGTGTCCGTTGGCAGGGCCATGGTTTTCTGATCATATTAGTCTTACTCCAAAATGACAACATGAAAAACATGCTTCTGAGTATCGCCTTCGGATTTACATCTTTACTAACCAATGACTGCGACTGACGATAGAACGCTTTGCTCTCATACTGCGCAGGCCACCGGAGGATCTCAAAGAGCTTAAGTCAGTCCTGCAAAAGTCTACTTGGACACTTGTCTGAAGCACGTAATTCCTTTTAATCANTGGGCTATCCCTCCCCCCTTACTCCAAAATGACAACATGAAAAACATGCTTCCGAGTATCGCCTTCGGTTTTACATCTTTACTAACCAATGACTGCGACTGACGATAGAACGCTTTGCTCTCATACTGCGCAGGCCACCGGAGGATCTCAAAGAGCTTAAGTCAGTCCTGCAAAAGTCTACTTGGACACTTGTCTGGAGCACGTAATTCCTTTTAATCAGGAGGGTAAAGCAGTGTTCATTATAGCATCAATGTGGGTATGGGAAGGGTAGGTAAACAGTTTGTGTATGGCTGGTAAATGTTTAGGACGGTTTTGCAATGCTGGATTAATTAAAGTTCATGACCACCTTGCAAGATGGGTAAACAGCCAGAGAAAAGGTTAAATGACGTTCCCAATGTAACACTGCCAGTCAGTGGTTAAGTCCGAACAGGCTATGCTATTAACACTATTCTGGAAGTGGGAATGGGGGCTTGATATTCCTACTTGAAAAAGTTTAAAACCTCAGACCTGCTTTATATTATATTACAGTTACTGCAGACAAAGGGACTGTCTATGAACCATTGGCATAGCCTTCTCCATCCCAATAAACTGAGATGAGGGGAAAGCGGTGCAATTTGACCCTTTCCCAGACCACTCCTGCCACAACACTGGGGTATAGAGATGCAGTGACAGAAGTCATTATTAATATGTATATTTTTCACAAAACTCTTGATTTCAAAGCGCTTTGAGTTCCTTGAATGAAAGGATTTCTAGAAGAGTATCTGTAAAACAGCAAGACCATTTAGCTTTCCTTGCTTGGCTGCAGAACAGAGGATGATATTTGGTGTGATACAGAATGACTCACATTCCTGGATGTTATATGGCGTGATCCCTCTCTGTTCAAATGGCCAGTCATTTTGGAAAGTGTATTAGGAAGTCTATAGCCCTTTATTCTAAGAAACTCATGCTACAGCGAACCAGTCCATTGAAATTGGGCTGAATGTTGAAATATCTGAAATGTTTGGTCTTTGGGTGAAGATGGCTACCAACTTGTCTTACAGATTTGTGGTACTTTGTGGCTAGGGTGAATATTCCTCTGACTGGGAGAAGGATGATTAAGATAATTTTTCTGATTCCCAGGAACAGCAAGTGTCTAATATCAGGAAACTAGGATTGAAAACAAAAATAACCAAGAATGACCTACCCAGCAGGGAAATACTATGACATACTGACTGGAGAATTTTCTTCCTTCTCTTGGTACCCGCCCCAAAGATAACAATGGAATACAAAGTCTGTTGATGGCATGGAGAAGGAATGCAGCTGAAACTCAATTGCTGTGATTGGTGCATTAGACATGCAGAGATAAAATGTGCTAAAAAGGAACATTTCACTGTCTTGTCTAGAAAGCTGGTGCAGAACTTCTTGCTGTGAATTAGTCAGATGACTGTGACAGAATTCTGCTGATTTAACAGGCACTTGGAAAACGAAATTTCTGGGGAAGTTTCCGTCCTATAAACACTGAGTTCCATCAAGAATTAGAATTCCTCTGCTTGCTGTTATAACTTATTTCTCATTTTCATGCCAACTTGCATAACCGAGGAAGAGTGGTCCCGCAGTTCAAGCAGGGAGCAGAGAAGTCAGGATGCCTGGGTTCTGTTTCTAATTGAGTCACTGACTCGGTTGAGTGAGAAAATCACAACCTTTCTGTGCCTCAGTTTACCATCTGTACCACAGAGTCAGTGATGCAGCACCTCTCTCAATGGGATAGAGGGTGTTGCAAAACTTAACTAATGAAAGTGTTTTGAAATCTTCCGATAAAGGTGCTAATAATGTTTGTTACCGTTTGAAAACAAGTAAAATAGGGGTCACAAAGAAGTAGGAGAGGGACATTGTTGAAAATGAGCATTTAAACTTTTGACTCCTGAAATTTGATTTGGTCACTCAGATGGATAAAAACTGTCTGCGCCTTGGAACCCAGAGACTGGAACTTGACAGCCACAGCACATGTGATGACTGGGGATCCAGAATGGCGCCAAGCAGAAGCTGTGAGAAAGCAGACCAGATGTCTGCTCTGACACTGTCACCCATCCAAGAGAGGCTCTGCTGAGTGGTGTGGAAGGCAGCCAGGTGAAGAAACAAAGGATGCCTGCTTGTTTTTTTGTTATTTAATATGTGGGCTTAGCATTCACCCTATATTTGTTCCTTTTCTCTTCACTGATAGCTACCTCATGTCCCTCCCATCTCCCTTAACAGGGACACACACTGTGCTCCACGAAACACACAACAAGAGTTTGGGAAATTAAGTTCCTCAGCCGTTAATGCAATGCACCATCATTGCATCAGTCTGGTACTGAATTCCTTACGAGGACATCCTATTCCAAAATATAATGGCCCTTAAATTCGCCAGATGAGAGCATGTTAAGGGGTTGATCTTTTGAAACTCTCCCGTTCCCCTCATAATTTATTGATGAAAGGATTCCTCACTGGTTAGGTAATATCCCTCCAGATGAAAGCCTGGCTAAGTTTCTCTTCTTTCTACCATCTTCAGTAACATACACCTCCTCTCTAATGGCCCGCTGATGAAAAATTCACTACTCCACAGGCTGCAATGCCAGTTATACTGCCAGGGGATTATATTCCTTTTTACCTGTTCAGATTAATCAGGTTACAGCTCAAACCTACCAACAAAGCATGGCCTCACGCCTCAACTCTAGGACCTCAACCCACTTTGAACATACAACTTCTGCAAACGCTGCACAGTTATGGGGATGCCTAGAACAAAGCCTGACCCACTGCACCCTGGGATGAGGACAAGGCAAAGTTTCAGGTTAAAAGGACACCTTTGTTTTCCCCGCATTGACACAATGCACAAATCATACCTGTGCTTTGAAATCGAGCCTTTTTTTTAACAAAACAGGATAGAGTTGGCTAATGCTTGGCGCAGAGGAGTGGAAGTTAAGACTGTAGAGTTCTAGTCCTTGCTCTGCCCTGAACAAGACACAGCTGTCTAGTTGGTAAAATCGGAGTATTACTTATCTCCTCACCAGCCAGGAGGGGACGTTTATATTTGCAATGTTGTATGAGAATCTTGCATGAATGGTGGTACAGAAGTGTTATTAATTAGCTAGTACATTTCATACCCATCAGCCAGAGTTTATTCACCTCTGGATGAAATTTGCCTTCTGCAGGGAACCCCAGGCTTATGACACCACCTGAGTCCTAAAACCATGTCTGAAGAGGTGCATAGGACTTGTGCCATCCCTCTGCATGGGGGTAAATTTTAGCCCTCTTTGAAGAAACTGCATTTGAGAGAGTAACAGTTAAAGAGAACATTCAGCATGCATCTCATTACCCAATTTCAGTTTTGACTATGTGACGTGCAACAAATCTGTCTGCAACACGATACATTTTCTTTAAAAGTATTTAAAAAGAGACTGAAAATACACATTGTCTATTAATATTAACTGAAGGAACCGGTGTAGCCACTCTGCTTAAGAATGCAAGTAACCTAGACGGATGGTGCAGAATATGTGCCACTCACCCAATGATGCCATTTATCCTAAAAGTGTACCTCGAGGTTACAAAGTACGTTAATCCTGAATTTGGGAACCTATATTCCATCTGATTACATGAGTTAAATGATTCACCTGCGTTAGTTTTCATATTTTGCTAGCTCTGTCAGCTGTTTTCTGTTCTTGTTGATGTTGTGATTGGTAGTCCCGATGCTTTGCTCTTGGCTTACCCTAACCAAGTGACCAATGCAGGTTACATTTTCTAAACCCTGATCTGTGGAAACACTGATAACTCCTGGAGCCAAATTTATCCCTGATGTAACTCCACTGTAAAGCCCATTGTAAAGTCAAAAAGAATATTAACTATCAAAAGGAACCTTTGTGGACTGTATAATCAGCTAACTGAAAGAAGATCTAAAGGCAAAATTCCAAAGGCTGAGATCTTGACACCTCTGCAAATTGCCTTTGTTGTAAGGAAGGTGCTGAAATGCTCCATAATTCATACTCCAAACCAATCAAAGAAAAGATGACAGACAAGACAGACTTGCTGAATACACTGAAAATCCAAAGCTTGGAAATGTAGAAGCTTAATTAATTTCAGCAGGTGAATATGGCTTCAGGGATTCTGAAACGATTATTAGTAAACCAATGTTTCTCAACTTTTTCAGTTTGGTGTCCCCTTATTCAAAGTCCAAAATTTTCACGACACTCTTACATTTACTGTAAAAGTAAGAGTAAAAAAATATCTATCAATGATAAGCCTATATAATTTGTGCATGTATGTTTCTGTTTCAAGCGGTTGACAGAGAACACTTGACCTTTATGGGTAAGAGTGTAACAGGGAGCAGGAGAGCGAGACAGTCTTCACTTTAGATTGTAATAAAATATTTAATGCCTGATGACTCCCTGACTGACCTTCCATGACCACCTGGGGATTGTGACCCACCGGGTTAGAAACCCTGGAACAAACAACACATTTATTCCTATTACATTATTATTAGCATTGCATTACATTGCATAAAGTTTTGCATTTCATCCAAGAGCCACAAAGCACTTTCCAAATTTGAATTAAGTCTCACCCTCTTGTAAGGTCGGGTAAGCCCATTTTACAGCTGGGAAAAATAAGGAACAGAGAGGTTAAGTGAGTTGACCAAGGCTATCGTGATTCTGTGGCAGAACAGAACACTCCTGACTTCCAGAGCCTTCCTTGATAATTAATGAATTTTCTGTCACCCCAACATACACATCAGTGGCATGCTTCAAAACTAGGTTCAAGAAGTTCATCTTCCTCCATGGTGTCTTACATTGTTCATATGTGCTTTATGGGTTTGTGCTGTTGGAGGTCTCCAGGCTGTTTCTGCTGTCGGAGTTAATCAGGCATGTTGTCTACTTATTGTAAATCACATCTTTAGTTAATTTCTGTTAAAATGCCCAGAGGCGATTAATAATAACGATCAGGATTCCCCGCAGAAGGCGACGTTCTCAGAAAAATAAAGTGCTTCAGAAATGTGAGGAATGCTGCATATGGACCAAGTGGTGAAGAAGTAATGACTTAAATGAAGGAATCACATCTGGCTTAGTTTAGCCTAAAGCCATAACCAAACCACAGTCTCCTCAACAGTACTGGCACTGCTTTTGTGAAAAATCACACAATTATGAGACGACAGTTCAGAGTCCTGGCGGCAGGGAGTGAATATCACTTGATTAGGTGTCAAGCAAAACCTTCCTCACTGAAACAAATCTGATGATGATAACTCTGATCCCGGAGGAACGTGGACATATCATGTAACTGGATGGCTTAAGTAGGGACGCATGTATTTAATGTGCCCCTGGAGAAACAGGCTAAGATGCACTGGCAGAGCGCCACAGTGAATCTACAGCATGCCTATGGTCTGGTGATGGAAGAGATCATGCTCTGTACCCCACCGTTCTCAACAAGTATGGCAAAGTATTCTCACAGCCACTATCCCTTTAGAGTTAGCAGTAAGTAGCATGCGGAATCTGCAACTACTGGGCCTGATGCAGAGATGAGCTGAGTGCCCACAACTCCCATCGACTTCAGTTCATTCACTAACACATGGTTGAATCAGCGCTTGATTCTATGGCACTGAAGCCAATGGAAGCTACGGGTACCCAGGTCCAGCATTGGAATAAGGATGATAAACACCATCCAATTTTTATTTAAAGAACAAAAGCAGTGACTTGAAAGATCAGACCGAGTCGGCTGAGGGATACACGTTAATAACGCTATTCAAGACACTTGGCAGCAATGTCTTTTATGCTCCACTAACACCTCTTCCAAGAGAAACTGCTTTCTGTTACCACCAGCCTTTCTTTGTAGTGATGCTGTTCATCATTCCACAGGGGCAACACGCAAGACAAAACAGTATTTAATCTGTTCTTGACCAATTTTATGTGAATAAAATAACTACAAAATAGACCAAATATGGTATTAAAGGCTACAGGCAATGTAAGTATATTTTTTAAATGGGAGAAAATCTGCCTGACTGCTGGAATTATAAAACGGTGAAAAAGAAAAAGGTGGGGTGGAAATTTAACTTCAAAATAATTGCACAAAACTTATTTTTCATTCATTTATGAACATATGAATGGCCGTACTGGGTCAGACCAATGGTCCATCTAGTCCAGTATCATGTCTCTGGCAATGGCCAGTACCAAAGCTTCAGGGGGAGTGTACAAAACAGGGCAATTTGTGTGATCTACTCCTGTCTTCCCCTCCAGTCTTCTGGCAGTCAGTGGTTTAGGGTCACCCCGAGCATGGGGTTGCGTCCCTGGCCATCTTGGCTAATAACCATTGATGGACCTATCCTCCGTGAACTTCTCTAGTTCTTTTTTGAACGCTGTTCAAAATGAAATTTCAAAGATCGTTCATTCCCCGGAACAGAGCCCAGTTAAGTTGCCTGTTACTTTTAAAATAAAACACTAATGTGAGGTTGCTTATTTCATTTTAAAACCAGCAGGTGAGGAAAACTCAACATTTATTTTATTTTTTAATACTAAATTCCACATGGGAATTTTGAAGGCACTGAGCTCCCTCAACTCTTCATGAAGTCAAGTCCTTGTTAGTAATTTTGTTTCATTCTCACAGGTGTTCGGCTCATCACCAGGTTGGACCATGAGCAGCAAATACTTCCCCATCCTTCCTAAGCACAGGGCCTCCACTTGGAGTGGAGCTGGGGTGGTCCTGCTGCAAAAGGATGACGGCAAGATTTGGAGAATCAACCAGGACTCCCTGCGCATTGGAACACATCCAACGGGTTAAGGGTATGCTAGGTGCTGATCCAGTTCCCAGTGATGTGAATGAGAACTCTTCTATGGACTTCAGGTGAGCCTTGGGATCAGGCTGTAGACGGGAAGGGGCAGTAAATCTGCCCCTCCCCACCAAACCTCTTTGTATAGGGGAAAGCAAGCAGTCCAGTGGGTACTCCAAGCCCAGGCAGTAAGTAGTGGCAGCAGGGTAGCTCTCCAACATATGTCCTGGCTGCATGGCCTGTGCTTGCGGAAGGATTTAGCCTCTGTGTTTGTGAAAAGGGGGTGCCAGATTAACAGCGCTTTTGTTTCTTCACAAAAAAACTCAGAAGTGGCCCAAGCTCACCCTCAGCGATGCAGAAATGTAGGGGAGGGGACTACCTGTAAAGGGTGACGGGTCAGCTCACTCTACACATCAGTTCAGCTGGCCGCCCTGCTGAGATTCTCAACAAAAGGGCCAAGTAGCGGCCATTGCAATGATGGCTTTTAGGCAGGGCTTAATTTGTGCCGGGGCTGAACCGGCACCTCTCGGCTTGGCAGTTCATAGCCCCGGCACTTCTGGGCTTGCCGCATCAGTTCTTTCATGCATGTAAGAGATTCAAACCACTCTCACATCGCTCAGCTGCCAGAGGAATATCCCTGGAGTGCTGCACTGCTGCTTGCGTGTGACGCTTGAGCCCCGCTGACCCAGCATCTTTTGCTTGAGCCCCGGCACCCCTTTCATCACAAATTAGGCACTGCTTTTATGGTGAGGACCATGACCTCTAGAACTAGGCTCTGAATACTAAGCAGGACACTGGACAAGCATCAGCTGGTAATTCTCAATCTCTACTGACTGAAGCCAGCTTCGGAACACATTGCTAGAGCTGGGTTGCCAGAGCTGGTGGACATGCCAAAGAGCTGAATGCAGCCTCATCCTTTGTAGCATAATGTTCTTTTATTAAAAAATAATAATCTCACTTGTACAAAGTAAATAGCCTATTACCCTTTGTAGTCAGCAACATTTGTACATGGAGCCTTTGTGGGTTTTGCAAATCGTGAGCGTCAGTTTTGTTCGATGTTATAACAAGTTTATGTACTGCTGTGTGCGGCTGACTCAGTTACAAAACTGGCCACAAATCTTTTCAATAACTCCCACAAAGTAGTTTTCAAACATACAGTGGAAAACATACAAAAAAAAAATCACATAAAAATGGTGGAATTAACAAGATCAGTGCTGAATTTCAGTGCTCACTTCGCTTATTGTCACACCCCATCATCCGTACATTTTCTGACCCATCATCCGTATGTTTTCTATTTAAACTGTAAACTCTCCCAGGCAGCGATCGTGTATTTTTTAGCTCTGTGAAGCACCTAGCAAACTTTTGGTGCAAGGATAGTTGTTGACAGTATTAAACTACCACCAACAATTAATCACACCTTAATCAAACCAGGAAGGTAAGTCAGAAATATAGTTTTAAAAGAGTCAATGGACATCCCTTTAGAGGTCACACTGAAGAGAATTTCCTCACTTCTAATATAGGGAAGAAGGGTGTTCTTTTCATAAATACTTACCTCTTCCTTAACACTAATCATCCATAGAGTTCAAAGCTTTTTACCAAAGAGGGAGTGTATCATTATTCCCATTTTATAGATAGGGAAACAAAGGTGCAGAGAAATAAAGTAGCTTGCTCAAGATCACACGGCAAGTGGAGGCTGAGCTAGGAACAGAATTCAGGTCTTCTGACTCTCTGTCCACTCTGCTAGTCCATGCTGACTGAAAAAGAACAAAGAACTCGGAAACCTGGATTCTATACCCAGCCTTGTCAAAGATTCTGGGCCAACATTTTACTCATGAGAATAATCCCAGTTACAGAAATCTTGGATTTTCCCTCTCCACGATTCAGTCTCTCTAGCTGTAAAATGGGAATACTTCTACTTATCTACCGCATAGGGCTGCCGGGAGGTTGCATTACTATTTGTAAAGCACTCAGAGATCCCCAGACAGAAGATGCTATAGAAAAGATACAATATCAATGGTCATGGTTTTAACAGGACAATTGTCAAAACACAGCTTTATTTAAAGACAATCCCATGCCCTGAGTGGCGTAGGGAGGTTCATTCTGTAACAGATGTGGGCAAACTACGGCCGGCGGGCCACATCCGGCCTGCAGGACCGGCCTGCCCGGCCCCTGAGCTCCCGGCCGGGGAGCCTAGTCCCCGGCCCCTCCCCCGCTGTCTCCCCTTCCCCGCAGCCACGCCGCCGCGCAGGCCGCACTCTGGCCCGCCGCTCCCACTGGGCAGCGTGGGGAGCGCAGCTGTTCTCTGGCCGGGTGTCGCGGCTGCGAGCTCCTGCTGCTGGTAAGGGGGGTGGGGAGCGGGGGGGTTGGGTAAGGGGGCGGGGGGTTCTGGGGGGCAGTCAGGGAGGAGAGGGCAGTTGGATGGGGTGGAGGTTTTGGGGGGCGGTCAGGGGATGGGGAACAGGGAGGGTTGGGAGTGGGAGTCCCGGGGGGCCTGTCAGGGGGCGGGGATGTGGATAGGGGTCGGGAGGGCAGCCAGGGGACAAGGAGCAGGGGGGTGGGATCCTGGGGGGCAGGTAGGGGCGGAGGGTCCTGGGAGGGGGTAGTCAGGGGATGAGGAGCAGAGGGTGGTTGGATAGGGGGTGGGAGTCCCGGGGGGATCTAAACTTTTTTTTTAAATCAAATAAAGACTTTGATTAAACACATTTTCTTGTGAAATCTTCTCTGTCTCTCTCTAAAAGGTTCATGTAAAGTAAAATACATTTTTTGACCAACTCGACTCGCTTCCTTTCAAATTAAAAGTTCAGTTTTGTAATCGCTAATATTGCACATTTGGTACCGCTATGCTAAATGCTTTGTAAACTTGATTATACTTTCTAAATAAATAGTTATTTGAAAAACAATTGCTTTTCACTGTCTTAGAACAACTCAGACAACTCAAAGTGAAATTTGTTCCCTTAGTCTTATTAACTGTATTTCAATAGTCCTTCGAGTCCCCCATCAGGGATCACTAATGGGGAACAGAGTGCATGTGAAGCCCACACGGGGTGAGGAATTCAGAATTGCTGCAGGGAAGGAAATGCAGAACGAAGAACAGGGGAGTCACAAAGCCAGGGACGTGGGAGAGAGGAGGATGGGGAAAGAAGAGAAACAATGGGAGAAACACTGGTGGTCCTAAAAGGGGAGTAGATTTTCCCACCGAGTGAGGCTGAATACAGCCATAAGGTACCCAAACCAAACAAATAATGATCATAACTGAAAGTTTAGTTTCTATATAAAGGCCAGATTCTGCCCATGACCGTTGTGTAAACCTCAAACTGGCTTCTTCTGAATCACACCTAACTGGTCTACCTTTAAAGAAAGCGATCTAATAACAGAGGTCATAATGTCCACCACCATCACTCTCACTCCTGATTACTACCTATACAGGTTTCCTCACGACACTGAAAGAAAGCACACTACAGTCCTACATTTATGCACAGTCCACAGACTATAGTTAGAATTGGAATTTGGCCCTCTCCACCCAATGAGTTTGACATCTCTGTTGCAGGGTTTCTTGTGAGTGCTCCACTGCTAGGGGAGATTTTTGTTTTGATTAGATTAGGAGAACACTGAATTACTTATGTAAGAGAAAAAATGCACCAAATTATGTAAACGCTGCAAAGAGATACAGTGTTTAAAAAAAAAAAAAAAGAGAGAGCCTTCCAACCTTGGCCATGTGTTGACACATTCTTGGGAATGTAGATTTAGTTGTGTAAATACTTTGCATAAATCCCTCAAAGTAACATTTATTGGGACAAAAGCAGCCCCAACAGCTTTAATTCAAAACTTGCATTTTGCATTAACTGAAATGGATGAGTTTTGAATCTGGAACCTGAGCTCTTCCGTCGGGATGCCAAATTGGATGACCCGCTTTGACGTTTAGTTCTTTAACAGAACTCCACGTTCTCTCGGTTTAAAAGTGGGCTGTGCTACTCACTGTTCCCACAGCACCTGCTGCTCGTTGAAGAACTGACCTAAATACTGGGTGCAAAGTGGAAGGAAGCAGAATTGCACATATAAATGACTGAAAACAACAATAACCACCACCACCCCAACACATTTCTCTCTCATGTTGACCAAGCCTGCAAGGTGCAGTAGATTATGGGCCAGGAGCAAATGCAATGAAATCTCAGGGAAGGAAAATATTATTTTAATTGAAATGATTCCCTTAAATGTTACAACTGCTGGGCTTGCTATCTGTATTCTTGCTGCACAGAAGAATGATTGAGAAATTTAGTTCTCAGGCTTAAGTGAACCTAATTCTGAACCAGTGATTATCCAGAACATGTAAAATGGGTCAGTAGGTACCAATGCACTGCATCTGTAAAATATGATGCCCTTTAATAACTATAACAAGTTACTGATTGACTTGCACTTTTATCAAGGAAATCATGCAAGAATTTCTAAGCATTTTACAAAGGGAGGTAAGTATCTTCCTTTTGCGCCTGGTAAAAGTGAGGCACAGATTGGTTGCATTTCTGATGCCGAATTGCTAAGTGAATAGTTGGCAACGCCTGCATACTGAAATCCTGACTCCCAGGCTCCTGCTCGCACTGCTAAACCATACTGCCTCTTTAAGAAGCCACTCTCCTGTTTGTGAGCTGAGAGTTACCTGGGGGAGTAGCAAGCAAAACATTACAGGGTGTCGCAGGGAGAGCAACTTGAGAACTATACTCCACTAGCTGATGAGAAGGAGCCATGTAAGGGACTCATTAAAAACGGTTTATCCCTCTCCTTTATGTACTAACAAAATGGGAACTGGGGAGAAGGGCGAGTTTCAGCTAAAACATAAAGTAGTAATATTTTGCATTTACCATATATAGCATTTTTTCACTCCAGAGAATCCCCAAGTGCTTTGCAAGCTGTACCCATCCAGCACCAGAGAAATGCAGCCACCTCTGGGGTCGGGAAGATGAAAGACCCAGGATGCTGCACATCAGTAGGGATGGAAATTTTGAAAGAGGAAAGCAAGTCAAACTCTGCTCTTCCATGAAGTGCTGTGGGTGGCTCTTATAAGCACTTTTCCTTTGAAGACCATAAGCTGCCTCACAAAGGAGGGTGGAGTGCCATGTCCACACAGAACAGATGGGACCTGAATTGTCAAGGTCTCTCCTGAAGGCCTCAGTGCAGTAAACTACACTGCATCATCATCCACCGCAGAAAAGTGAAGAGCTGCCAGGATCTGAGCCTGTGGCTCCAAGGAGACGGCTGATGCCAAACCTGATGTTTATTCCCTTAAACCAGCCCCTCCGGAATAGATTTTTAGACACAGACTTTTAAAAACTCAAACGAAGTAGTTTCTGAAAATAGCAGAGTTCACTAGTTTGGGCTATTTTTTAATTCAACACTTTGGAGCAGAATACCCCTCCTCCCCCTATCCGCCTGAGACCTATCATGCTCACCCTGGCCAGCATTCCACACAGTCTAAGTCAGGAACTTGGGTCTGGTGTACAAAGTGCCGTAAATGTCTGACAGGCACAGGCAGGAAAGATCAGTCGTATCAGTGGCATGGATACAGCAGTAATGCTTCTGGATCAATTAATCAAAAAGCAACGGAACAGTAAGTGTCCTCAGGAGCATCTGTAGTCACAGTCTATGCTACTGAGCTTGGACTGCTTCATTCCAGTTCATTTTGCCTTCTCCTATGCAAACTGCTTCAAGTACTTCAAATGCAGAGCTATCAACCAAAATAGGTTATTATTATTACCTGATTTCTCCTTATCAAAGGAAAAACTTTCCTGTGAAACTTGTCACAAAGATTCAATAGAAACATCCAGAACCTGGTCTCATGTCAAAGATCTCATACATAGGACCTTTGGTTTTGTGTATTATCTGAACAATGGCATTTGTAGCAGCACTAGGTCCCCTAAACATGGTCCTGAAGCAATGCTTTAGCACTAACGCAGAGGCAGAAGAGTGCCAACTACCGAAAGACCAATTCTGTGCATTTCAATCTTCTTTGGTAGTCTCCCATCCCCATGGCTGACCAGCAGGACTCAATTGCCCTGAAGAGGACACAGGACATAGTGGCGTGACAGGGACAGCTGAAGCTCAGTTCCATAGAGTACCACTACAATACAGTATTTTCGACGTCTCCGACTCAAGGAATATTTCCAAAACACCTCTGAACAACATACTAACCCACAGAAACCTTCCTACCAACACTACAAAAAGAAGGATTCTGGGTGGACTCCCCCTGAAGGTCGAAACAACAGACTGGACTTCTACATAGAATGCTTCCGCCGACGTGCACGGGCTGAAATTGTGGAAAAACAGCATCACCTGCCCCATAACCTCAGCCGTGCAGAACACAGTGCCATCCAGAGCCTCAGAAACAACTCTGACATCATAATCAAAAAGGCTGACAAAGGAGGTGCTGTTGTCATCATGAATANATTATGTAACCTGCAGCGGTTGATGCTCCTGCTATAATTAGCATTTGTATAAAACTGAGCAATGCAGGTGTTCAAGGCAGTGAACATGTCTCATTCTAAGGACCAAATACTGCTCCCATTACTACCACTGAAATCAATGGGACTTAAGTTAAGCGGGCAGAATTTTGCTACAGGTTTGGAAATTACATGTACATTTATTATGCTTTCCTGACTGCACTACAAGTTGGGCCCTAAGTTATTTTTAATTGAATTGAATTTTAATAATAATAATAATAATAATACCTCTCTCTAACACTGGAGAGAAGACAGTCAAGCAACTTATGTGCTCTCAGTCTGACCTTAAAGAAATTCCCCAACCTAAAAATATTAAAAAAAAACTTTTTCCACAATATAAAACCACCCTCAATGAAAGTGCCGAACTTGTGTCAAACTAATCTCAAACATGAAGCAAATTTCAATCTGCTATTTTCCTCTGACATCCCGGAATGTGACTCTCAAGGACAGAACTGGCTGTTTGATTAGCTCCTAGTCCCGCAGAAGCAATTGTTTTCAAACAGTTTTGAAAAATAATTTTGTATGGGGGTGTGCATTCCAGGAAGAAATGCCATTTACGAAAGGTCCTTTTTTCTTTTTCTCTCTCTGCCTCCTATTTTAAACATTAAGAACAGAACAGGAACAGATTTCATACAAGTTTGTTCACAGGTACTGGATAAAGATGTGTTTGTTTTTACGGTACATGTGCCACGCTACTTTTTTTGTTGGAACTTTCCGCGTCCATCAGCATGTTTAAATCCGAATAAGTCAATTCATCCACAATGAGAATCTGTTTTAATTAGCGGATCTTTACTCTGGGTACAAATTCTATTTCAGTTTACATGACATGTGTAACTGGTCTATCTGTTCACGTTCTCTTAAACTTTAAACAAAGCAATCATGTCTACTATAATTCTCATTCCTGATTACCACGTCATTTCTACATCAGGCATGGTATGTCAGCAACCAAATTAAGCTATTAAACTCTGGAACATTTAACATGATTAAATTTCAGAAACGTTTACTCTTCCATTTGGATAGATGTGATTTCTGTGGACAGGAGATGGTAGTGTGCCAAATAGCGCTCAGCTTGATACACACCCATTGTTCTTTTTCTTATTGGCTGACTTGACACCATATAATGGAAAAACTGGAGGAGGTTTTGCTGGAAACATACTCCACCAGCGCACCTTGGGGAATCTTCAGCTCCATCGAGTGTCCAAAATGAGCTAGAATAAAACTAAACTCAAACCCATACTTTCACCCTAGAAACAAATTCTAAGAATTTCATTCACCCTATCATAGGAGTTGCCAGACTGGATTAGACCTGAGGTCCATCTAGTGCAATATCCTGTAACCCTCCCACATAATATGGGCTATTCTGCATAAGGTCTCCTCCTGTTCTCTAACAGAATCCGGGTTAGACCCTGAAGCATGAGGTTTCATATCCTTTCCAACTGTACATCATATAGCAGAAACCTTGTGACCTCTGTGTCCAATCCAAACCAACTAACCCAGCTCAAACATAAGACTATGAAATTATCACAGCAGACTGCTCATAAACGTTAAGAAAAACCAAAGATTATTTGTTAAAAGCATTCAGCAAATGGTCAATTAATTCAAGAAAGTCAAGGTCTGTTCACAGATAGCTAAATTAATTAAATTATTCACGACTAATTATTTGTTCAGTTGTATTGAGAACAGGGCTTCTACATGACACACATAATGGAACCATCTCTTTTCCAACAGATTATTCATTCATTACATGTCAGTCCAAAAATATCTGCCATGTCATCTGAGATCTAGTGTAGGTGAGAAGGCAAAAAGGAATTCTATATTAGAGTTGGTCTAAATTTCTTGAAAATTTCATGGACATTTTTCACTGAAGTTTCAAATTTCGGCAAAATCATGAATAAAACGTCTTGAAATTTGTTCAGGTTGTTCACCCAGGTGACTGGCTGTGTGTAACATGGATATGTGGGGCCCTCACTATGCTCCCCCCACGGCTCTTCCACTACCGGGCTTCTGGAGTGTAAGCCCTGCAATCTACTGGGAGAGTGAAAACCTGTTCTGGTGGATCCCCTCCAAGAGGCAGCATTTCAGGCATGTCGTTAGCCCGAAGGCAGGATTTGGCCTCTCCAAAGCTATAGGATTAATAGAGCGTAATACAACCTGACTGCAAAAAAACCCCACAAAGTTTAACAGTGCCTTCTACTGGATCGAATCAAAACTGCAAGTCAGAGAGAGCGAGCGAGCGAGCCCTATATTGCCAACAGTATTTCTCCTTTAGTCCATATGGTAGAGGGTTTGTAATTTTGGAATGGGAAGACTTAAGTTTTGTCCCCGCTGTCACCATGAAGTTCTTAATAGTCACAGTGTGCAACATCATGACAACCATGTTTTCCTACGTGGCCACAGCTCTGTTTCAATATTAAGGGTAAAAAGGGGCCCAGTTTGTCACTTAATTCTGGTATTTGAGATCACGCAATGAATAGTGCAAGCATCCATGACCCAGAGTTAAAACCAATTCAGTTCTAGTTATTCTGGAGCAGGATTTTCCAATTAAGGGAAAGTTTATTTTTTCAGTGGTTTCTTTGTAATGATATAAAAGGATGATGCAGCTCCCTGAAGCAGTCTTTAATGGATCAATTCAAGCAACAGTCTCTCTCTGCAATTAACGTGCCTCTCCTCCGTCCAACTAATGTGCTTGTTTACACTATCTGGCAAACTGCAGATCAAGTGTCCATTTCATCACCAGTCTTCTTTTGCCTAAGCCAAGACTAACAGACCATGGTGGTAACTTAAACACTGAAAAACATGCACAATATCGATCTGAGAGACTTGAAGCCAGTTAACTGCTACACTAAAATATATCCTCGAGGGGATGTGCCTTCAGTGGGGACTGATAGAAGGAAAGAACTGAATGAATGGGAAGATCGCTAGAGAGATTAATATGTATGACACATGACTTGAATAAGGTTGCATTTTACTTGGTTTATTACATGTAGCCGTGAGTTAAATTTGTTAGAAAGGGCAGAAGGGATTACGTGGGAGAAGAATGTGAAACATACACCACAAAATGATCGTGGTTCTCTAAAGCAAATACTTATCTGGTATATCAGGACTGCTTCCAAATGATGCAGATGTGGTGCCTAGAAATGCTTAATAGCATCGAGTAATAACATGCACTAAATGAACAGTTTACAGTTAGAGAAAACAAACCGTGTCTGAAGCTATTTACCTAACTTTCATGAGATTTACTTGTCCGAGAGAGGAAAGGGTCTGGGACATTGTGTAAATTGTGAACTAGTTCACCATTGCCCCTGAAGGAGGCATCTAATTCTTTCAAAAGTGACTCTGTAAAAGTATTCAGAGTAGCAGCCGTGTTAGTCTGTATCAGCAAAAAGAACAGGAGTACTTGTGGCACCTTAGAGACTAACACTGTAAAAGTGGTGTCACAGAGGATCAGTGGCACCTCTGACAACACCCCTGGAAGTATTAGAGCTCTTGCTCTTACCTGTCTGGGGCGGAAACTGGCAATGCTTCCACTCTCAAGACTTGAACCTGGGTACATTACCCCTTGAATACCAACTGCTTAATGCCATGCAGGCCCATCTCAGTCTGGGTACATGCTCGATCCTCCCTTTGGGAACCTGTGGCTGGGGATACTAACAGCCTTCTTCAAACAAAGTATTTTTATTTGGAACAAAGTATCAGAGCAAAAAGGATTTTAAAACAACACACAGCTACACGCATAGTTAGTCTTCTCTAAACCTAACTGTTCACTACAAGCTAAGTTGGGCAAGCCAGCCTTTTCAGACCCACAGCAGAATCAACTCACATTCTCTTAGAAAGCAAAAGGTCTCTTGTGACCCACCGTGGTCACAACAGACAGCATGTCCTGTTGCTCTTTGCTCACCTCACTTGTCTGTGAGAATCAGTTTTAAGTAGAAGACAGGCCCTCCAAGTCCAGAAGAAATCTATTACTGCTCACTTTTTTCTTTTCTTTTGTTGGTTACAGAGCCCAGGGGTGAAGTCTACTAGTAACTCAGACTAGTTTCACCAGGTCAGCCAGAGCATCCAATGGGGCCTAGCCAAGATTCATGGGCCACAAAGCCACTGTGATAAGCTAGCTTGACCTCCTGTATAACACAGGCCAGAGACCTTCCCCCAAAATAATTCCTACAGCAGAAATTTTAGAGAAACACCCGATCTTGACTGAAAAATTGTCATTGATGGAGAATCCACCACAACTCTTGGTAAATTGTTCCAAATGGTTAATTACTCTCATAATTAAAAATGTATGCCTTCTTTCTAGTCTGAATTTGCCTAGCTTCAACTTCTAGCCATTGGAATGTGTTATACTTCTCTGTGCCAGATTGAACAGCCCATTATCAAATATATGTTCCCTATGTAGGTACTTGTAGACGGTGATCAAGTCACCCCTTCACCTTCTCTTTGTTAAGCTAAATAAATTGAGCTCCTTGAGTCTATCATTATAAGGCAGATTATTTTATGATCCTTTCATCATTCTCGTGGCTCTTCTCTGAACCCTCTCCAATTTATCCACATCCCTCCTGAACTGTGGGCACAGAACTGCACACAGTATTCCAGTAAAATAACCCCTCCACTCCTAATCGAGATCCCCCTGTGTATGCATCCCAGGACTGCATTACCTCTTTTGGCCACAGAATGACACCAGGAGCTCATGTTCAGATGATTATCCTCCATGATCCCCAAATCTTTTTCACAGTCACCACTTCCCAGGAGAGTGTCCCCCATCCTGTAAGTATGGCCTACATTCTTTGCTCCTAGATGTATATATTTACACTTAGCCACATTAACACACACATTGTTTGCTTGTGCCCAGTTTACCAAGTGATCTAAATCACTCTATCAGTGACCTATGCTCTTCATTATTGACCACTGCCCCAATTTTTGTGTCATCTGCAAACTTTATTAGTCACGATTATAGGAATTCTTCCAGGTCATTGATAAAAATGTTAAATATCACAGGGCCAAGAACTGACCCCTAAAAAAACCCAAACCCAAAACAAAAAAACAACCAAGTTAGTTTGACAGGATCTATTTTCCACCAACCCATGTTGATTTGCATTAATTACATTACCCTCGTTTAGTTCTTTGTTAACTGTATCATCTGCTTCATTATCTTGCCCAGGACTGATGTCAGGCTGAAAGGTGTGTAATCACCTGGGTCATCCCATTAACCCTTTTTAAAATCTGGCACTACATTAGCTTTCTTCTAGACTTCTGGAACTTTCCCAGTGCTCCAAGACTTACTGAAAATCAACATTAACAGTCCATCAAGCTCCTCAGCCAGCTCTTTTAAAACTCTGGGATGCAAAAAGGATGCCCTGGCCATGGCTGCTCTGCTGTTTGCATGGTTAGACCAACTTGGTCGCAATGTACTGTAATCACTGGCCTAATGGCTATCTCCATTGGCTGCAGGTGGGGGTACTAAAAACTGTCTGATTATATGGGGATCTCTCATCCCCCTTTGTTAGTCTAACATACTATCTTAGAAGTCAAGCACGTAAATTACATTTTGGATACTTATCAAAATATGCAATTAATGCAGAAACACATGCTACTATTTTGTCAAAAATGGCATCATAATTGGGTTTCCAACATTTACTGTGTCTCAATGACTTCTGGATAAAATTTGCTATGTTTACAAGTCAATCTGGGATATTTCTGATGTGTCACCAGTTTGTGTCCCATAACCCACATGTGGAGGTTATGCTCTGCCCTCAACTACTCTCTCTTCATGGGGGGTGCACAGGTGTAGCTGAGGATTTGGAACTGAGTTAACAGCTGGTACCTGCAACTAGAACCTCAGTAATTCTGTTAATGTATGAGCTAGAATAGATTCCACCTCACTCTCCCATTATTCCTGTTGGCACCCCAGAGCCATCACCTCAAAAACTTACTGTCACTAAAGCAAGCAGATACGGCTCTGAATAAGAAGCTGCCATTTTACACGTATTGTTTTAGAGCAGTACCACACTTTTCATGGCTAAACAACTGATGTTGAGTAAAAGCATGAATTTCCCAACTATAATGAAATCAACTTCTAAACAAAATAATACAAATAGTGAGAGAATTGCTTATCTGACTTATTAAATAACTAACTCATCCAGATTTCTAACAGCTACATCTATTGGTTAAAAAACTATAATTAACTAACGTTTTGTGAGATGCAAACCAGATCTATCAAAATGCAAATTATTATAAAGAATGTATACTATTATTGAATGGGAGGTGGGGGAAAGGGGAACCATAGGGAAGGACAATGTTACAGAAATTAAAATACATTTCGCGGTAGTTTGCTGTTGTATAGTGCCACCTTGCTGTCAATTCGTCAATACAGGGCTGACATCAATAAAGTGGAATGGCCGTCTTTCTAAAAAGGTATGCTGTAGCACAACCACAAGTTATTGTGTTCGATGCAGGAATCACTGGAGGGAAATTATATGGCCTGTGTTGTCCAAGAGTTGTCAGAGTAGAAGATCACAAAGGTACACGCTTCTCTTAAAATCTGAGAGCACTTTAGTTAGGATGAGAAGACATCTACTGCAGATCTGATTTTTAATGCTTCATAACCTTCGTCTGCATCACTTTGTATTGCATGCTTCCTGGCAATGTAATATTAGAATAATATAATATCAGGGTTGGAAGGGAACTCAGGAGGTCATCTAGTCCAACCCCCTGCTCAAAGCAGGACCAATCTCCAACTAAATCATCCCAGCCAGGGCTTTGTCAAGCCTGACTTTAAAAACCTCTAAGGATGGAGATTCCACCACCTCCCTAGGTAACCCATTCCAGTGCTTCACCACCCTCCTAGTGAAAAAGTTTTTCCTAATATCCAACCTAAACCTCCCCCACTGCAACTTGAGACCATTACTCCTTGTTCTGTCATCTGCTACCACTGAGAACAGTCTAGATCCATCCTCTTTGGAACCCCCTTTCAGGTAGTTGAAAGCAGCTATCAAATCCCCCCTCATTCTTCTCTTCTGCAGACTAAACAATCCCAGTTCCCTCAGCCTCTCCTCATAAGTCATGTGCTCCAGCCCCCTAATCATTTTTGTTGCCCTCCGCTGGACTCTTTCCAATTTTTCCACATCCTTCTTGTAGTGTGGGGCCCAAAACTGGACACAGTACTCCAGAAGAGGCCTCACCAATGCCGAATAGAGGGGAATGATCACGTCCCTTGATCTGCTGGCAATGCCCCATCTTATACAGCCCAAAATGCCGTTAGCCTTCTTGGCAACAAGGGCACACTGTTGACTCATATCCAGCTTCTCGTCCACCGTAACCCCTAGGTCCTTTTCTGCAGAACTGCTGCCTAGCCACTCGGTCCTTAGTCTGTAACAGTGCATGGGATTCTTCCGTCCTAAGTGCAGGACTCTGCACTTGTCCTTGTTGAACCTCATCAGATTTCTTTTGGCCCAATCCTCTAATTTGTCTAGGTCCCTCTGTGTCCTATCTCTACCCTCCAGCGTATCTACCACTCCTCCCAGCTTAGTGTCATCTGCAAAGTTGCTGAGGGTTCAATCCATGCCATCCTCCAGATCATTAATGAAAATGTTGAATAAAACCGGCCCCAGGACCAACCCTTGGGGCACTCTGCCTGATACCGGCTGCCAACTAGACATGGAGCCATTGATGAACCCGATGATCTAGCCAGCTTTCTATCCACCTTATAGTCCATTACATTAGCTTAAACACAATCCTGAAATCTCAGTCCTTGATTTGTTTGGCAAATACACCCTGTCTTCCCTTTGGCGTCCTCTCATGCCGCTCCAACCTTGTCATCACTTTCCCAAAATCTTTCACTGGCTTTCTGTCTTGAACACATCAAATTTAAGCTCCCCCTCCTCACCTTTGCCCCTATTTCACATAGCCCCTCCATTTCAAACAGTCTGTCACTTCTTGTCCACCAAGGACACACTCTCCCTAAATCTCATCTCTTCCATAAATTAATCTTCCACTTGTCTCCTCACCAACAGTCTCTCCATACTTTGTCCTGAACAGGCATCCTGCGTTGTGTCTTGTCCATGTTAGTCTGTAAGCACTTTAGGGCAGGAATCACATCTTATTATACGTCTTGTAAAGTGCCATGCACCATTATGACACTATCTAAATGGTTAATGATAAGGATACTCTTCAGATCAAGTGCTATAAAGTGAAAACAGAAGTGTTTTTCTTGAACAATTTTCTTCAAAATTCTTAAGAAACAATTATAGTTCCATGGCTGGGACAAATGTCCCATCGTTAAGTCAGTAGCTTTCATTGAAGAACAGGAAAAGGACTGCAGAGATCTGGAGCACACACTCATCACACAATCCTTAATACTGTTAGATTTTGTACCATCATTTTGTGTATTTCAGCTTTTTAACATAACTAAAATGAGAAATGATCTGAGAGACTGTAGATTGCTTGCCTGGCAGAACATGGATAGCCCTTTCCCAACAAAAAGCAGAATGACAACAGATCATACCATTATCACTCTGAAAAGGAGAAGGTTCTTTGAAGAAAAAAAAAAAATTTGGGGTAGTATCACCATACTGCCTCTTTGGGGATAAAGGATTGTGCTACAGAACTGACTTAATTACCCAGTGGGCCCCGAATGATGGAAGCTAAAACATTCCTAAAATACACTGCAGCTGAATTCTCACTTTCACAAGCAGCAAAACGGGCAGATTTTTTTTAATCTACAAGATGAAGGGAAGCTATCGAGCAAGGCAGCTCACTGAAGGTTCCTTTATGGACGGCAACGCCATTCAGCATGCATAGCTTTCCTAGCCAGCTCAAGAGTGACAGCTTCCGAGCATGCAGAGATTATTGGAGCGTATTCAGTTTCACAGGCAGGGATCTTGAGGTTAAGGGCATCCACCTCTGGCCCTCTTCATCCCCCATCAATCCTGCCTCAATCAACAGGTTAAAGGTGAAAGTGGGCCTTATCACTCAACTGGTGTCCATTTCCCTGATCAGATGCCTGCCTCACAATCTCCTGCAATTAGAGGGCATCTGCCGTCAGGGTGGGGAGGAGAGGTTTGTTGCTACCAACAAGCCTTCTAACACCATCTAGCTACGACTGTTTATAATCACTCTCCATTACATGGCAGATATTTCAAAGTGACGGTTGTCTGATCTAAGGTGTAGGGAACTGATGACACATCCAAAAGGGGCTTATTATCCCTAAGGAAGACAATGAGAGTTGAGCGAGCTCAGCAAAGAGCAGGATCAGACCCCAAATGTTAACAAATAACTAAAATGTGCTCCCAGTCTAGATGCAACTTTTCCTATTCACCGAGGTTTTGGGTGGAAATGGAGTTTTATCTGATTGAATATATTTGTTTGTTCCACCACTGAAGGAAAAACAGACTAGCAAAGACATCCACATAAAATGAGTGCTCATATATTTCCTTGCGCAGTTGTCACGATTCAACCTCTCACAGCGTTGGGGGGAAAATTACATGATTCTCACAATAATCTTCCAGTCTACTCCTTACTTAGATAGGACCATAAAGTTACTTCATAGATGACAACTGATTCTCTGACCCTGGAGAGTTTACAACGGAAGGGTCCAATCTTTCTGACAATTAATATCGAACGCCCTGCAACATTTACTCCCAACAATATCCACAGGAGTACACTGTAATGAAAGAAAGCCGGGCAGAATTTTTCTAGACTAACTGAAGCACTAACAGTATATGTTTGCACTCCCGATTTTTTGTTTGAAGGCTCTGGGGAGTATCTAGGATGGCTAAATCCTCAGCATGCCAATACATCCTTTCTGGATCAAGGGTGATGGGTTTTGATGGAGTCTGAGCAGCTGAATGAACTAGGGGGTTTGTGTGAGCTTAATATAATTGAACTGCAAAAAGCCATGTTTAAAGTACCATTAAGACTAGCTTAAACCCACCAAAGCAAGGAAATTCAGAGTTAAGGCTCTAAATCCGCTCTGAACTCATGCCTTCGTGCCTTTTATTTCATTTTTTTAAACTTCTTGCAGAGCAGTGTTAGCTGAAGACCGTGTCAGCCTGGATTTCAGCACAAACTCTGATTCATCTTTCCTTTGTGAGTCAGACATTTAGCATTAGGTAATTTATTGATTTTGAAGAAAGGCGCCTTTTTCAAAATACTTTTATTTTTTAGTGCCCCAAAAACACATTCTGAGCCTAACAAGCAAGCAAAACATTAGCCTGGATTCTGGAATCTGCTGCTAGCTCTTTTAGGATGGTTTAATTGCTCCACAGAGAATTCCTCCATCATGTTTTCAGGAGCTGCAGGGTTGAGAGAGTCATCCTATGCAACACCCATACGGCCTATGGATAGGTCCAAGAGAGGGAAGGGGCATATTCAGAATCAGAAGGAGTGTATGTGGCTGGAGTGCTCTGCTCTGGACATATGGAGTAACCCATTAGGGGGCCATTCAAAGCCACCAGGAATTTGGACAGCCCTTGGCAGTCCAAACCCACAATCCAGGAGGAAAAAGGTGACTTAAAGTCACCTTGCTTCTTCCTATACCCATCAAAACGATCTCTCTTGAGAAGTGCAGTTCAGATTCAGGGGCATAGTTCCTTCCAAGAAGGGTGTACTGTCTTGATTTGATATGACCCTACCATAAGGAGTCGGAAAGATAAGAAGGGGATGGGGGCAGGAGGACTAGGTGACAATAAAAAGATGTTGATGGCAGGACGACGTGGCCATCTTGAGGATTTTTTTCCCCCCCATTATTTGTTGTCACCTTTCTGCTCCTTCACTTCTCCCAGGTTATTGGTGGAAATGAGTTTTTAGGGACACTTCAATGTCATAGCCAACAGATCTGAAGAGGGCATTCTAAGCGCAAGGAATGGCATGGAACCTAGGCCGAGCACCCCCATGTGATGGTGTCAGACAGAGCAGCCTCGCGGTTAGAGCACAGGAAGTCGCCATTAGAACACTCCGGGTTCCACTCCTGGCCCCTCCCACAGACCTGTTGCATCTTCTCTGACATTAAGCTCTTGGTAATTCAGTTTGCTCACAGATGAAATGAGTGTTATCCTTACTTGCCTGTCTCAGAGGGGTGTTGAGAGGTTTACTCTAATGTTCCTAAAGCACTCGGAGATCCTCACTTGGAGGGCATTATCAAAACCCAAGGTATAACCCAAGGTATAAATACAAATCTCCCACAGGACTAGCTTATTAATGCAGGGGTCATAAATGAAACAGTTGTTTAAATGGGGCATAATGAACTTTGCATACGATGCATTGCTTTCCAACAAGGCATTATGGTAAATATTTTCAAAGACAGGCAACTAAATTTAAATATGGATTTAGAAGGCTAACTTTAGGCACTAGTTGTTGAACATATTGACCGATAAAAGTTAATTTTGTGCCTCTCTAGGCTGAGCTAAAAGACCCAGCTCTGTTAGCTCAAGTCCAGTGAGTCACACTGTATTAGCGTGGGGACTGAGTGGGGATACAACACAGAGGGAGAATTAGGAGTACTGTAATGGGGTGAAATGAAGGAAAGGAAAATGTACACCGAATATCAGGAAAGACATCCGGACGGTACAAAGCTATAGCACATTCGCCTCCCAGGGGAGAGGTGGAAGCCTCATTGCTTGGGGGGATTAAACACTAAATAGGAAAGAAAACACATAGAATCATAGAATCACAGGGTTGGAAGGGATCTCAGGAGGTCATCTAGTCCAACCCCCTGCTCAAAGCAGGACCTAATCCCAACTAAATCAGCCCAGCCAGGGCTTTGTCAAGCCTGACCTTAAAAACCTCTAAGGAAGGAGATTCCACCACCTCCCTAGGTAACCCATTCCAGTGCTTCACCACCCTCATCTAGGCATATGGCAGGAGGGCAATGCTTCACAAGCTGTCGCTCACTGACATCAACAATCCAGGAAGCCATCAGCAGACTGGAACCTTCAGGCTACTTCTACCCTGCGCCTGAGAGTGCACTTCCCAGAGTGGGAAGTTAGCTCTGCTCCAGCTAACACACTAAAATTAGCAAGTGGCTTGGGAGGTGATTAGGCTAGCCACCTGCGTGAATACCGTGGAAGTCGGGTGGACTTGTAGTTGGGAGGGTCGGCTGACCCGGGGCCTGTGCCACTGCAGCCCCATTGCTCGCGCTAGCTTGATCAGATCTAGCACTCGACTGTGTACCCTTACTGGGAAGCATGCGCCCAGCTGCTCCAGACCTACCCGTAGAGCGCCAGGCTGAGAGAGACGGGGGATATTGCATGAGGAGCTGGTCTCTCCCTGACAAAGCGGTCTACAGAAGGATTTAGTTGCAGAGCTACTGCAATAAGGAATACTCCTGCACTGGGGCTGGGAGGTGAACTGGATGGAACCTAATGGGACATTTTGAAGAGTCTAACTTCTAGGATTCTGTGATTAACGCCGTGATTAGCCACGTTTTGCAAGGTCTTCTCTTTCAACTGAAAAATGTGCTTCAAATATGCAAGTGCGTGTGTGGACCAAAGACATGTCAGAGGGTTTGCCAAAAGCAAAACCACTATCTTAGTTTCCCCTTCGGGGAAATATTCAGTTTAACTGACTTAATCTCTCTCTCACGGTTTGCACATTGCAGTGTGTATTTCATCAAAGCATGAAACAAGCCGTTTTTGACATCTTTTAACAAGTATTTCTACACATTGCTGCACACTCAGTGGGATGGGCAGTCCCCATCCAGGTGTGGCCCAGGATTAAATCTAAGTACTTGGTGTCAGGCTCATGCAATTGCCTGTTTTCAACTGGCCTCTAGTTTATGAAACTAGCCCTACGCAGAGAATAGAAATAAATTTTCTTGGAAAAAATGGGAGAATCTGTGCTTACTGTCAAGCTGTCATGGCCCGTTCTGGGGCCATGCTTTCATGCTGCTGGCTGGCGAGGGTAGCCTTGAATGCAATTACTTCCTAGCATGAAACTGACAAGAGCGACACAAAGCAGACAGCAAGGACGGTGCAGAGAGCATCGCAGTACGAAAGGTGTCCGTTGGCAGGAGGCTAAACACACAAATCTTTCATTTCATCCAATTTTTACCACCAAGTTTCTGATTAAAACATGAACTGGAAATCCACATTAAAGAAATAAATGTATTTCACCAAATAACCTTCCAATTAACTTTGCCATGTCTATGAATGACCAATGAATTATTTAAAAAAAAAAAATCCGGCTTTTCACTTTTTATTTCATGCTACTCATAAAACAAGGAAGGCTACCTATGATTATACAGGTAATGTGGGAAGTTAGGGAATATGGCGGGAGAGAGGGAGGAAAGTGTATATTTGAGGGAAACATCCTTTGATTGTCATTCAACGTAAACCCACAACCACAACTGGCTTTGGGACACAGTAAAAGACGCATATCAAATGTTTGCTGCTTGACAGTGGTAAGCAAACCAGCTGTTATAAACTCAAAGACAGCGGTTGTCTAAGTCTTTCCCAACTGAAGCGGTTTGAAGAGGTGACTTTCAAATTTAGCTCTGTCAAGTTCCTACGGTTTCACATGATATAACCGTGACAGAGCAAAAGTGTCCGTGTAACACCCCAAACACATATTTATAGAAAGACAAGGGTTCAGGTTTTTTTAATTGCCTGTGGTGAGAAAGTCAGCATGACTCCATGTATGTGCACAAAATTCCTTGCAGGATCAGGGCTTTGCACAGTGAAAACCTGTGCAGACAGGGAACTTATATTGATGTAAAATGTCATGCACTTCCCTGTATGAACAAATGATATCTGTACTTCCCAGAGGTTTTAGAATGACACAGAATAGTCAATTACCATGTGCTACCCAAGCAATACCCCACTAGGCAGGCTAGGTGAGTCAGGTCTTTACTTTACCCCAGCACAGATTACATCTTCGGCAAGTTATCAAAAATGCTGAAGACCAGTTAGTGGAAGAGAAAGAACAGAATACACTTAGTAGCAGGAAACTTACAAACAAATACAATTAGAGAAAACTTGTGTAGAGGAGAGTATTTGACAGAGGAGCAGAAATACTAGAGAGGAAGCAACAAACGGACCATCGGCTAGCTGTATCCTGGCTCATGTTGAATTCACTTGGGTGAATACTGCCCTTATAAACCATATTAACGTTACACATACACCGGCCTACCAGTTAATACACTGCTTCATAGAAGTTAAACATCTGAGAAGCATTTTTAGGGCATTTAATTCTTTAGAAAAAAACCACAGCTTTCCTCTTCAAAATCCCTGCATTCATCTCCGTATCTTTGAAGAAGAACCAACACCCCTATATTACCTAAAACACAAGGTCATGAGTGCTTTACTGACGACTCCGCATGTGGTGTTGAAACACTTATGTATGCAAAAGCATGAGATTCGGGAATGACAACTCATTTCTTTCCTGCGAGGCATTTAAGACAATATTGCAAATGGACCTTACATGTAACCGAATGGACAAGTTTGATATGGAAACAAACCATGCAGAATTGAATTCCCAAATGTAAGTGGGTGTGTGGAGACTCATTATCATCATCAAACTTTAACGTAGCTTTGCACAAGTGTCATTGGATGACAGATTACAATGCACATCAATTGGATTCGGAGAGAGTTCGCAATCCATTATGGGTTAAAAGCTGTTCCGACATGAATCAGAGTCACAGTGGTGAGGAGATCATCGATACAAGGGATTATGCAGATTAAAGAAATACCCTGTGCATCTGAAAGTTTTCAGAATGCAAACTATGTCAACCCTGCAAACAAGAGGCACTGCATCATTATGGCAGGAGAGACAAAGCAGGGGGGGTTTAACAGACAAAAAAAGATTGTTTTAATAGGAGAGAAACATCAGTCATCGAGTCTTACTTCATTCAGACTTTCTATCCAACCCCATCCATCTTCAGTGCCAAGAGATGACAGGGCCCTGCTCCCTTTTTCCCCCTGCCTGGTATATCAATAATGCCCATTTCTACCATAACAAATGACTCGTTAGAATGGCCCTTTTCCCTAAACTGGCTTGCCAAGCTCTAGGGATGCCTTAGTACCTGCTACGGTCAACATGGCTATAATGGGATCCCTTGTGAGGTAGGCATCAATGGGCGGAGCCTTTTGTACCCATCTTCATAAACAGCTACTTTGTCATTCATGGCTGGGGAATGTCTGCAAAGAGGGAGCTGGGGGAAAAAAAAAAAAAGACACACACACACACACACCCTACACAACCCAGAATGCAAATTCCTTCGCCCTCCTGAAACACTTCTCCGGGCATTATCTGCGAACAAAAGTGCTCCATGCAGGCGGTCTCTGCATCACTGCTCTCTCTGTTAGCAACACCTGCTTAGTGTCAGCACAGAGAGTTTCAGAGTTATCTTTTTGCCATGTCTGCAGAAGCCAACCAGAGCACAATGGGCCCATTGCTTGGGGTCACTTGTGTCTTTCTCCCTTTCCCCTACACCACCAACTCGTTCACCTCGGCCACTCCTAGGACCCTGGATAGCTAAATAAGTTGGCGGTCTTGAGTACGGGGGATAAAGGGGGAGAATATAGGTCTGTGGCCTGAATCACCAATGCCGCTTCCCCTCCCCTCCCTTTTCCTTAAGACCTGATGGTCTTCAGTCACACATCTTAAAAGAAAAACAAAAAACAAAAACACAAAGACTTACTTGTCTCAAGTCGATGAAGGCCAACTGCAGTGTGTCCCCTTGGAACCCAGGCACTGGCCCGGATCTGGCAAACTCTGTGGGAAAGAAAAGAGGATAAAAAGCGCCTTTAACTAACCATGGACAGGGAGATTGGCAGACGGATGACAGGGAAGACAAGAGAGACTGGGGGAGAGGAGGACTGCACTTCTAAGGAGTCATGTCTCCCTCTCTTCAGCTTCTTTGTTTGCCCTTCAAAATTTGTGTCATCAAAACACCATTAATTCCACCGTCCTGACAGCAAGGAAACTGTACTAATTCGACCTGAAATTTATTCCCATGAGCCGCACTGGGCTTCAGAGTATTTGTTTTGTGAATGGACAAACAACTTGCAAAGAAGAAAGGGGAGGTGGGGGTGGAAAAGTTTTTCCTCTCAACACAATAAAATCTTCAGCTGTGAAACTCTTTTCAGTTCCGAAAGCTATTTATATTTTAGGGCACTGAAGGTATTTTCTAATTTCACGCCTGTCACCGGGTTCCATAAGCATTCATCAAAAAAATATGCCCAGCAGCACCATTAATTATTCTGCAACAGATTATCTGCATTTTCTGGTATGAAACATTATTACCCGTATACAAGCACCCAAAACGGGAAGAACTGCCCCCACTGTGTGGCCTATTTATTTATTTTGGAAGTGGACTTTTGAGATCTGAATAACATTGGTTTATAAAGCAAAGAACACTTCCAAAGCCACGTTTGCCACTTTCTGGTGTAATCCGGCCCCAATTCTACACTCAGGTGGTTTATTTTTCTTCTAATGTATTGGTTAAACTTAGTCTAAAACTAATACGAGGGACCATACATTATGATTTCAGGTTAGAGGATCATTTCACAGCTCTTGGTTGATAACTGTCACAAAGAGGCTGATAACCGTATTTCTCCTTGCTGAGCACTTGTGTTGAAGGCCTGTTTCAGGCCATCTGATCTTGCCCAAGTTTACTAAACCAACCATTAGAACGACTCTTCATACAAAACCAGGACCCCACTTAGATACAAGGATCATGGCTGAATCTCCAACCTCACTTTACTCCCTCATGTCTAAGTGTACGTGGTTTGTGAAGTCACCTAGGAATACCATACGCCAACTGTATGTCCTATGCTTTTGCCTGGCTGAATTTTGTTGCTTTTGTGGAATTACAGTATGTCAGACTGGGACAGTTTGCAGGAGACACTGTTTACTTTGTGCCACGGCTGTACAGAAGAAGAAAAAATGCTCCAAGCTACAGCTTTTAAATAAAATGATCCCAACACCCATGATTTAGCAGCTACTTCAGCACAGTTATTCATCATGTCAGGACTTTATAAGGTAGGGGAGCAGCCCTCAGCCTAGCATGAACCCTCCACAGTCCCCGTGCCCCTGCTGAGAGCAAGAAGGGTGTAAAGGAGGATAAAACCAAGGTTTTACTTCCCATCTTCATGCTCAGACTAAGGTACTGAGGGATAATATATGGTTACCCACAAAGCCCTAAATGGTGCCACCTCACTCCATATATTCCCTTCACTGGAAGCCTGCTTCCATTATTTTTCTCACTTTGAAGTCATACCAAGAAGGAAAAATACATTTAAGAACCACATTTTTAAGGCCCTGATCCTGCAGCCCAGTCACTTGAGCAGTCCCACTGGCTTTAATGAGTCACACAGAATTTGCCTTATTTCCAAATTCTCATGCAATAAAGATCATTTGTCCCCCCTCCACCACAACCTTTTCATTCAAATGTCGGAGGAGGCACACCCTGCAATTTGGAAATTGGCTGCCATGTCCTTTTTAAAGTGCCAATTTTCAAATGTCAATAGTTTTACTTTTTAATATTTTAAAATACCAAAATAGTCTAAACTGGCATGACGACTAACCTCTCGATCAAGCATTTCTAAAGTGACTCTCACCGTAGTACAATAAAGGAACAGAATCTTTGGAAAATTGCAGCAAGTTCTTTTTGTTACAGAACTCAGAGAGGCAGTCAGATTAATAAACAGGTTTTCAAAACCAAAATTCCATAGCTGTGCTACTAAGAGAAACTTAATTTAACAAAGAATTAAAAAAAAATAAAAATCTAATTTAAATTTCACCATTCAAGATGTTTGGCAAAGAAAGGTCCATCTCAGATGGTCCCTAAATATGGGCACGAGGCCGAAATTTAGGCATGTATGTTTGACAAGTTTGGTTTTGATTTACATTTGCACATCATGGAGATTGTACAGTTAAAGTAGGCTGCTCAGTTTCTAGTCAATTTCATTTTCAGAGTCTCCAGCTATATCACACTGTGCTACAATGTCCGGGCTGCAAACAGTCCAGGGGAAAGTTGAAATTTAAAGTGACAAACTATTTTCATTGAATTAGTTTTAAATTTCATTAAACCATTTATATTAATGTTACTGTGCATTCTGTATAAACTTATTTAACAGACTCAATTTCACCCGTGTGCTCAGGGGACAGTCCACACCCTAAGAGGGACTTAAGCAATGCAGAGGTCTCATGCTGGTGTTCTGCAAGAGGCGATTTTCTGTTACATGCCCATCCCTACAGTATCTGGGCACATTCACATAATACAAAAACCCCATATTAAGCCTTTAACTTTGAGCATATACTGTCTGAAAACCACACACATTTTAAATGCAGGAAAAAGCCTTCTGGCTTCCCAAGAATGCACGAAAAATATCATCACTGAGATGGCTTATTTAAGGGGCCTGTCTACAGGTTTACTGCATTGGGGCACTGTGTTGTAACAAAGGACTGTTTTGAGAGGGGCAGGAGCAATGTTCCAGGCCGTGTGCGCAAAAAAATTCTTCTGTGCAAATTGTTGTGCTTCTGTGCAAATTTTTGTGCGCGCGGTGTTTCGCCGTGTGCGCGGGGTTTAGGATCTGTGTGCGCGTGCACACGCGCACAGCTTAGAGGGAACAGTGGGCAGGAGTATATTCTTGCTTCTATGGATTTGGCCAAATCCTGTTATATCTATAGCTGAGTGAACATTGGGAGAAATATCTGAAATTATTTTTTTGAAAAAAGCCAGTTTGTAAATTCAAGTGTCTAACAGTTGCTAGAAACTAATTTAGAATTCTAAACTCAACTGTCAGATTCCCAATTTGTGCAAAGACATGACTTTCAAATATTCGTGACAATTTGTTTGCAAAAGATCTGCTGATGATATTCTTGAATGTTTCCAGATAAGCAATACATTCCCAAATCTTGATCTGTTTAGGGACAATTCAAGGTAAAATCCGTCCCATTCATTACATGTGTCTAATTATTAGCTCTGCTCTAGTTATGTTGAGGAACCATGTTACAACCCTGTCTGTAGTGGGGTGTAACACACTTTAATAAACAGCTGTAATAAAGTATGGTCCATCCTGTACAGGGAAGAGTAACCCATGTTACAGCACCGCTGTATTAAACATACACTAACTCAGTAAATTCTGTAGTGCAGACTGGCTCAAACGGTAACTCTTCAAAAAACTGGTGGAGGCATGCATTGCATGAATAATACATCCAAAGAGTGAAACAGCCTATGAGATCATTATTATATTACTTGTATTACAGTACAACTGAGATCACAGATATTGCTTATACGATGCAATGTGTACATTGACTTCAAGGGATTGGAACAGGAATGAATGGGGTGTTTCACCACATTATTATTACAAAGTACTGCAGCACCCTCTGTACTCATAGGTCACATTTTACATACCAATGCCACAAACTGATCTGGGGAAAGGAAATGTACAAAGTCCTTTTAAAAAGGAACAGAGCTTTAAAGGAAAGACACAGCCAGTTCTTGGTTTTAATCTCCTCAATCAGGTTTCAGTACAGTTTTCTCAGAACAACCCAGCACAGCGGTGGCCTCGGCACTGTCAGATTCGTTTATTGTACTTTCTCCACTACCAAGGCGAGCGGCGAGATAGAGCAAGCCACCTACCATACGGCCCCTTGAGCAGAAAATCACAAGAGAATAGAGCAGGTCTGTATACGGCTGTTTGTACAAAGCATTTAGCCAGGCTAAAGGTTTGAGCGGCTTGTGTTCAGGCCAAAGAAGTAATGTCTTTGCAAGGCCTACAGCTAGGGCCACCCAGGGCAGGTTACAGAGGGACTCTAGCCTCTTTTCCAAAAGGCTTCTCCAATGAAAGAATCAAGGAACTGTTAAGCACTGAACAAAGAATAAAGAGTTCAAACACACAAGGAAAAAAGGCACCCATTGTAAATTAATGATACAGAATTTCAGAATCTCCTTTCATTTACTGTACACAGCTATACATGCAAGGATACAAGTATATAGAGATTCTAATACATTGTGTGTAGTTGGGAGTAAACACAGCTGGCTTCTTTATTCTCAAATTCACTAATTTAGGGACAAGGTTTTCTGCATCATACATGTCCCACCTTCAGAATGATGGTGTGGATGGGTGGTACAAAGATTTTATTAGCACTCATTTACTGTAACCTGCATAATTTGCACATGGTTTCACGACTTGTGAATAATGCAGTTATCCCAAACTCGTGCCAATTAAACCTTTATGCCAAACCATCAAGTTCTGTTTTTTTACACACACACACGCACACACACACACACACACACACACACTCTAAAGGCCCCTTTTGTCACTGTAGTAGCTGAATTTTATATACACACACTATCTATATACACACACATTTTTTCTGATATTATATCACGTGTATTATATATTTTACACACACACACACACACACACACACACACACACACACACACACACACACACACACACCTTGCAAAATCCTACCGTCCCACTTGCCCATGCTGTGCAATATTTTTGCCCCATGTCAAGATGATAATTATAGAAGCACATTTTCTGCATGGGCTCGTAAATGCTCAGAAGCGTTTTGCAAAACTGACACATACACTTTCTTACTCTTCACTAGTCCTACCAACAATGTCTGTGTATAGGAGGAGGTGGGTTTGCAGCAGACCTTTGGAGAGAGAGAGAGGGGGGCTTGGAATACAACAGCTGAGAGGCTGTTGCAGGCAAAGGGGTGGCATCAAGGTAGGGTTTGAACTATGGCTGCCTGAGCCCTCCCCCAACCCTGCTATGGGATTATGAAGCTTCATACAGACAAGATTTAATCCTAGATGCTACAATGAGTCTGGACCAAATAATAGTAGAAGGGGACAAGGGTTTTTAAATCAATTTGATATTATGGAAGTCACTGAACAGTAAGGAAGCAGAAAGGGCAGGAGAAAGACTTGGTAGGGAGGAGTTGGAAGAAACAAATTAGGGAAATCTTGGGTGGCAGGAGAGAAGCAAGCTCCTCCTATCTATCTGGGGAAAGAGCAGGAGGGGAGGGCTAGCTTGGTAGGTGTTAACAGTATGTGAGAGGGCACAAGGATAATCAGCACATCTGGAAATGAGGGAGGAATAAAAATTAAACATTGCAGCCCTGATGGCAACCCTACAGAGTATCTAACGAGAGCTCATAGTGCTCCAGAGCTGGGATGTATAAGAGTGATTGAGTCTGAGAGTTGTAACAGTGATGGAGCATTGCTGAACAGCATACAGGGTGGAACTTGAGATGTAGGAAAAAGAACACGGGAGCGAAGGGCAAACGGAGAGAAGAAAGATGCAGGTGTGCTCAAATGTATGTATGCAGAGGTGGGCGACAGTGAGATTTTGAACAGAATTGGGAAGAGGAGTTGAGTGAAGAAAGCAAATACACAGCCATAAGATCCATCAAGGGAAACACCAGACTGAGTAAGAAGACTAAAGGACTTGGGGATGGATGGGAATTTGAAGGACAGATGGCGACAGGGCTCATCTGCATACAGAACGAAGACCCCAGGAAGGATAGGAAAAGGAGATCAAGATGTATGAAGGAACAGTTTCCACCAGCAAGAAAGTTGCCTGCTATGGAGTTATTCTCAGCTTCCATGGTGCTGAAAAGGTCTATGGCAGGGGTAGGCAACCTATGGCACGTGTGCCAAAGGCGGCACGCGAGCTGATTTTCAGTGGCACTCACACTGCCCGGGTCCTGGCCACCGGTCCAGGGGGCTCTGCATTTTAATTTAATTTTAAATGAAGCTTCTTCAACATTTTAAAAACCTTATTTACTTTACATACAACAATAGTTTAGTTATATATTATAGACGTATAGAAAGAGACCTTCTAAAAACATTAAAATGTATGACTGGCACGCGAAACCTTAAATCAGAGTGAATAAATGAAGCCTCGGCACAGCACTTCTGAAAGGTTGCCGACCCCTGGTCTATGGCTTTGTCTACACGATCCTGGGCAAGGAATGAATTTCCACTGGTGAGCAGTGTCAAGCATAGTATGTACACGTGTATTATATCTATTTATGTACAAAGGGCTAATTCAGCAGGAGATGCATATTGTGGATGGCTCAACAGGAATAAGAATCAGATTGGGATACTTCCAGAAGAGGGTGGGGGCAAAAATTTGCACAGAAAAAAGGAACACACGCATAATCTATACACATTTTGGACACCTACATATACGGTATTCCTTAGTGTGTACCATACATTTACACACATTCATCAAAAAAAATCGAGATGTGCATGTAACCTAAAATAATCATGTGCACTAACTTTCCTCTCTAATCCCACCGCATTGTTACTAGCACTCGCTGCCCTCTCATGTGTGTGTGACAAACATCTCACACTTTGGGTGCAGTAGAATAAATTTATTAGTAATGATGATGATGATGATGTTTAGGGCTAGGGTGGAAAGAACTCTTAGGGGGTCAAGTTAAGGTGAATGAGTTTGGAGGAGAAAAGTTCACGGGAGAGGAGTCTTGAAGGAGCAGTAAAGAGGGGGATGAGGAGCACTGCAGGTGGTGTGGAGGTCTGCAATGCTTTTAGAGAGAATAAATTACAAATCAAGCAAAGCTTCATATCCTTTGGTTGCCTGAGATTCTGCAGGAAGGTGCTGGGATACGAGGATGTATGCGCAAAGAAAAAGAACAGGGATTAAATACATGGCCTAAATACAGTGGATTAGAACATATAAAACTAAGCACAGTTTAGTTGCTAGAAGCTAAAAGCAGGAATCAGCTGGAGGTAAATGCCACACACAGCAAAACTGGCTGATAGAGAGCATCCTCAGTAGAATCCAGTGTAAGCAAAGGAATTGGCGACAAGTAAGAATACAGAGGTTCAGAAGCGCTGAAGACCTCTGTTAGTTGAGCATGCTGAAAAATGGAGTGATATTGGGAACTAATAAAGTTTCTTGCCATACAGGGAGGCTCCTGATTCAGCTAGTCCACAGAAAGTGTTCCCCCGCCACAAATGGCTAATAGGACACCATTAGAGTACAGTTTTTCCTCAGCAGGACCCTAAACACAGCCATGCTGCTGAAAAGTACCAGGCATCCCATTCATTTCAATGGATGTCAAAGAAAACTGCATAGTCACTACCATTTTTTGTGGTCATCATTGTATATGTGTTTATCTGTACCGGTGAACAAATAGACATTTCACACAAGACTGCTCACTGTTGTATTAATTTCGATGGACTATATGGGTCCAAAGAGTCAGAGGTGTTAACATGACTTTGCCGCTGTCCAACATTTAACAGTGTTAAACAAGGTTCACAGTTTGGTATACAGAGACCTCAGCCTGCTTAGCACCAGGGCAAACATGCCATTAAAAATCTTTTTAACCTTTCGTTAAAGATATGGAAAAAGAAGTAAAACTAGTTAAAGTAAAGTATTAAATAAGGCTTTTATTTTAACCATAAGCCTTATTTCCCTTTTCCTTTAGCTGTAGAGAGATTTTATAAGGAAAACCGGTTTGTTGGACAGTCCGTTAGATGGTATTAACTGCCCTTTTTGGGGGAAAAGAAGTGAGTTGAGATGGGATGAAGATGTTATTGTTAAAGTCCAATCCCGTTTCCTAGAATACAAGTCAAGACAAACACGCACAAAAGGGGAGAACAGCAAAGACAGAAAATGCAACTTCTGTCTTTGGTGTTGACTTTCACTTCCACCCTCAGTGCTGGAAAAACACAGTCCCATAGTACACGGTTTTATCAGCCGTTCCGAGACCTGGCAAACTTGTCCCAGCATCAGGCTGTTTGGGGCATTGCTTTTAGCTGGCTCTTTTGTCACCTGCTCACAACAGTGTTGCAAAAGATACAGCATTGGCCAGCTAAGCCAGACTCTTATTAGACAGCAAGAAAAAGGAGGTGGATAGGAAAGAGAAGAAATAAGGAGGGGAAGGAAAAGGACACATGGGGGAGGGGGGAGAAATTCTCACATCTCAGGTGGTGTTTGGGATTCAGCTGGAGCCAGTGGAGGAGGTGATGTCATCTGGATTGCTCTCTTGGCCTGGTCAGGACACGTCTCAGGATCAGGATGTCAAAGGCCCAGTGGTGTCAGAGTGGATGCCAGGGTCCCATGAAGGTGAACCTCATTCCTTCCCCTTCTTTCAGTCAGTAATTTGTGTGCTTGTTCTCCACTTCCCCCAAAAGTCTTCTTTTCAGGACCCCAAAAGGTTGCATTTCCTCTCATTATTTTGTCCACCAGTTAGGCCTAATTTCAGTTAATTGATTTTCAGTCCCACGTTTCTCTTATTTATCTTAACACAGTCGCTGAGTTATATCAGGAGGCCATTTTATTCACAATAATTCAGTCCATCTCCCTTTTACACCTTTTCCTATCAACATTTATATGCGATTGGAACATTTATCCACTTTCCCACAGTTGAGATCACAATTAGAGGTAAACTTGTAGGCACAATTATAACACTACCACCTCCTTTCTCATTTCCCTCCTTCCCCACTACTAACATGTTTGAGCATCCAATGAGAAGTTAAAATTATATGGCACACTTTTAATTCCTCAAAGGATGTCTAACTATTACTGAGTGTCGTCTGTTTCCACGTGCAGGAATTACAGGCAGTTTTAGTTCATGGTAGAATCCTCTCAATTGCTCTAAGTGGCAATGAAATCACTCTCATCCCTAATTTTGGTACATCTGTTGGTGTTAACACAAACACTGGTCTCTCATTCTCCTCCAAAAGGCTATGACATTTGTCCCAAGGATAAAGATTAAAAGATGGATGCAGCGACAAATGGAGCCCTGAGTGTAGTTTTTGTGCTTCTGAATTTAGGGTCAGATTCTGGCGTAAAAGATCTGGCTGGTGAGAGAGAAATATTAGAAGGCACATTGATAGGGGTGGGCAAACTTTTTGGCCTGAGGGCCACATCGAGGTTCCGAAACTGTATGTAGGGCTGGTGTAGTGTATTAAATTGCTCCCCGTAGGAACGTGCTACTTACGGGGTACTACTTACAGCTGCCAGTCCTGGTGCTCCACAAGGAGCACATTCCTACGGGGAGCAATTTAATACACTACGCCCAGCAGCTCTCGCAGCCCCGCCGCCCAGAGCTCTGGCGGCACGGCGAACTCAGGCTGCGGGGGAGGGGCTGGGGGCTAGCCTCCCCGGCCGGGAGCTCAAGGGCTGGGAAGGACGGTCCCGCAGGCCAGATGTGGCCGATGGGCCGTAGTTTGCCCACCTCTGGGCTAGCGGCTCCTAAAACCAAGGATTACTCAGCCAAAAGGGAACTCTAATTATGGACACGTCTCTTTCCTTCTTGATATTTTAGAGCAGTGGTTCTCAACCTTTCCAGACTACTGTACCCCTTTCAGGAGTCTGATTTATCTTGCGTACCTCAAGTTTCACCTCATTTTAAAACTTCTTGCTTACAAAATCAGACATAAAAATACAAAAGTATCACAGCTCGCTATTTCTGAAAAATCGCTTACTTTCTTATTTTGTCTGTCTGAAATTTTAGTTTGTACTGACTTCGCCAGAGCTTTTTATGTAGCCTGTTGTAAAACTAGGCAAATATCTAGATGAGTGATGTACCCCCCTAGAAGACCTCTGTGTACCCCCAGGGGTACATGTACCTGTATAACACAGGCCATAGAACTTCCCTCCCGGCAACATTCCTAGAATATATCTTGTAGAAAAACATCCAATCTTGATTTAAAAATTGTCAGTGATGCGCCATCACAACCCTTTGTAAATTGTTGCAATGGTTAATTACCCTCACTGCTAAAAATATACGCCTTATTTCCAGTCTCAATTTGTCTAGCTTCAACTTCCAGACATTGGATTGTGTTAATCATAGAATCATGGAAGATTAGGGTTGGAAGAGACCTCAGGAGGTCATCCAGTTCTACCCCCTGCTTAAAGAAGGACCAACACCAACTTTCTTTGCTAGACTGAAGAGCCCATTATTGAATATTTTTCCCCATATAGATACTTTTAGATGGTAAACAGATCACCCTTTAACCTCTTTGTTAAACTAAATAGATTGAGCTCTGAGTCTGTCACTATAAGACATGTTTTCTAATCCTTTAATCATTCTCATGGGTCTTCTCTGAACCCTCTCCAACTTATCAACCTCTTTCTTGAATTGTGGGCCCCAGAACTGGACACAGGATTCCAGAAGTGGTTACAGATGTGAAGTGGGCATGGTTTTGGGGAAAATATGACACCTAGCTGCAATTCTCAGGAAACTGAATGGTGTGTGCCACATCCTTTAATGCTTTCTCTTTTGAATGAGCTATGATCAGGATATTGTTTAAGATGTGTAAAGATCATCTGTAGGGACATTAATACTTTGTAAAATACCTTGAGTACTATGTGAGACCAAAATGCAAAGCCTTATACTGTAGTTGGAGATCCTTACAAGAAGAGAAAGGTAAGAAATTATGATGGGAAGGCCGAACAGAGGCATGGCAAGTAGGCCGCTGGAACTTTGGCCAAAGTTTCAATAACCCGTTTCACAATTTCCATATTGAACTTGAATTTCCTCAATGACTTTCAAACCCATCACTGCTTTGTTGAATTTACCCTTTAACAGCCAAATTATCAAGGTAGTGAGAATTTCAGAGAATGACCCCCCACCTCCCAAGTTATCAAATTGAGCCAAACTGAATCAAATTCAATAAAAACGTCCGTTCCTCTAATGCCCTGGACAAAGAAGAGCCCGGAATTCCATTTACTTCTTCAAGAGGCAGAACAAATCTGACAGATGTTTCAAGGGGGTGTGCCTGAGCCTTCAGATGCTGACAGGTCTGAGCTGCATCCACAATTCACTGTTGGATTGCCAGACATTTTAAAGTACAAGAAAGTAAAAGTTTTCAGATGAAATTGGAATTCTTGTGACAGGAAGGCTGGTATCTGTAAATAAGTAATAGATAATGTTGGGTATATGTATAGAAAGAACTGAGTTATGGATGTCTAAAGGTTACTTTTCCAAACCCAGACAAAGACATGGAATGGAAAGAGCAGATGATAAGCTCTCTGCTGAATTAAGATGTTTAATATTTGGAAGGGGTGAATTAGCAGCTCTAATGATCATTTTTTCCCCTGAAGGGGAGGTTGAAAAGGTTTACAAACACCAATTGTGTGGTTCTGTATTTCAAAGGTCTACTTGGGGAAAAACTGGGACACAGAGATGGAGGACTGCCTGGAATGAACTCTGGAAGCCCTTTAACATCAAAGGATTTGACATAGGCTTAGGAGCTTTAAAAGGCAGGAACCAGGAAAGATCTTTGGGACACAGAAGGGAAAGGTGGTGTCAGGAGCAGTCAGAAGTGAATGATTGATAGAGATGTACTGTTTTCTTTTCATTTTACTATAATTAAGCTGAGAATACATTATATGGTTTAACTTATGAGAAGTTCACATGTAGGGATGTTATGCAGATTGTTTCTCTTTGTTTTACTATCATGTTCTTGCTGTTTTTAAGAAAACTACTTTTGTACGGGCAGACAGCCCATAACCACTCAACCATTCAAGGTCTCAGTAAACGGCACGTGAGAACTGGTATCCTCTCCTAGTGTGCTGCACAGGGCTGTGAGCAGATAAACACAAAGGAAAGCCCAGTAAGCAAGGAGAAGATGCAAGTACGGAGGGGTACATGTGACACGTTGAGAAGAAGTCAATGAGGTGTAAGCTATAGAGGGTGGCTGTGACAGACGGCAGGAGCGGTAGAGAAAATAAGAAGAGATGAAGGCATAGATGAGGATTTGAACAGAGGTGAAATCAAGACAGTGGTACATACGTGCAACATTGCAGAGGTAGATTTACAAATGTAGGAGATGGAAGGGGAGGAGAAGAGCTTATACGAGTAAATAGAAAGGCTAAATCAGTGAAGGAGATAGAAAATGGTTCCAGGACGGATGGAATGAGGAGTGTACAAGGTTAAGAATCAAATGAGGGTTGCACATAGTGGAGACAAGAGGTCTTGGGTGAGGAAGGAAATGAAATTGCTAAAGAGAAGCCCATCTATCTTTAACAGTCTACAAGGCTTCCAAGATTTGCTTGAGCAAGGTCTGAAAGGGTTTGTATTTTGACTTGCAATATTTACATATACCAATACACCACTGAACCATTTCATTATCACTGTAGCATTTTATATCCTTTAAGAAAGGTCACATGAGGAAAATACAAGTGGAAGAAGGTGGCATTGCTTCTACTGACCAGGGATTCTACTTGTGTTCCCTTTGTGACTCCCCACACACCAATAATTTCACACTAGTGCTGAAGAAAGCAAAATTATTTCACTGACATGTGAAGCCAAAGGTATGGTTCCTGAATGGTTGAGGTTGGGAGGGAAGGAACTTGCTCCTGTTTTGTCTTCCTAGCATAACATTCTCTTACTGAGAGCAATTAATACTCCTTGTAAGATTTTATGCTGGAAAAACAAGCATTTTGTGTCAATTTTGATTTATTTTCCCTTGCTGCTTAGCTCTGTTCTAGCTAGGAACATTCCAGTACATGGTACTGATGTATATCATCCCAATCTGACCAGTAGAGCTGAACTACCTGGTAGAAGGGCTGCATTTTGACTCAAACTACCTTTTCCCATGAAAAAAGCCATGATGCCTCTAGAACACTACCACCTGACACTGGCTAGGCATGGGGTGAGCGGAGACCACTACTTATCATGCAAAACATGCTTGTCTTATTGTTACCTTGTCCTTTCCCTTGCCCTGCCTCACTGGTCTGGTTCATGCACCGGTTATGTAGTGTCATAATTCAAATTGTAAGCGCTCTGGGGCTCTGTTTTCTTTACTACATGTTGGGGCCTCAACCAGCACAGCCTTGGTGAGGGCTGTTAGCCACTAATTTAACAAAGATTAAATTCCAGCCCCCTTTTCTGGAGGTAAAGGATCAGAATGACCTCACCAAAATGCTGCAGGATCTATCATATGCAGAGAGGCTGGGATCAGTTAAGTGGGGATTTGTCTGTAGAGATGTTGGGGTCAAATCTTTATATCGCTTTCTTGATGTTGGAAGCAAAGGGCTTCCCCCAGCAAAACACAGGGTTTATTAAATTCTCCATGGTCGTGTTCTTTGCCAGGAAGGAAGATGTGAGTATAGCACACAGCGACTAGAACACCAACTCTTAAGAGCAAGGAATTTGTCTTCATTTGTTCTGCGAAATGCTCTGCTCATAAGAATGTAAGAGCTGGGTCAGACCATGGTCCATCTTGCCCAATATCCTGTCTCTGACAGTGGTCCATACCAGAGCTTCAGGGGGAGCATACAGAACAGGGCATTAGGAGTGATTCATCCCTTTCTTTTACTCCCAGCTTGTGGTAGTCAGAGGTTTAGGGGCGCCCCAGGCATCGGATTGCATCCCTGAACATCTTGGCTAATAGCCATTGATGGACCTATCCTCCGTGAACTTATCCAGTTCTCAACTGATTTATACTTTGGACCTATCACACTATCCCATGGCAACGAGTTCCACAGGTTAGTTGTGTGAAAAAGTACTTTCCTCTTGTTTGTATTAAACCTGCTGCCTATTAATTTCATCAGAGGACCCCTGGTTTTGTATTGTGTAAAAGGGTAAATAACACCTCCCTATTAACTTTTTCCATACCATCCTTGATTTTAACATAACCTCCCCTTAGTAATCTCTTTTCTAAGATGAACAGCCCTAATCTTTTTAGTCTCTCCTCATACAGAAGATGTTTCAAACCCTGGACCATCTTTATTGCCCTTCTCTGAACTTTTTCCAGTTCCACTATATCCTTTTTGAGCTGGGGCGACAAGAACTGGACATAGTATTCAAGATGTGGGAGAACCATGGATTAATATAGAAAAATATAATTCCACTGTCTTATTTTCAATCACTTTCCTAACATACTGTTAGCCTTTTTGACTGCTGCTGTGCACTGAGCAGACGTTTTCAGAGAACTACTGATGGTGACTTCAAGATCTCTTTCTTGGATGTAACAGCTAATTTATAACCCATCATTGTATATGTATAGCCGGGGTTATTTTTCCAGTGTGAATTACTTTGTGCTTATCAACAATGAAGTTCATCTGCCATTTTGTTACACAGTCATTCAGTTTTATGAGACCCCTCTGTAACTCCTCACAATCTGCTCTGGACTTACTATCTTGAATAATTTTGTATCATCTGCAAGCTTTGCCACTTCACTGTTCATCCCCTCTTCCAGATCATTAATGCCTATCACCTATACATAAAAACATAAGAACGGCCCTACTGGGTCAGACTAAGGGTCCATCTAGCCCAGTATCCTGTCTTCTGACAGTGGCCAGTGCCAGGCGCCCCAGAGGGAATGAACAGAACAGGTAATCATCAAGTGATCCACCCCCTGTCGCCCATTCCCAGCTTCTGGTAAACAGAGGCTAGGGACACCATTAATAGTAATATGATACATCAAAGATTAAAAGAACATCAGGCAACTGTTAGCTTTGCATTTTCCAAACCGTGGCAGTCCGCACATGAGCGAGGGGAGGGGGCACATCATATTTTGGGCGAAGGCTGTAGTGCTAAATGAATAACAAGGTTTCCACGTGAGAAAAATCTATGGAGCCAGCGAATATGGCGAAGAACGAGGTGATAAACAGTTGCATTGGGATCAATATAGGCACATTCTGGCATGCTTACTTATTGGGCTGCAGGGCTCCTCAAACTGGTTGGTACTTCGGTGTTTCTTATTGACTATACCCAGGAGTGGTTTGAATGAAAAATTGGACTTTAATGAAATTTAAACTATAATTTTACTGCCCTTTTTATTTCTCATAAATCAGCAGTTAAAGGACTTTAGAGATTATGGAATTGTTTATTTTATGATCTAAGTATTGTAAAAAACAATCTGGTTTAACACTATGTTACACTGGCGAAAAACACTTTTGTAAGAAAAACAACAGCCTTCTTTTCTCTTTTTGTCGCAATGTCCAAATTTGGGTCATTTGTGGTTCCAACTACCTCTGAGATACACAAGGTTTGGAAAAATATCAGAAAGCAGGGGGTCCTAAAACATAACAAAGAATAGTGTGCATAGACGTAGGTTAAAAGCCACACACCAAACTCATTGTAAAATTGTAGGTTATAAGAATGTCCTGGAAGACAGCACATAAAGCCCTTTGCAAAAACAACAACAACAAAATGACTTTTCTATAACCATGGGCATTTCCTCTTCTATTTGTGGGTCCACAGCTGTTTTTTGTTTTTGCTTAAAAAAAAAAAAAAGAGGAAACATCTCTATTGGTTACAACAGACTGGAACTGGACCCCTGGGTTTAGTTCTGACTACTACAGCACTTGTCTGTGTCCTTGGGCAACTCACTTAACTTCTCTGTGGCTCAATTTACAATATGTACGTAAGAACAGTCATACTGGGTCAGACCAAAGGTCCATCCAGCCCAGTATCCGGTCTTCTGACAGTGGCCAGTGCCAGGTGCCCCAGAGGGAATGAACAGAACAGGTCATCATCAAGTGATCCATCCCGTCGCCCATTCCCAGCTTCTGACAGACAGACGTTGGGACACCATCCCTGCCCATCCTGGCTAATAGCCATTGATGGACCTATCCTCCATGAAGTTATCTAGTTCTTTTTTTAACCCTGTTATAGTCTTGGCCTTCACAACATCCTCTGGCAAAGAGTTCCACAGGTTGACTGTGCGTTGTGTGAAGAAATACTTTCTTTTGTTTGTTTTAAATCTGCTGCCTATTAATTTCATTTGGTGACCCTAGTTCTTGTGTTATGAGAAGGAGTAAATAACACTTCCTTGTACTATTTGTGAAGGTCTTTTATGTCTTCATATAAAAGGTGCTATAAATGCAATGTAGTAGTAGTATCATTACTAGTAATAATAGGAAAACATTTCAAAGTGACTGGTGACCTTCTGCAAACTGCAGACATGTCACCTATACCTGCAGACATGTCACTGGTAAAGCTGAACAAAGAACTTCAAACTCTTCAGCAATGAATACATCTTGGGAAACAGCTTTGCAACTGGGGGAAAAAAATCAATGTACCTTTATGTGTAGGTCTGGTTCCTTATAAAATTTTCTTCAGTGCTTTGTCCAACCTAATTTTAGAAGTCTGAAGCAATGTGGTTCCCATCACTTCCTCTGAGGGACAATTCACAGGATGACACATCTCATGATTCACAGGTTTCGCTCCAATCGCTAGCCTAACATGTTCGTTAGAACCTTGCAGCTCAATTCCTGCTTACCTTGCTCACACCAGAAATCCTGCTGACATATATTGGACTACTCACATGAGTAAGGTGGCAGGATTTGGCCTTTCATGTTTACTTAAATTTATTTAAAGCCCTCAGAATGCTTTCTCTGCCAAGGTTTTTAAATAAATAAAAGGTATATTCAGTGCTTTGAACATTCAAAAAACGCTAAGTACATTGCTTCTCAGGAATAATTTGTAGTACAGACTAGGAATTCCACGATGATTATGACTGGGTTTGGTGGTGCAGTGCTTGGCCCTAGACATCTGCCTGATTATTGGTTCAAGGTAGGTGGGTGATATCTTTTACTGGACTAACTTCTGTTGGAGGAAGGGTCCAGTTTTTGAACTACACAGAGCTCTTCTCCAGGTCCGGGGAAAGACCTGAAGAACTCCTCCTTTTCTTCTTCCTTCTCCAGACCTGAAGATTTTTTTCAGTATAGTACCTAATCATTATGCAAAGATACACACACTAGGCATTTTTTAAAAATGTGATCATGGACGAAAACTCCTCAAGATCCCATACCACTGAAGCCAAAGGGAGCGATGTGTGCTTTGCATATCTGTAAAACCAGCCTTTAATTAAATACCGAGGGTAATTAATACTTCAGGTGTGGAGGGCAGGGGCAGGAAGAAGGCAAACTGCATCACTATTGGAGATGATAAAGCTGAGCTTTGCACCTAAACTGACAAGTAGACAGAATTCTTGCAAACAAATTTATTTTCTTAGTACATTGGCTATACAGTGATTGATTTTTGTTTGTTTTTTAGCGTTGCATTAAAATTGTGACAGGCTGCTCCTCAGAGGAGGATTCAAATTATTCACGCTGTCAGCAAAAGCACCAGACAAACAAATAGGAGAGAGGGCTTTTGGTCTTCGAAAAGGAAGAATGACCTGCGTCTGCGTTTACCATTCTCAGTGGCAAACAGCAAGGTTGACAGTGATGAATAGGAAGGTCAGGGCAACGGCATCTGTCTCAATTTTCCTGACTGAGATGGCATCTCAGGCCTTGGTTGGGCGGAGCAGGTCGCCTGCCCCTGCTGCTCAGGTTGGCGGCACCTGCTATTGAATGTCTGAGTGCTCCTGATTTTGTCTCGCAGAACAATTGCCTCCAGATCTCGTGGAATTTAAGGAATCGTGCTTTTAAAACCTATATTAAATGTCATCCATTTTCCTTAGTGTTTGGGGGTTTTAAGAGGGGGAAAAAAAGCTGCCGCTTAGTGACCCATGTTAACGAATGGGAAGAAAATTCGACAGGGTTACGAAGTCCATTTTCAGCCAAGCGAAAGAAAGCTAGACTATTATTAATGACAGACGCTTCCCATTATTTTCAGCAGCGTAGACTGGCCCTCCATGAACCCAGTTGTTGACAATTTGGGATTGAAGACAACTTTTTCAGGGCCATAACCGTTACTAGACTTTTACGTGTGGAACTGTTATAAAATTCAGATACGGTTCCCACTGCTTGGGGCCAGATCCTTCCTCGAGGAGGATTCAAATAAGAATGTTGAGAATTAGGAAAACGTTAAGGATCAGGCCCTCGGAGAGAAGAAACTTAACTGGGTAACCAGCCAGGGAACTTATTTAACCTTGATAGTGAATGTCAATGGTTGCTGATTAATTGAAACAGTCTTAGCAACATTTGTGTTTAACAGGGACATTTGGACAGTATCAAATGGTACTCACTTAAAGAAGTGACATTTCAAGTTCTGATTTCTTTATATAAAGGTGTTACCAAATAAAGATTATAATAAACAAGCATGAAATGCAATCAATATTTTCTCAGGGCCTGGTACTACTCGCACTGAAGTCAATGGCAGTTTTGCCACTGAGTTTAACGGGAGCAACATTGGACTGACAGAATGTCCCAATTCAGAGGGCTCTGCTGTAATGAGATTGTGCCACAGATCTTTGCCAAGACACGTTCCCAATCCTACCATCAACCTTCTGGCTTTCAAGGTCCCAAGAGAGCCAAAGGGGTGGGTATTTTGAAAATGCCACAAGTGAAAATTCTAACCCAAGTTGTGTTTTTTGTTTCTGAAGTTAATTTAAAAACAAACAAACTATTTAGCAGCCCATGCAGAGGAAATTTACATTTGCATCAAGCAGTATCTACTGCAGAAGTGAATCATTTGATATTTTCACAAATGCCCAGGGATGTAATGACAGACACATTACATGGTATGGAGCTGAAAGTTGGCATATAAATGGTCACTCTGAGGCAGTAATTTTCTCCTAAAAAAACCCTAGTGGCTTTGTTAAAACATCTTTCCGCTGCAGTTGCAGAAGATTTGGGATGAGGTTTCAGGTCTTGTGTTTGGATCCTCTGACTGAACAATTGCTTGACTTTATAATACGAAATTTCACAGAAAATTAGTCTGTACTGCGGAATGGTGACTTTTTGTATATTCGTAAATGATTTGAAAATATCCTTAGAATTTAACTTGGAAAAAATGTCAACTGAGCATGTGCACAGTATTTTACCTCTGCTATGAAGGAAACAAAATGGTTCCATCGGTTCTACACTGCATTTTACTAACCCCTATGTACACCAAGATAATGAATTACTTGGATAAGGCTTTGGGCCTAATGCAATGTTTACACCCAGTTTTTAGCCAGGCAAACTGAAATGGTCTTTACAGGAAGTTTTCCTGAGTAAGAGTTCAGTAAGGACATCAGGATTCAGTCTATGATGTATATAGATTCACACGCATTCACGTGACACCTGGACATTCACATTGTGCCTGTTTCACTAACACTGCACTGCATCCCAAGAAACCCTAAGCTTGATATAGGGGCAAATTCTGCTCTCAGTGTAAATCCTTAACCTTAAATTAATCTGCACAGGTGTCACTGAAGTCAATGGGGTTGCACAGGGCATAATCTGGTCTGGAAAAAGCCCATTACTGTAGGGATGATGCATGAGAAGGAAAGAACAGAGATGGAGCATCACAGCCCAAGTTGAATTTGTGGGGCTGGCAGTTAGAGAAATCTTACCTTGCTAACTGAACAAACTATACATTGAAATCAGTGGGACACAGTGATTACTTAACCCTGCAATGTCATTTTCACAAAGTCACTTTTTTAGGGTAGAAGTGCATTTTAAGTGAAAGATCTAAGGCTTTTTACAGGGTACGTGCATAATTATGCTGCGTACCATCAATATAGTCTAGGTCTACTCCTACCTATTCTCACTGTGAAATCAAATCATTGCAGAGGATAATTAGGCAAAGCATCATAATCGTTTAATGAGGAGAATGATTAAACTATTATCCACGCCTGCAAATCCTTGGTGTGTGCTTTATATCACCTACTGCTATACCACCCAGTGCATTTTTTAAAATGTTCACAACTTATTCTGAATGCAAATGTCATGGATTCAAACAGGCTAGAAATAAGAAAGACCTGTCAGGTGACTAGCCCATCTCCTTGCCAATGCAGGACTAGTCCCTACAGCATATTTTCTAATGTTTTGCCTAGTCTTGTTTTAAACACTCCAAGCAATTGGGCTTCCACAGCTTGTCCTTCAGAGAATTTTTTGCCTTACCAGGTGAATGCCATTGAATAACAGTGAGATACTGTTATTCAAAGGACAAATAGGAAAGTAAATGCAAATTGTTAGCCAAATATATACATATTAGGCATAGCACACACCACATTATTATTGTAGTACACACAGCACACGGGCAGTTATGTTCACAAATGATATTATGCCTTTCCCACAATGTTGTTCACTTCCATTCATGTAAAAAGTAATACCCATAAATAACCCTTTGCACAGCTGGAGTCAGCAGTGGCACGGGCAGATACAAAACCCTGTGAAAGGCAAGATGCCTGAATGGTGTGTCCTAGTACAGGTTGGGATGTATCTCTATGGCCTAACTGGTACTTGGAATGCAGTATTTAAAACAGAGATAAGGAAGAAACTGGTGGATACAAGAAAACAAAACAATAAGCTGGTTGGTGGTTTAAATCTTGGGTGATGTGCAGAGTGCTATCTAAATCTGCAAACAACCCTATTATAGATATAGCAAGTTTAAAGGCATATTTTTTGAAGCCCACTTTCTGTTTCAGGCGAACCGAACACTGTGAGAATTGCTTCCCAGAAGGACTGGTGAAGTAGGAACTCTCTCCGTTCTGTACTGTACCGCTTTGTCTTTGATAAGAACATTGGGCATTTTAGTTATTTGTTCTCTTACACATTCTTAACGACAAACCACAAGTGTAGTCAAGCAACTGGCTATACTTTAGACAATAAAATAGAAAAGGATACTGCGGAAAATGAAGACTGTAAAGGTCAGGCCAAGAAGCGTGTTTGTAATGTGGGGAACCCCAGTACGGAAGTTGCCTCAATAGTATATATCTTTCATCACCCTGATCACATTTTACATTCCCTCTCCTCTCCATTTTTAAATGTATGCTCCTAAGAGGCAGGGGCTGTGTCTTCCCCTGGGGCTGGAAAGTGCTACTGCAAAACAAACAGTTGCTTCCTTTCAGTAGATCTTCAAGATGAACCCAAGAACCACCATTGTCCCAGCAGCAAGCCCCAGTGCCCAATGACTAAACAAGGTACAACAGGATAAATGGAATGATTTGGTGCCTTACGTTCACACTCCTCTACATCCAGGTTGAACTGCTGTAAGGCCCCCAATGTAAGCTGCCTCACTTCAGCTTCTAGCAGCAGCTGCATCAGTGAAGTGGATAAGTGTTTGCATGCAGACATACATGCAGTCTGAGCCACCTTACCCTGGAAAATAAAAGGGAAATCATTAAGGAAATGATGCATAGGATCCAAATGGGACCAACCTGTTCACCTGTTAAATCAAAAAGTACTGTACATTCCACCCACCTTAAAGACTCCCCTCTGGCACTTGGCATTTGTATGGTTCCCAGACATATGAAACCTTATTGTAATGATCCTCATTAAAAGAATTCCTTCTTAATAACTTTAAAGAAGCTACAGCAGGGCTCGATCCTGCATGATAGAAAAGGCCACCTAAGAGCAGCTCAGAGCCCTCAATGCTGAAGACCATCGTGTTTAGTGCATTCAGCGCCTCTCTGTATCAGTCATGGATCAGCGTTCATGTTGCACTCCCCATCAGTACTCAGCCCGGGCCCAGGCAGCTCATGATCCAACCAGCGGACCAAATTCGATGATGAATCCTGGTCATCTGCCACCGAAGGCACGTTGCGCACACGCGAAGAAGAATACCTAAGCAACGCCCAACAGCTAATGGGCACAAGTTACAACATACGCTTATTTTGCACATCATCTTTCATGAAAGCTGAATGCTTTAGAGAATTTACTTAGTTCCTAGGCCAAAAACAATCGCACTAATTGTATTCCTAAGTACTGCAAACGCAAATCAACAAATGAACCAGTAGCTGAAGATATGCAGAGTGGGATTTTCAAAAACGTTTGGTAAGGGCCTACCTCCGTTCGCATTAAAATCAACGGGAGTTTTACCACTGACTTCAGTGGGAGCGGAGCTAGGCCTAGTGCTGAATTTCTCCCCAGGTAACACATGGAATCTATATTATGGGGCGGCTCTAGCACCGTTCTCAGGCACTGGTTTGGATGAGAAGCAGAGGGGAGGTAAGCCCGTGGCCCACTGCAGGGCGCACACACTCCTACCGTATATACCTGTAAATGTAAAGCCCATACTAAAGACTGGCTCTAGCACGCTTAGTGCTCTTCAACCTTCTTCTGATGCTATCTAGGTTCCTTGCAGACACAAACAAGGCGCGAGCTGAAGGAAATGTCATCGAAGGAACAAGGTAATTGAAATAGCTGTGGTTATCCTGATAGAATCACTCCCCCGGGGGGGAATCGGAGGCAGTTGGCTGCACCTCCTGTCTTGTCCCACCCTAGGGAATGTGATTATCAACATTCTGCTCCCCTTAAACCAGATCTAATTCACCAGTGATTAATTAACTGGTGATGCCTACAGGGAGGAAAAGTAACTCAGCCATTATTATGTGAAGGCAGCAGTGACTGCTGCTGTGCACTAAAGCAAAGCCAAGTGCTCGGTGCAGACATTTTAAAACCTTCTTTAGCTCCAGCATGAAAAACATAAATGACAGCAAGTACAAGTGGCCAAGACCGCTCCGATAAAGATGCAATCCTGCCTATACTCATAGGCATTAGGATTTTCTCACATTAGTTAGGAATTATTCCTCTTGTACATGTACACAATTTAAACTCAAAAACATCAAACGTGACCCATTTCCTGGGCTTTCAGTTGAGCCACAACTCCCCCCCCGCAGTTTCAGGGCTCTCTGCATGGGGAAATTTACTGGTAGAATTATACCAGTAGAGATGTGCCAGTGTAAGTCCCCATAGGGATGCTCTCTTTCGGGATTCAGAGTGCCGTTTTTGGTTCCACTTAAACCATTTCCAGAGAGACAAACTAAACTGAAAAGGGAACTCTAGATCCTGAAAGAGAGATGTCCACACAGGGAGATATACTGCCATAGCTTTACTGGTATCACTGCTTAAAGCACAGTATAATTATATTGTTATAGCTATCCCAGTAAACTTTCTTGTGTAGAGTATCAGAGGGGTAGCCGTGTTAGTCTGGATCTGTAAAAGCAGCAAAGAATCCTGTGGCACCTTATAGACTAACAGAGGTTTTGCAGCATGAGCTTTCGTGGGTGAATACCCACTTCTTCGGATGCAAGTAAGTGGAAATCTCCAGGGGCAGGTATATATATGCAAGCAAGAAGCAAGCTAGAGATAACGAGTTTAGTTCAATCAGGGAGGGTGAGGTCCTGTTCTAGCAGTAGAGGTGTGAAAACCAAGGGAGGAGAAACTGGTTCTGTAGTTGGCAAGCCATTCATAGTCTTTGTTTAATCCTGAGCTGATGGTGTCAAATTTGCAGATGAACTGAAGCTCAGCAGTTTCTCTTTGAAGTCTGGTCCTGAAGTTTTTTTGCTGCAAGATGGTGACCTTAACATCTGCTATTGTGTGTCCAGGGAGGTTGAAGTGTTCTCCTGTGTAGAAAAGTTCTAAATCTCTAGTCCTGTTTCTTGGTGGAATGAAGGAGGATTCAATAAGAAACAGGATCAGAGTTTTAGGGTTTTTACACACATGGAAATTTACAAGTAGAATTGCTTATAGCACAGTATAAATATACTGGTACCACGACGTATATAAACTTCCTCATGTAGAAAAGCCCTAAAACTCTTATCTTGTTTCTTATTGAATCCTCTTTCACGCCACCAGCTACGCCACATATACTGTCCCCCACATTACCTTCAGCTCCCTTGTGCCTGTTCCAACATTTGTAAAATAGGAATGACGCTTATCTTTTGTAGAAAGGCAATTTGAAAATTATGGATGAAAAGCCCTCTATGAAAGCTAAGTACGATTATTTGTGCAACAGGATTTAGGGACGGTCACACAGAGTGTTTTGTTGCACTTCTTTTAACTGCTCAGTTTAATAGTTTGTAAAAGTTGTAAGGTAATTTTTTACTAACTACTTAAACCTCTTGAGATTTGTTAGTATATTATTAAAAACTTAAATTGCTATTAGCTTCAGCTGCTACAGGAACTAAAGAGAAAATTCTTATTAAATCTTTAACTATTATTTCCAACACGTACTTTCTTGAGGCCTTGCCAATTAAATTTCATTCTTGAAAAACAGTTGAGATCTCAACACAGGAAAGATAGTGCCAGGTACAACTACCTGGAAAGGTCAGATAGGTGATACTGGCAGTAAAATGACTGGAGTTAATCGTATGCAGTGGTGTTGTAGCAGTGCTGCTCCCAGGATTTTAGAGAGACCAGGTGGGTGAGGTAATATCTTTTATTGGACCAACTTCTGCTGGTGAGAGATATAAGCTTTCAAGCTCTTCTTCGGGTCTGGGAAACGTACTCAGAGGGTCACAGCTAAATACAAACTGGAACAGATTGCTTAGCCTAAGTAGTTAACACATATTTTAAGGGACCATTCAAGGGGAAGTGGCCAGTTAACACCCCCCTGCAGTGAGTAATCTGGGCAAAGCCAAGCACAAACTACTAAAATATTTTTAATGAAATAAATGCTACTGGGAATTGTGTGATTATGGGAGACTTTAATTTCCTAGATATAGATTGGAGGACAAGTGCTACTAATAATGGTAGGGCCCAGATATTCCTGGATGTGACAGCTGAAAGATTTCTTCACCAAATAGTCACCAGATCAACACCAACAGTCACCAGATCAATGGCAGAGATGATGCCATTTTAGATCTATTATTGGTAAGTAGCGAGGACCTCAGAAAAACTGGTTGTAGAAAACAACTTTGAACATAAGAACGGCCATAATGGGTCAGACCAAAGGTCCATCTAGCCCCGTATCCTGTCTTCCAACAGTGGCCAAATGCCAGGTGCCCCAGAGGGAATGAACAGAACAGGCAATCACGAAGTAATCCATCCCCTGCCGCCCACTCCCAGCCTCTGGCAAACAGAGGCTATAGACACCATCCCTGCCCATCTTGCCTAATAGCCATTGATGGACCTATCCTCCATGAATGTATCTATTAACTTTGGTCGAGTGATTCAGTTAATTCAGTTTAAACTGAGTGGCAGGATAAACAAAAATAGGTCTACAACTAGGCTCCTTGATTTCAAAAGGAGAAACTTAAAAAAAATTAAGAGAATTGGCTAGAGAAGTAGACTGGATTGAAGAACTCAAGGATCTAAATGTGGAGGATGCTTGGAATAACTTTAAGTCAAAGCTGCAGAAACTGTTTGGTGGCATCACAAGCAAGGGAAAAAACTGGATAGGGAAGGGCTAGAGACCAAACTGGATGAACAGATTATTAAGAAGCAGAAAGCCTACAAGGAATGGAAGAAGGGTTGGATCAGCAAGGAAAGCTATCTCTTGGAGATCAGAAGGTGTAGGGAAAAAGTGAGAACTGACAAAAGCCAAGGAGAGCTAGACTTTGCAAAGGAAATGAAAACCAATAGTAAAAGGTTCTTTAGACATGTACATAAAAATAAAACAAAGAAAGAAGTGGGAGCGCTAAGCACTGAAGATGGGGGTGGCTATTAAAGATAATCTAGGTATGGCCCAACACCTAAACAAATACTTTCCTTACATTTTTAATGAGTAATGAAGAGCTTGGGGACAGTGACAGGGTGGCTAATGGGAACGAGGGGATGGAAACAGAAATGACCACAGCCAAGGTGGAAAACAAACAAACAGTTTAACGGGACCAAATCAGGACCCTCAGATAAGCTCCATCCAAGAATATTAAAGGAACTGGTACATGAAATTGCAAGTCCAAAAGCAAGGATTTTTAATGAATCTATAAACTCAGGGGTTGTACCCTGTGACCGGATAATTGAAAATATAGTACCTATATTTAAGAAACAAACTGATCCAGGAAACTACAGGACCGTAATTTTTTCCTCAATTGTATGCAAAGTCTGAGAACAAATTTTGAAATGGAGAGTAATTAAAGGCATAGAGGTAACCAATAATTGGGATAAAATACAATATGGTTTTACAAAAGGTTGATCATGCCAGACCAACCTGATTTCTTTCTCTGAGAAGATATCTAATTTTCTAGACAAAGGAAATGCAGTAGATCTAATCTACCTGGATTTCAGTAAAGCATCTGATATAGTTCCACATGGGAAATGAGTTAAATTGGAGAACACAAGGATTGATATGAGAATTGAAAAGGAGAAAAGGAACTGGGTAAAGGGGAGATTACAATGGGTCATGCTGAAAGATGAATTGTCAGGCTGGAGGGAGGTTACTAGTGGACCATAAGAACAGCCACACTAGGTCAGACCAATGGTCCATCTAGCCCAGTATCTGGTTTTCAGGCAGTGGCCAATGCCAGGTGCTTCAGAGGAAATGAACAAAACAGGTCAAATATTGAGTGACCCATCCCCAGCTGTCCACTCCTAGCTGTTGACAGAGGATAGGGACACCCAGAGCATGAGGTTGTATCCCTGATCATCTTGCATTGATGGACCTACTCTCCACGAAAGTTCCTCAAAGGTCAGTCTTGGGACCAATCTTATTTACCATTTTCATTAAATGACCATGGCACAAAAAATGGGAATGTGCTAATAAAATCTGAAGATGACACAAAGTTGGGGGTATTGCCAATACAGAGGAGGACTGGAATATACAAGATCTGGATGACCATGAAAACAGGATGAAATTTAATAGTGCAAAGGACAAGGTCATGGCACTTACGGACTACCAACAAGAATTTTTGGGCTAAACTGGGGACTCATCAATTGGAAGTGATAGATTAGGCGAAAGACGTGGGGTGTATTGGTCAATCACAGGATGGCTATGAGCCATCAACATGATGCGGCCACAAAAAAAGGCTAATGAAATCCTAGTAAGCATCAGGCAACATCTTATCAGTAGAGATCGGGAAGTGTTAGTACCATTATACAAGGCACTGGTGAGACTTCATCTGGAATACAGTGTGCAGTTCTGGTCTCCCAGAAAGATGAATCCAAACTGGAACAGATACAGAAAAGGGCTACTAGGATGATCAGGAATGGAAGCCCTGCCTCATGAGAGGAGACTTAGGAGCTTAACTTATTTAGCCTAACAAAACAAAGTCTGAGGGGAGATACGATTGCTCTCCACAAATACATCAGAGGGATAAACACCAGGAAGAGAAAGGATTTATTTAAGTTAATGGCCAACGCTGGCACAAGAACAAATGGACTTAAATTGGCTGTCAATAAGTTTAGGCTTGAAATTAGATGAAGGTTTTTAAACGTCAGAGGCGTGAAGTTCTGGAACAGCCTTTCAAGGGGATGAGTAGAGGGCAAAACACCTAACTCGTTTCATGACTGAGGGATACATTTATGGAGGGGATGGTATGAGGAGGTTGCCTGCAATGGCATATGCCCCACCCACAACAGCTATTAGCAAATATCTCCAATGGTCTGAGATGGGACGCTGGATGCAGAGAATTCTTTCCCAGGTGTCTGGCTGGTGGGTCTCATCCACACGTTCAGGGTCTAACTGATAGCTATATTTGGGGTTGGGAAGTAATTTTGCTCTGGGTCAGATAGGCAGAGACCCTGGGTTTTTTTTCATCTTTCTCTGCAGGGCAGAACATGTCACTTGCTGGTTTGAACTAGAGTAAAGAGAGGATTCTCTAACTTGAAGTCTTAAAATCAAGATTTGAGGACTTCAGTAACTCAGTCAGAGCTATAAGTCTGGTTTTCTAAACCTTTTATCATTTTTGTCAGTCTCCTCTGGACTCTCTCCAATTTGTCCACAACTTTCTTGACGTGTGGCACTCAGAACTGGACACAGCACTCCAACCGAGGCCTCACCAGTGCTGAGTAGAGCAGGACAATTACCTCCCATGTTACTATACCCTAAATATTAGACTTTTTTGTAACAGTATCACATTGTTGACTCATTACATTTGCAACCTCTCCCAGCTTGGTGGCATCCACAAATGTTATATGCATACACTCCACTCCTTTATATAAGTCATCAATGAAAATATTGAATAGTTTTGGATCCAGGACAGACACCCGCAGAACCCCACTAGATACACCCCCACCCCCCCCAGTTTGACAGCAAAGCATTGATAACTACTCTTTGAGTATGGTCTTTTGATCAGTTTTGCACCCATTTTATAGTAATTTCATCTAGACTACCATTTCCTAGTTTGCTTATGAGACTTTCATGTGGGACTGTGTCAAAAGCCTTACTAAAATCAAGACATATCACATCTATCCAACTACAGCTTTTGCTCTTATCCATCAAGCCAGTAACACTGTCAAAGAAGGAAACTAGAATGGTTTAGCAAGAAATGTCCTTGACAAATTCATGTTGGCTGTTACTTATCACTCATCTTCTAGGTGCTTACAAATTGATGGTTTAATAATTTGTTCAATTAATTGTTTAATAATTTGACAAGATGTGAATAAGCCATCTTGTTCAGAGTGGCATTATTTTCAACTTTTTTCAATATACATAATAATCAGAGCTAAAACATTAAAATATTGAATACTATAATTTACAATGCTGTTCTCCTCTTGAAAAGTGGCTATCGCGTATGTAAAATTGGCATCTTCCTCAACCAACAGATAGGCTCTTCATGGGCATTTTCATGCATAGCTGCTCATACTTTCCTTAACAAAAAAAATCCAACCACAAAATTCTTCTAGTCAACACAGCTGAGAGCGAGCTTGACTCTTCTCTGTCTAATGCATTAGCCAAATCATGACTGGTGTACATCTCTACAACCCCATTGACGTCAATGGAGTTGCAGTGGTGTAACTGACAACATAATTTAGCCTGCAGAATCCCAAAAGATGGAAACAGACATGATGTGGGAGCAAGATAGAATCACAGAATCATAGGGTTGAAAGGGACCACAAGGGTCATCTAGTCTAACCTCCTGCCAAGATGCAGGATTTGTTGTGTCTAAACCATCCAAGACAGATGCAATCCAGCCTCCTTTTGAAAACCTCCAATGAAGGAGCTTCCACAATCCCCCATGGCAGTCTGCTCCATTCTTCTACTGTTCTTACAGTTAAGGAAGTTTTTCCTGAGATTTAATCTAAATCGGCTATGGATCATAGAATCATAGAATATCAGGGTTGGAAGGGACCTCAGGAGGTCATCTAGTCCAACCCCCTGCTCAAAGCAGGACCTAATCCCAACTAAATCACCCCAGCCAGGGCTTTGTCAAGCCTGACCTTAAAAACCCATTGCCTCTTGTCCTACCCTCTGTGGCAAGAGAGAACAACTTTTCTCCATCTTTTTCAAGTATTTGAAGACCGTTATCATGTCCGCCACCTTAATCTCCTCTTTCCCAAACTAAGCATAGCCAGTTCCTTCAGCCTCTGTTCTCAGGTTCTCCAGCTACTCTTCAACTCCCACGATATGAAAGGGGTTTGTTCTTTCAATAGGAAAACCAGGGATCTGTTTGTCAGAGTTTGAATTCCATCTGCTTCTGAAGAATTATGATGGAAATTATGAAGGAAAATAATGGTAAGGAAATGGTCTGATAGAGGCTGAAGAAAAAGTAAACTTTAACAGAAATGTAGGGAGGGGCTGAAAAACCAAGCTTTCCTTATGGAATATGGTCAAGGACGTGCAGGCCATTGGGACCTGGAACCCATTCATCTGGCTGAAATACCAGCTAACAGGAAAGCTACCACTAGAATAGACAAAATACTATAAGCAACCCACCTGAGGCTTTTAAAAAGGGAGCACTGAGAGCCTTCCTTGAGGCTTGACTAAGATCCTAAGGCTGAGAAGGACATTGCACCAGAAGATAGATGTGGATAGGGTGTTTTGATGGGCGAACAGATTTCCCCACCCACTAGAGGGGAATGCTAACCGTTAATCAGACTTCCAAGGATGCCACCTTCTACAGACCAAAGCAACAAGGTGGGGCAAGTAAGTTTCCTTTCCCTGCACATTTATCCTACCCCATAGTCTCAATCTAATGCATTTTTTCTTGAGGTGCTTTCTTTAATAATCTAACCAGTTTTGCTTGCCTGGTTTGTTCTCAGGTTTTCCAGCTGCTTTTCAACTCCCAGTGGCAAAACTTCCACTTAATTCTAATGGGAGCAGGGTTGGTTTTTAGGGTTTTTTGTATCAATTGAAGATCCACTGCCACTCTACATTTCAAACCTTCTCTGGCTAAGAAAAGCTAGACGAAGCTCTCTTTAAAGCCTGTCAAGTCACTCCTCTGGCCACAGAAGTCCTAGAGAAGTGATATGGGGTGACCTCAGTCCCATTGCTGCCCCAGTATTCTGTTCAGATTCTTCTACAGCCTTTATCACCACGGTAGTCAAGTGGCTGCCAGAAATGTCCTATACAACTTGACTAATATCTGTTACATGGCTTTTTTCTTCTCCCTTCCTCTCTCTATGAGGAAACTGTGTGGATATTAAAAAAAAAAAATTAAGCTATTATATATACCCTGTGCTATTAACAAAAGGCTGATCAAAGAAGTGCACCTTGCACTTGGAGTGAACAGTGGCGAGGTAGGTGGTGGTTCTCGACCCTGAGGTCCTTCATTCCAGAGAGTTGGACCAACACCTACGAAAGCTGTCATTGCACAGACAAGCTTAAGCGTTGCGGTAGTAAGTTCCACTCTGCATGAGGAGTAGAGCGGACTATTGTCCTCATTCTGGAGCTTCAGGTGACTTTTTAAGATGTCCTTGGGCCAGAACATGCCTGAAGATAAGACCTAATGCCTTGAGTTTGGCAGTATCTCTCTGAGACGCTAGCGTAGAGTGGACGATAGCTCTAATATACTTGCACAGGCCTGTGTTGCTGAGGAACTATGCTGCCATGTTCTGAAGTAGCTGGAATTCCCCAAAGGCTGACGGTTTCGTGCCCAGGCAGATAACATTGCTGTCGTATAGCTGAGAAATGAAAAAGGCATGTATTACTGTGTATGATGGAGTATTTTAGTAAATCTCAGTATGATTGAGAAGAAGCCAAAGAAACAAAATCTGATCTTGTGAGGTCAATGCGTAGACCTAATTAATGTTTTAAATAGTGTTATCTATGTATACGAACTATTTTACAACTATGATGTTTCCGTTAATCCATAGAAACTAATATTTTGCTCTCATACTAGCTTGTGCTTAAATCGCAGAACTCACAGATTAAGCAGGTTCAAGATGCTAAAGGAAATGGTATGAGCAATTCAATAGGTAGCACTCGACCTCGTGATTCAGAATTGAACCAATGCCTCAGCACAATAATGAGTTCTGTGCTGCTGGAGGGGCACATTTCAAATATTTCAACATATGGTCATTAAAGGCCTTGTGACACTTTTTCCTACCTGGATACCTCCATCATTTTCAGTTGTATGCAATATTTTGCTTCATTTCCTGCCCTAAACTGGTTTGTAGTACTGTTATATAGTGTTCAAAAGCTGCTGTGTTTGACTCCACAGACAGCTGAAGTTCTTCTATATAAAAGTTCTCCAAATGTGTGTAATTTTTAGATACAATTTTAGATGACTGGACAATGAAATCATCTAAGCATTATCACCATCAATCAACGTTTAACAAATGCAGGAGCAAGAACATTAAATATATATGTTTTAATAAAAACAGGGACATACTTACAGAACAGCTAGTTTTTATGGCAGCTTTCCAAAATTCTACTCACCTTCCCAAATGGGGAGAGAATTTGGGTTTTTTTGATGGTTGAGCAAAATATCATGAGTTATTTTCATCACTGTAGTAAGGACAGGCAAGTAGATTTTAATGCCTGTGCTAGTAAGTTTTCCTGACAGTTTTAGAATAATCTGTTTTTAAAATTAATCAATATAATCTTAATATATCTTGCAAGCGACAACCATTGTTGGGTTTCATTCATCTTCTGCAGGGGGATTTTCCTTCTGGTAAGATGCTGGTCTATCCATTATGGAGAAAATACACTATATATGTCTCCTATTGTTTATTGCGGTTCCCAATGTCCATGAGCATTCATTACTCACCTCAAAACAAACAGCTTTATTAAAATTAACATGAAACATGGGAACTGTTATGTCAGGTAGAGCCAAAGCCTTTTACATTTTATCATGTATTTGTACCATTTTGACACAGTCAGTGATTTAAAGATCACTTGTGCCAATTTCTCATTTCCAAACATAGTGGTAATCACAAAACTATTTCAGTGCTATTTTTCTTCATTACTGAGAACAGTCACTTGGGTTTTATTATGCACTGGCAACTCAGCTCTATTTGTTCACAATTTCATTCTAGCTTTAATTGACAGATATAAACAAAGCTGTCAGAAAGGACAGACAGCGGTAAGTTGTACATTGGGGCCAACGTTTTGAAACATGAGATCATTTAAAAAATGTAATGTGCTCTCTCGCTCTGTTTTACAAGGAAATCAGGTGTTAAGAGCATTATTCTTTAATGAGAAATACAAATAATAATACTTTGTACCTGTCAGGCCAGCTCCAACTGCCATTGAAGTCAGTGGGGCAAGACTGAGCCCTTACAGAACTTTCCACCTGTAATTCTCAAAGTTCTTTACAGAGGAGGGGAAGAGCGGTCATCTACATTTTACACATGGCGTAACTGAAGCACACAGAAGTTGAGAAACTTGCCCCACTGAGAGTTGCAGGCAGAGCTGGGAACAGAACCTAGGTGTCCTGAATCCCAGAACCATTTTAAGTCCATTAGATGACAAGTGCTCTTCTGTTCTGGATGCTACAAAAGATAACCTTCGAATGTTTGAAAGCCATTTTTGAAGTTTTCTTTCTCTATATAGACGGAAGGTGGTGATCTGAACTGCCCTGGGACATTCATCAGGTATTTTGCCATGAAGCTCATCTTGTCAGCTATACCATAGCCATACCACCGTCTACTGTTATCCTATCACCTACGGTTCTTTAGGAGGCACGTTGGTGGCAGTTCAGTATGTGGTGCTCTTCTTTGTGAGTCGGCATTGAATCCATGCTCCAAGTATCACGAGAGGCCTGGACCCGAAATGACCTGCAGCCATCTTCTGTATGGACTTAGCATAACCCGTAGCCATTTTGTATGTTCAGCCACCATACGTTGGAAATGAAAACTATAGTCGGGAAAATTCAGCCTTGGCTTAGGTAGATAGACAATACCAGTTGAAGCATTACTAACAGGGAGAGATGCTGTAAAGTCACAGATTCATGAGACTGGAAGGGAATATGGACAAGGCTAACCTTGAGTTTCTGCAAGTTTCTTACTCGATGTCTGAGTTTCTTGTTAAAAGTTGCTTTTGCTGATAAGTAGAAACAATGAGGTTTTGCTGTTGCTAGAGAAATTGTTTTAGCCCATTAGGGGTTATGATCGATTAGATTTATTGCATAGTCATGTTTTAAGTATAGGGGTTCTCAACACATTTTTTGGTGGCCTCAGAGTGCGGCCACCAACTCTTGCTGGTGGCCACTGACATTTTTTCCTAAAATACTTAATTAACTTTAGGAAAAACAAATAAATATGCACATAGACACACCCAGATCATTGTAATTTATTTATGTAGGGGTTTTTTTCAGACTCAGTAATAAAAATAATGTAAAGTTGTCTCTATTTACTGGACCAAAACAGAACAGAAACACAAAGAAGGTGCTTTGCATGTTTTGCTTTTTTGGTTGATTTTCTTTTTTTTTAAGACTTGTTAGCTAGTAAGTCTGCTACTGTGAAAAGTGATATTTGTTAATATTACTTTTCACAGCAGACTTACTCAGCCCCAGCAAGCTGGGTGACAAATTAAGCCCTGGATAGGGAGGCGGGGAGACCAGGGGCGATGTGGGGGCTGGAGGCGGCAGCGGGGCTTGGGGTGATGGGGGGCGGGGGTGAGCCCAGAGCTGGAGCCTGGGGTCCTGCTGCATGGCTGGGGACTGGAGGAGGCAGCGGGGGCCAGGGGTGACGTGCAGGGGGTGAGTCCAGGACTGGATCCCTGGGGCCAGAGCCCGAAGCCCTGTGGCTGGGGGCCGGAGACCGCCGCCATCCGGCCAGAGCCTGCCACCCACTATGCCAGTGCTTCAGCACTGCCCCTGGGAAGACGGGGAACTCACACTGGTCGCCTGCTTCTACAGTGTTTGTGGCTCCAGAAGGGGACATGCACCAGCTGACGGCCCTGGGGGAGGGGCCACTGCTTGGCCCCTCCCCCCAATCACCACCCAGGAGGCTGTGGCCACATGAAAAGCCCCTGGTGGCTGCATTTGAGAAACACTGGATGAAGGACTCATTTTAACTATATAATGAGGGTCAAGAGAGAAGCTTGTTGGAACCTAACTCCAGGACACAGCTCATGACCAAAAGCTGCTAGAATGCTTATACCCTGCACGACCATACCATGCAGCAGCCGGAGCCCCAGGCAAAATCCAATCCTGACTGGCCATCGGGAGATGTCCGTCTGCTTTATTGGCAGTGGCAAGCATTAGATGCTTGGAGTGTGTATTCTGTTGATTAATTGATAATAAACATACATTAAGGATATTTACTGTGTAAAGGCTCTTCGACTGGGAAAAAGGTCCCATTAACCTGTTGAGGGTCACTGCACCCAGAGGGGGAGGAAAGGACTCTAAACTTGTGCGGCTAACACGAGCTGGCACTAACGGGCACTTGTGGTGCTGCCATCTTTCACTTACGATGTAAAATAAAAAATCTTGGCCACTCCTGGACGAAGATCCTACCACACTTTTCACAAGAGTACTGTCCTGATGTGAAAACTTAGTAACGTCAATTCCAATTCCAGAAACTGGACACACTACGAGCAAAATCAAGGGAATAAAAACTAGCAAATTCTATGAAAGTGTAAGGAAACCCAGAAATCCCCTTTAGAGAATTCTTGGCTGTCTTTTGAATGGTATTGGCTAGGAATACCCACCCCATATGAGCCTAAAAACCATACAAGCAAACTGAACTGGGAAGGAGCATGAATGGCTTATAGGTATTTAGGACAATTGCTGTCAACATGCCTACCATGTTGTACATGTTCTTTTGGCCAGCAGGGCTTACATAATGAAGAGTGGGTGACATGATGTTGCTCTGAGGCAAAAGAGCAAAATCGTGTGCTCAGGTATCTAGTCAATAAGCGGAGTGCAAGGAATTAAGGAGGGAAAGGTAATTTTATTATTACAGCTTGATAGCACAACAGTTTCTTTACTGAACCTTCAAACAACGATTTTTTTGCTGCCCCAAGAGATTTTCTAGCACCATTTCATTTCACAGACACTAACTGAAATCTGAAGAAGAAATAAATACAATAGCCACTTCCAGCAAATTCTCCCTGGCCACTCATTTTTCATGCAGGGGATGCTTGGGGCCAAACACACTGCCGGGGTCAGTGGGCACAACCCCACTGAACTCAGTAGAGCAACCTCCCTACCCGAGAATAAGGCCTTTGATTTCCACAGCCCTGACATCTAAAGATGTTTAATCATTTAAATAAGATTAAATTCCCAATGTAAAAGAGAGCTCACAGTCTTAAAAGGATTTTAAAACATATACAAAGTCAGGTAATTTAGACCCAACATTTTTTGGCTTTGTAAAAATGTAACTATAAATATTTTCTAAATAAAAAAATCGATTAGCCCAGTTATAAAAACCTGAGCTTTAGTGGCTGTTGGACCAAAGATTCCATCTCTCCTCCTCGTCCCCTTTACCCTGGGTAGGATGCAACTATTGAGCTATAGGGATGTAGGAATGACCACACTTGGTCAGAGCAGCGCCCAGTTTTCTCCAGTATCCTGTCTCTGACAGTGGCCAGTATCAGCATCAGAGGAAGGTGCAAGAAAACCTTGCAGTTACGGGATAACCTGACCACAATGAAAGGTTTTTTTCCTAACCCCAACTTAATTAGACACTGATTAATTATGCCCTGAAGTATGGAGGTTAATATCCCTTCCAAAATTCTTGGGTTTTTAAAAATCTGATTATAAATCTAAAAATTCCTCTTAGCCACATATATGCCCAAAGTAAATGATACAGGATGCTCATGCTTGTGTTTGAAATGCATTCAGTTTAACGTTGTTGGGCATTAGCTGCACTAAATGTGTCTTTATCCTAGAAACTTCTGATGCTGTTTTTCTGCCTCTATTACACCACCTAACACAGGTAGTTCCTGTCACAGATTTTCTAGGGGCTCAGAGTGGTGCACCAGTAGCATATTTAGCCTGGGGGAGCAATGACTCCCTTCTTCCTCTCCCAAGGCTCCCAGCCAGGCACAGGATCAGCAGGCATATGCCATATACTCAATAGCGTGTTTCAATTTCTAGAGGGGAAACCGTTACGTTGATTGCCTCTGGTCAGGCAGAATAGCTACAAACTACATCTCTGCCTCTAGCTAACTCACCAGTGGTGCTGCTAGATTTCAGAGGAAGCCACAATATGCCTCCATATCCAGAAGGGCAGGGCAGGGCAGACCTTGTAGGCATCCCAGTAGGTGATCTCACAGGCAACTTCCCTGGCGGCCGGGCAGTTGCATGGGTTTAAACAACGGCAGGCTCTGATCCCCATTATCCTCTCCAGGGCAGCTGTCCAATCAGCCTCAGTGTTGGCATATAGGCATTTCATAGGAAATGCTTTCACAATGGAGCCCTTCCAAACGCGCCAACACTTCCAGGCCAAGAACAATCTTTTTTGAAGTGACGAGGGGGGCGTGCAGGCGGGGGAGATTAAGTATAACCAAGGGCATGAGCTCTTTGAATGAAGGATACAGAAAAACTTTGTCTAGATCAAAGTTACCAATAAGTTATTCAATGACTTGACAGAAAGCTGAGGGGACTAATATATTAATAAAGTCTTCCAGGAAAACCTCTGTTGTATCAATTGTTTATTCAAACCTTTACAAACTTCATAAAAAGTTAACTGAATTTGGGGCAGGGAACCAGAGCCATAGGCGAAAGTTTACAAAATACAATCCTTGAGACGCCTGAATGTCTGCCGGTTTGCCCCTTTTGATTTCAATGCTCGGCATTACTCAGTTACTAAGTGGTTAGTACTCTAAATAAAGCGCTGGTCCTCCTCCCAAATACATCATTTGAGTGGGGTTCATGGGCTTTGGTTTTTAAATTCCAGTAATTCTGGAGTTTTACTCTTATTTTACAATGAATCGCTCAGTTCATGTCCTTCAGTGCAATCTATTTCAATGCATGTTTCATAACCATTGTTTCACCTCTGTGGTCTAGATCTACATGACATCTTCTCAAGGGGAAACTCCTGCCCTTTACAGATCTCCCTCCTATCCATGGATGTCACACCCACTATGGCCAACTGGAAGTCTGCCCGTGGATCAGGTGCAAGAACAGAACTCCTCCAGCAGCTGCGCACCACAGAGCCTTCCAATGGGGTTAACGTGAGACCAGGCAAACCTTCAAGAGTGCAGTTCACAGGCTACCTCCTACATAGCCTGCAAATCCCTGCTGAGTCAATCATGTTTCAGGAAATCAGGCATGAAATCATCTAATTTCATTTGTATTTCATCCTTGGGCGGTAGATTAAACCCTTCAGAACCCAAGGGGCAGAATAACCACCATGGGGAAGGTCAGCACGGTAACTGCAGAACGTTGGTATTATTCACGGTAGCATATTTGTTTGAAAATAGCAATATGTTAACAATTAGAGAAGGGGAAAGCTGAAAGGCTGCCTTGTTAATTAAGGAACTTGCTATCAAAGGACTCATTAAAAGCTACTGAAACTGAATGGCTGTTAAAATAAATACCCATTAATCTTAACATGCAATCAAGGAGCATGCTGCCACTACCTACATCACTGCAGGGGAAGGGAAGGGGTTCCTCAGATGCACACCTAACCCTGTTAACAAGCATAAAAACCTCTGTGTCAATCATGTAACCTAAAGGCAACACGCCATGGATTTGAAATGCGAGGGAAGAGAGTTCCATAGGTTGTGTTAAGACTTCTACAATCACGGCGGTTCAAAACTAAGTGTTCCTGACTGGCTAGTAATTTAGCCAAGAAAAGGGCTTGTATAAAATGCTTGTTTATTTTCAGAGTAAAGACTTGGAAGATTTCTCAGAACTGAAAGGCAGCCCAGGAACCAACGTGCAACAGTGAAGACGGAGACAAGGACTTGACGTGACCTCAGACTTGCCAGTTTGGTAGCTGCCCAATACCTGAATTTCATTAATTTGTAACAAAATGTTAGGGGTGGGACATGATTAAACTGGGGTTTGGTTATATATGTCTATACATTAGAGTCCCCTTGCTTCCTTAAAGGGGTAAGGGAGAGTTTGACAGCAGAAGGAGGGTGGATGCCAGGATAAGCGGCCTGAATTTGCCAGTAGGTGAGTGCTGCGTGACTGCACCTGGGACGCAGCTGAGAGTCTATAGCGGGCTGGCTGCAAGGCAGCAATGCAACACCGAGTCTTGTCTGTCTAGTACAGGGGTCGGCAACCTTTCAGAAGTGGTGTGCCGAGTCTTCATTTATTCACTCTGATTTAAGGTTTCGCGTGCCAGTAATACATTTTAACCTTTTTAGAAGGTCTCTTTCTATAAGTCTATAATATATAACTAAACTATTGTTGTATGTAAAGTAAATAAGGTTTCAGAATGTTTAAGAAGCGTCATTTAAAATTAAATTAAAATGCAGAGTCCTCTGGACTGGTGGCCAGAACCTGGGCAGTATGAGTGCCACTGAAAATCAGCTCGCGTGTCGCCTTCGGCACCTGTGCCATAGGTTGCCTACCCCTGGTCTAGTATAACAGAGTCTACCCCAGCACCAGTCCCTGCCTGGCAGAGAGCAGCACTGCCTAAAGTAAGTGTTCAAAACCCATGGGGTTTGTTTTCAATCTGAAATGCAAACAAAACTCTCTCTCAATGTACACATCGCTCTGCCCCCATCCCGGCACCATGGCTACATCACAAGCAACATTGTGTTCTGAGCAGCACAGGAAACTCACCAGGAAATATCCTGAGCTGTTAATGGTTGATGCAGTGCTTCCTGTTTGCTAGCAGGAAAGAGCTGCTTCTTACCTGCCTCTTCCCCTGCCACAACAATCACTTTTATTATTTATGATTTTTATGAACATAGGACCAAGTATATCTAGACCATTCCTGACAGGGGTTTGTCTAACATGTTCTTAGAAACCTCTAATGACGGGAATTCCCCAACCTCCCTAGGTAACCTCTTCCAGTGCTTAATTATCCTTATAGTTAGAAAGTTTTTCATAATATCGATCCGAAATCTTCCTTGCTGCCAACTAAGCCCATTGCATCTCATCCTACCTTTGGTGGACATGGAGAACAACTGATCATCCACCTTTTTATAACACCTTTTACATATTTGAAGATTTAAGTCCTCCCCCCCGCCCCCTGCCTTTTCTTCTCTAGACTAAACATGTCCAGTTCTTTTAACCTTTCCTCATAGGTCACCTTTTCCCAACCTCTTACCAATTTTGTTGCTCTCCTCGTTGTCCACTTCTTTCTTAAAGTGTGGTGCCCAGAACACAATACAGTACTCCAACTGAGACCTCAGAAGTCCTGAGTAGTGCAGGACAATTATTTCCCACGTCTTACATACGACACTCCTGTCATTCTGAGTCTTAACATTTGCCGCTTTCTGCAACAGTATCAGACTGCTAGCTCATATTCAATTCGTGATTCACTATAACTCTGAGATCCTCTTAGGCACCACTGCTGCCTAGCCAGTTATTTCCCATGTTGTATGTGTGTATTTGTATAAAGTGCTCTGGGAATTTTAATGATGAATTTCCTGATTTTTGCACAACTAAATTCTAGATCTTAACACGGTGATGCCACCAGTGGCTCTTTAATAGATCTCCTGTGGCTCTTTGCAGCATGTGATATTATAACACTGTGTGATTTAACTACATCTCTACCCAGATATAACGCTGTCCTCGGGAGCCAAAAAATCTTACCGCATTATAGGTGAAACCGCGTTATATCGAACTTGCTTTGATCCCCCGGACCGCTGCTTTAGCGTGTTATATCTGAATTCGTGTTATATCAGGAATATTTTGTGTTAAATTTCCATTTTTTGCTTTAAGAGTGAGCGATCACATGGTGAAATAAAAGGCAGTTAAAAAAAGAGGGGGACCAAAAGAAAGAGAGAGGCTGGTGCACTTATGTCCCTGGGCTAGACAGTCAGATACAGATTTGAAGGTGGCAGCCACTGACTGCAAAGTCAAATCAAACTGTGCAAATGCTGGGGCTCCAAGAATCAGAGTGAAATGCACCTGTGGAATGCTCTGCAGCAGTGGTATTTGCCAGGGTGACAGACAGCAGCAGGAAGGCTGCAAAAGCAGCTGAATTCATTCCAATGCGATCTGTTAAAGGGATGAGTATGTGTGTCTAATTCTGATGGGGCGGAAGACAAAAGCTAACTCCTCTGATCTTTAAAGATGGCTCGGGAAGGGCCTAGCAGGTCTCATGACTAAGTTCTGGAGCTCCTAATGACAGTTTCAAATTTTCCATGTTCTGTCAAATGAAATCTATCCTGGGACATTCCACCAGGTTGAAAGTTTAATTGAACAAATTCTATAACAGCACATTGTAAGATCCATTGTTCTTCATCCTCAATTGTGAGGGGAAAGAAGGTCTAGTAAGCCAGGAGAAAGATGGGACTGTTTTGCCAGACAGGTCCATCATAACCAGTTTTCCTTTGCCTATAAATGTGAAGAGAGCTCAAGGTATCATCTGTTACTTTGCTCCTCACTGGTGCTAAAAGTTGCATGGAACAGATTGTTCTGAACATGCAGTTTTCTAATCCTTATAAACTGGTTATTGTTAAACCACGTCTTTTAATTGGTCAATAGCAGCTGTGCTCAATGATGGCTAAGGACAAGATGCTACACGACTGAATTCAATGGGAGCTTTGTCATTAACTCAATAGGTGCAGAACAAGGTCCTAAGTTCATAGAAAGTTTGAATTTTTAATATCAAACTATTTCTGGAATTTAGATGAGTACCAAAACAGCATCTAAAAAAATCATAACTGGCGAAACATACTCTACCTAATCCCCGTACCCCAACCCACCCATGTCACTCCTCACTGACGTCGTGGAGTCTGTAGATAAATGCACCAAAAATGCAGAAGCTAGGGACTCTGGGTAAAATCCTGTCCCCCACTGAAGCCAATAGGAGCTTTGCCATTGACGTCTCTTGGATCTGGATTTTGCCCACAGTCTTTATTATCAACTGGGATTTGTCATAGTTCTGGTGCAATGAGCTCTAAAAAGCATCAGTCCCCCTGACACACGCACACTCTCAAAGCATGTTGTTGTCAGTGAGGCTCGAAGGACTAAAGCAGGTCTGTAGTCCCTTCTAGGAGTGACTTCATTCTTCCCATGTGCAAAGTCTTCGGGGAAGAAATCTCCCGTGAAAGAAACAACCAAGTCCTTTGCTTAGGTATGCCATGGTTGTGTCAACCTTATGGCTTGTGAAAAGAAACTCCTTTGGTTCCAGGACCCTGCAGAATTTCAGGACCTGATGACTAAGTCTCTTTTCCTTCTCAGGGGTTTTGCACTATTCTCTAAAGGCTTAATAATAAATAATATAATAATATATGGAGATATACCTATCTCATAGAGCTGGAAGGGACCCCGAAGGGTCATTGAGTCCAGCCCCCTGCCTTCACTAACAGGACCAATTTTGCCCCAGATCCCTAAGTGGCCCCCTCAAGGATTGAACTCACAACCCTGGGTTTAGCAGGCCAATGCTCAAACCACTGAGCTATCCCTCCCCCCCATCCTGCTTGTTTGAAGGCAGAATGAATGTGGATGACACATTCTGTTTTGTTTGTGGATGGGTGATATTTGCCCTTGGATTCAGCCCGCTCACCCTTTTTTTCTAGTTGGATTTCAGTGATGGCCACAATGTTCCTCCAAATGGTTTCAAACCTACCTAGAAAAATAGAACCAAGCCTGCTTCTCTGGCTCAGATTTATTGGGGTCCTTTTTTGGGAGTGGAGAGGCGGAAGGGATCTTGAGCCCCTATGCTCATCATCCTACATCTAACTGGAGAGGAAGTGGCAGGGAGACCGCCTCCTGGGAAGGACGACAGACAGGATGCCACTCCTTGCCAAGTATCAGAGGGGTAGCCGTGTTAATCTATAAGGTGTCACAGAACTCTGACACTCCTTGCCTAGTTACTTGATTACTCACCTAAGAACCTAGATATGACTCTGGACCTTTTCCCTTTAGAGAGAGAGAGAGGGGGACAATTTTTGGACTTAGCCCTGAAGAGTCCTTGATGGCTAAGGACAGTCTGGTTTGCTGACTCCCAAGACCTGGAAAGGACAGGTACCTCCAGAGGAGTTTTAGCTAGTCTGAGAGGAAGCAAAGAACAACAAAAAAAAGCTGTGCACGCTCTCAGTCTCTTCTCCTGAGGAGCGGAGGTCTCCGGCAGAGAGTAGTTGTGGCAGAGCACCCTTTATGTGTTCCTGAGAGAAGGTCTCCTTGAAGATGGAGGAAGGTTCCCTTCTTGACCACGGACTTGCTTTCTTCACTCTACTGTGCCATGCTGGGGAAGCAAGGAGGCAATGGAGAGATGGAACGGCGCTCCTGTTCTGGAAATAAAGCCTCACACACTTTTATCCGCTAAAGGACAGTAAAGTTGCAAAAGGGGTGATGGGGAAATTTTGCTCCTTGCTACCTCAAAACCAGCTTTAAAATTTTAAGTAATGTGTAAATAATGACAACATTGAAAAGGGCTTTCTGGACAATTAGCAATTGGTATGTTAAGGCAGGAGTGCTGAATCTCTGCTCTCTTTATGCTACTGGAGGCAGAGAACCTGGTGCAAGCCCCAAAGGGGAATGGTCGAGCCCCTGAGTCCAATGGACAAATCTGAGCTGCATTTGGTATTTGCAGGAAGAGAGGTTCAGCCCAAAAGGCTCAGATTAGGGGAACAGGTTAGGACCAAGAAAAGTGGTTACAATCTTCACGTTAGTCTTCTCTGAACAAGGGCTTCCTGTCCCTCTCTGCTCCATCCCAATACTCCTCTACATTACCGATAGCAGCTTGAAAATTATTTTTTTTAAATCACTCAATTATTCTTGAATCACTGAAGATTGCAGGAACAGTGAGGGGACAGAGATCAAGATACCTCCTTCAAGTCGCCTCTGCCTCCGATACCCAGGGTTAGGCTCTAAGAACCTACCTCTCATGGTCTGGAAGATAGGTCTGTGACGGTGAGTTTACTCATCTCGGTGCTGAATGAACTGGTCAGACCATGGCACAGCAGAGTGATGCACCGATTAGGGAGCATAGCAGAAGACAACTATTAAAACTAAACATATCTAAACCTGCAGGACCAGATGACTTGCACCCAAGAATATTAAGAGAATTGGCTAAGGAGCTTCCTGAACCATTAATGAGAATTTTAAACAAATCTTGGAACACGAGGGAAGTTTCAGAGGAAAGGCAAAAAGCTAATGTGCCAATATTTAAAAAGGCTAAAAGGGATGACCTGGTCAGGGAGCCTGATGCTGACCCCAGGCAAAATTATGGGAAGAGAGCAGCAAAGAATTAATTGGCATAATTAATGCCAATCAATGTGGTTTTGGGAAGAAGAGTTCATGAACCTGATATTTTTAGTGAGATTATAAATGTTGTTGCTAAAAGGTAACTGTGTGAAATATCATCTTTTGACTTCTATAAGGCATATGCCTTAATCCTGCAGGATATTCGGATAAAAAAATCAGCACTACATAAAATCAATGTAGACTATATTACATATACTTAAAACTGGCTAATCATTAGATCTTAATAAGTAATTGTAAATATGGCATCATTAGCCAGTGAGGATGTTTCCAGAGAAATGTTAGAGTGATCAGTTCTTTGCCCAATGCTATTCAATATCTTTATCAATGATTTGGAAGAAAAACTGAAATCATTACTAGTAAAATTTGCACGTGACACCAAGATTAGTGGAGTCGGTTGTACAGACTGATCTGGATCACTTGGTAAGATGGGCTCATGTGAGCCACATGTGTGTTAATACAGTCAAATGCATGATCATACATCTAGGAACAGAAAACACAGATCACATTTGCAAGATGGGAGACATGGAAAGGACTTCGTTGACAAATTGGAAATGGTAGAGAAAAGAGCTACAAGAATGATTTGAGGACTGGAAAACATGCCCTATAGTGCATTTTTCCTCTTAGCAAATACTGATTTCCTTACCCCCTCTATGCACTCCCTCCCCCGGTGCTTTGGTTTACTACTGTATATAGATACATAGATGCTAAGTTCAGAAGGGACCATTCTAAGGATGAAGCAATGACTAAGGGTTAGAGCACAAGGCTTGGAGCTCTTGGTTCTATTCTAGATTTTGCTACACAACAGGCAAGCTCCTTAATCTGTTTGCTTCACTTTTGCCATCTGTGTATTGAAGAGTATCACAGATATTAAGATCCTAATGTATCAAAACTTAGGACTCATTCTTTGAAATGCATTTTTTCTTCACAGACTATCCCAAACAGACAAAAGTGGAGAATTAAGTTTTCTATTTATCTATCAATCAATTCCAGGGTAAGCTTCCTCCCACTAACCTAGCAATAAATCTCAGATGTAATCTCAGGTCTGAAAAGATACCTCCAAACATATGCAATTCCTCCCCACCCCCATTAGAAGTGGGGGCAACCTATCTGGAGACCTACCCAGTATGATGTGGGCTTAAACTAAAAAATTTCTTTAGCAGAAATAACTTTCAATCATTATCAACGTAGGCTCAGTAAAAACCAGTGACCTACAGGCAAACAAACACCTATAAAAGTAAACTACTTGACTATGGTCTCTAATTCCATCTCAAAAACATTAGAGGGATGATTTTTTTAAACAAACATCAGGCATGTAAATTGTGCACCTAATGTGTGTGTGTGTATTTTCCACTGCATGCATATATATATATATATATATATATATATCTTCCTACTGTATTTTCCACTGCATGCATCCGATAAAGTGGGTTTTAGCCCACGAAAGCTTATGCCCAAATACATTTGTTAGTCTCTAAGGTGCCACAAGTACTCCTCATTCTTTTGACTATATCTTGGGAGCTATAAAACTAGGGACTGTAGTTTCATTGTTTCAGTAGATGAGGATGGATTTAAAATTTAAGATACGGAGCCCATTTTCTCAGGTAAGTGTTGTTCTCCTGACGATAAGACATGAGACCTGGAAGCGTTCACATCACAACTGGCACTGACTGACACTCTCGATGCAAGACTCAGCAGAGAAGCTAAGGACTCAGTGAGCCATGGCAACGGAACTCCCTTCTCACCTTCTCAAGTGGTGCCTCCAGAACAGGGTTGGCACACGCTGCCATGGCAGCATGAAGGAAACTCGCATTGCCTATTCTCCATGCTGTCAACTGGACTGTGGAGAAATAAGGGATTTCTATCTCAGGAGCTGTCAATGACACTTTTCCACAGCACTAAATTCTTACACAAACAAAACTTAAGGAAGGAAGGTATTGTGGATAAGGCTCCTGTCTCAGACTCAGGAGACAGGAATTCTATTCCTGGCTCCACCACAGACTCACTACACAGCCTCTATATGCATCATCTTGCTCACTCATATTATAGAGTGGACACTTACCCTGCCCCACTAAGGAGCTGAGAGACTAAATTCATTCATGTCTGTCAAGTGCTTTGAGATTTTTGGATGAAGGTGCCAGGGAATTACTGGAGAAACACGAAGGTCCAACTGTTGGGGTCTCCAGTCACCTATGACTGAAAAGCATTTCAAATAAAAAAGACTGCATTTAATGAGTCTGTTTACATATGGAAAGTCTGAGGCCATCTACAAATTTTCTCAATCCCATTTACACTATGGAAAATATTTAGGAGAGTGAAGTCTTCCACTGTTCAACTAGACTCCCTCTTGTTCTCTAACTGGTTCCCAGGAGACAGTCCCCCATTCTGTAAGTATGACCTAAATTCTTTGTTCCGAGATGTTTACATTTGCATTTAGATAGAAACACCCCCATTGCCCAACCATCATCAGTGAGCACCATTCCAAAACTAGAACCAGAAAAATAGATGACATATTTTCTTGATGCTCTTTTGTGACTTTTATTTTGTTCTGTATTTGCTTTGGGAGTAGTATTCTTTCCATTCGAAAAAGGCAGATTTTCCATTAAATACGAAGCAGCTGCCATATTGGAAACAAAATTGATGAAGTGGATTTTTTCCCCTAATGTATACTCAGAGAGCTCAAACCATGTTTATTTTTTAAAAAGTAACCTTTATTATCTTAACTGGCAGACATTTTGCCCTGACAAACCAGCAGGAATATATTATAAAAAAATTGCAACAACTTTACGAAACGATCTTAAACTAAGTATTATGTGAAAGATTGACAGTACCTGATAATGACATTCTGTATCCACCCACACAGCAGCTACTTTACGTGAGGTGGCACAAGCTTCCCCATACATTACCCCTGTCAATGTGACTAGTTCAGTCTCCATGTGTATTTAGACTTCTGACTATTTGCTGAGATTGTCAGAAAGTGGGCAACATGGTTTTGTGATGAGCACGTGTCTATTAGGAATGGGACTGAGACATGACTTACGTCACTGATGGAGGCCAGACTCAAACTAGTGACTGAGAAGCAAAAAAACACAGTATCCCATTTCCAATCCTGTGAGCCATCAACTCCCACTTAACAGAATTTCCTTTCTGAGCAGGGTTAGGAGAACTGGTTATAAAGGATCAGTGAACAATATGACCAAGACATAACATTTAGACTCATGTTACATTTTTATAAGAAACAAGTATGTAAATTCCAACAGTTTAAAACATGTAAAAGTTACACTGGTAAGTGTGGAGGCGAAGGTATTTGGCTTGGAATTTAGCTTGATTCACTCCACTTATTACCACTCACAAAATACAATGACAAAGGTCCTTCTAAGTTTGAGAATCAAGCTAAAACCACGTAAGCACCTTGCTTGCTCTCTATTATGTCTAATCTGGCCTGTAAGGTCTCTTAAGAATAGACTTTTTAAAAAAGCTATGCACACTTACAGTGCTCCATAAATAATAATCAATCACAGTCATTTCTATAGTGCTGACTATTACAGTATTTGAACACTCAGATTGTTGTTGAAAAGAATAAATTAAAATAGCACAAACTAATAACTCTTAGTGCAATTTCTGCGACAATACTGTGAAAAGGGATTCCAGAAACACCAAAGAGAAATCTATTACATTTGAAGATCTTGCTCCTTCCTCTAAGGCAGATTGGGCTGCTCCTGTGGTTACATGTAGCAAGATAGCTAGGGCTATTGAAGCAGATGTGGTGTTAATCAGCATTCCTTTTCACATGCACACAAGGGCAGGCTTATGAGATTTAATGTGGCCAGTGCATGAAATAAGAGAAAAGCGTATAATTGCAAAGTCTATTGTTTCACTTAAATTTGAGCCTAAAGGGAAAACACTTCAACTCCCATTAAGGCTTTTGGAAGCTGTGCACTGGAAATCTGGTGCAGGAAACAACAAGCATCCCTTACCTCTGGAGATGGGTTTTCTATTGCTAACTTCAATGTTTCATACGCCTGGTTTTTCTATTGCAAAACTTTAAGTATATCATAGTAATTTTTAAAAACCAAGTCTGTGAAGTGAACCCAAAGCCAAACATAGCTAGTGTAACTAAACAAGTGACATCTAGGTGAATATGAACATGCTGGTTTAAAGGATTTATGGCACAGGGTATTTTGGCTTCAATTACTTTTCCAAGTACTGAGAGCACACAAGAAACCATGTAATTATAAGATAACTCTTTTTACCCAGCCTCTAGTTAACCAGCACTCCCCAGGTTACCCAAAGGTCAGTCTTGTCCCTGGATAACAACATACACCAAACATTACTGCCTTTCTTATACTCATTCTTCCAAAGGTTTTGGATTTCAAAAACCCTTTATAAGGACAGGAAAATACCGGTAACACATGGACATCAAAGCAAAACAGGTGAGGCAGCCAACAGGGCACAACCATGTAAGTGATCCTGTTCCAGTTCACGATCTCAATCTCCCAGGTCTGGCTGGGCTTCAGGGGCAGTATGTCCAAACTCATGGGAGGTTGGCCCTGCACCCATGCAACCCAATGAGAGTTTTCGCATTGACTGGAACAGGAGAAGAATCAAGCCGGGGGGAAGGGAGACACACAGAAAAGAGTACACTGAAGACTGCATGGATGGTATTTCAGAAACTTTGCATGGTCTCATCTTCACTAAAATGTAGCCATGTTTGTCTTTGTGTCCCAGACAAGTTACGTATAACCTCTAATTTTCATCTTTTTTTCTGTCCACACAAACATGCTATAGCCATGTTATGGAAACCATGGCGTAAACCTAGCTGGTACCTAGGTTAAAACATGGTTTCTCTCTGTCTATCCAGACAGGCAAGAGGAAACCTTGTTATTTGGGACGACTATTGTCCATAGCCACCTTTAAACCTGGTTTCAGGATCTTTGAAATGCTGCAACATTGCGCTATCAGATTTTATTTTAAAATAATTAATTTTAAAAATGCACACTGTGATTAGTGATCTGCTCGATCTATTAGTTCAAACTACCTACCGAACAAAAAATTAGAGGGTTACAGGAAAAAAAAAAAAATCTGTGGCAGTTAAAAACAAATCAACTAAAAACAGTTTAGTAAAGCCCCACCGTATGAAGGCATTCCTTCACTCCTCACACTTTGCAGGGGACTTACAAAGATTATTTTTCACCGATTTAGCTTAATGACACTAATGCACCCCTCTCCACAGGAAGCTGACTCCATAGCGGTCTAAGCACTGGATTACATTTAAAGAAAAAAATACATCTGGCTTCTGAATAGTGGAAGTTCTGAAAAGCCAGAAGCTGGACTTCTTGTCCCTTAAAGCACTCTGAGGATAACCCCAGGCTGGATCAAAAACAAGACAATAACCAGCACTGCTTCATTAAATCTCATAGGAGGGGAGATCTCGAGTGCTGTCATCACAGAGTCACCCCTCTCCTGCAGAGGCAGAGTATGCAGTGGCCATAACACTCAGAGTCCCTGCTGATGCTAAGGATGAGGGAATGGGATCAGGAATTGAGCCTTTGCTTTGATGGAATCTAGTCTCAAACTGCTTTAACAAACCACTTGCTTTTCAGAAGCTGGCCTTGATTTGAAACCTACATGCTGACTTCGGAACCCCCAGCTGGCTGAAGGCTGAAAGCACTCGAGACATAGCTATGCTCAGTTTCCAGGAAAGGGGGTATGTGCACCCAACTGCATCATGAAATGTCAATACTAGTGTCACAGCCAACAGGCAGCTTTAATAAAGAGCATGGGTTAAATGCAGAAGCTTACAGTGGGGGTAAATACTACAGCTTAATGTGTACTATCTTACACCAGAGAACCCGAGTACAGCAGAATTGTGTCTACAGTAATGAGGTGCACTTGTTAACACGTGCCTTGGCTTGCAAAAGTTGGAACAGAAAAAACAAGGTAGCTAGAATGTATTTTGTTTGTGATCTATCCATGAAAATGTCTTAGTTTTTCTACTGAACATGAAAACAAGCATAAATGACAACAATTAGAGGCATCCATTGAACCAGAATGCAGGTCCTGGAGGTCTGCTTTGCTTTCTTTGTGCTAATTGCCCTAATCCAAATAAGCGACTGAGAAAATATTACAGAATTATAACCAGAGGGGAAGGTTTAGTAGTCTAAAGCATCCGGTTGGGAATATCTAGACTCTGTGGAACCATAGGTTCAAAACCCAGCAGGGTCAACTCCGCCGGTCAGCTGTGTGAGGTAGACACATACTGAGAAACATGCAGATTACAGCGTATGTGGGAGAGGGTTTTTCAAAGAAGATATTAAAAACAAAGGCCAAGTCTGCTAAATGGAGATTAAAGACCCCATGGTACTTTTCTTCATAGGAATTTGCCCGTGTTTCTTTGGCTAAATGACCCCCTCTCCCCATTATCAAGAAGGGGATAGCAGGCAATAAGTGTACCCCAGAAGTGACTGCATTTCAATAGCACTATGTATATATATTGATTGGTTTATGGAGGGGATGGTATGATGGAATAGCCTAATTTTGGCAATTAATTGATCTTTGACTATTAGCAGTAACTATGCCCAATGGCTTGTGATGGGATGTTGGATGGGGTGGGATCTGAGTTCCTACAGAGAATTCTTTCCTGGGTGTCTGGCTGGTGAGTCTTGCCCACATGCTCAGGGTTTAGCTGATCGCTATATTTGGGGTCGGGAAGGAATTTTCCTCCAGGGCAGATTGGCAGAGGCCCTGGGGGGTTTTCGCCTTCCTCCGCAGCATGGGGCACGGGTCACTTGCTGGAGGATTCTCTGCACCTTGAAGTCTTTAAACCTCGATTTGAGGACTTCGATAACTCAGACATAGGTCAGGGGTTTGATACAGGAGTGGGTGGGTGAGATTCTGTGGCCTGCGTCGTGCAGGAGGTCGGACTAGACGATCATAACGGCCCCTTCTGACCTTAAAGTCTCTGAGTCTATGATATTATTTATGATGTACTGGAACAAAAAAGCAGCATTTAAATGTAGATCTTCTTCATTAGTTCAACAATTTGGGACGCGTTCATCTTTCGTAAGGTTGCTGCAACCCTGCCACGTGGTGCCAGTATACTGCACTGCCTCAGCCTGTCATACTGGGGATATCAGCCCAGGACAAAGCTTGGTCCTTGCTTTCTGAGCAGTGCTAGTGGGCTTTGGAAGAAGTCCTAGGCAGACCTCCATGGCTAGAAGGGCTGCTGCTGCGGCCTTTGAAGCAGGTAAGGGATCCTGGCAGACTGGGTTTATGTGATAGCTCGCGCTAGAGTATTCTTTCTAAAAAGATGCTGTGTCAATGCTACACTCTCTGTTGCTTTTTACAGATCCAGACTAACACGGCTCCCCCTCTGATTATTGAACCTTGTATGTCAGGAAACCTGTTTCTTCCCTGTGCTCCTACACGCTCTATTTATTCACTTTCTATTGATAAATGGAGGAAAATGCGTACATTCTGGCAGCAGTGAAAGGGTTAAACTTCTACTCGGAAACACTAAGATTTAGGTTGCTTTTCTAGTTAGCTTCACCCCTCCCAGAATACAGACCTTTTCTGGTTCAAATAACCCTCTAATATTTGAACTGCGAGCAGAACATACTGAATGCAAACAACACACAGTCATACTCACCGACATTGTAGAATGGACATCTACATCCCCCTACAGAGGACAACACAGGGAATTTAAATCAAATGCATAAGAGAGCAAAGTAACAGTGTGAATGGTAGTGAGGTGGGAGCAGTTCAGGAGTACCGTGATCATCTCCTACAACAAAGCTTACTCTTTAAACAAGACTCTCGCTAAAGCGGTCACTTCAAGAACTTGGCAGCATATTAAAGAACTGCACACACATTTAAATTGACACCCTTATCTCAGTATCTCACTATGATCTCAGTATTCAGCTACAATATAATGAAGCTTTTAGTGCTCATATTCTGTTTTCATGCCAGATATTTTCCACCAGGGCAACGTAAGATGAGCATCTTTCTTGACCAAAGCAGTCAAGGCTATGCTGACAATAAAACTCAGATTTGTCCTGTATTTACTTCCATGCACTGTTTTCCTTCTTTCAATATGTGATGGAGGAAATGTTTCATCTACTAAAGCAACATAGGAAACCATTTTCTTTACAAGAAAAATCTACCTCTCTTTTAAAGTTCTCTCTACAAAACATGGGAACTGCCAGGATCACTGCGTTTATTTGCAATTGCAAAGAGATGTCGATACAGCTAATGGGGCACTGGACAAAGCATCCCAAGCAAAGAATCCATAGAGTTTACACAGTTACAGCTGAAATCTGTGTTCACCATCTGGCAAAAATAAACACACAGGAAAAGACCCCCTGTGCAAAGAGTTCATGCTGAATTGCTTGAGACTGGAGAGGTTACAGTTGTACGATTGCTGAAAGATTACTTCCCTTTCCCAGGTCACTGTCACCTCTTGGCCTCAGCCGATTACCTTCCAAAGGAGGTTATCAAGATACAAGACTAACAGAGGATTAAAGGAAACTTAAAATAAAAACAAAACACACCCCTTTCCCCAACTCCCTTCCCCGCCCCCCAGCAAAACAACATCCTTGCTTTGTTAACCTGACAGCTCATTGTAGGTGTTGACACAACCCTCCATCTTTGAAAGGCTTAAAGTCAACAAATCAGTGTGTTTGGAGTAGCCTTGTCAATGCGATTTACATTAGCTTGTCTAACAAGAAATAAAAACAACCAATCAGCCATCTTGGACAAAAGGCTTTTTCATTCATTCTCTTTAAAGCGTTTTGCACAAAATATTAATCCATTTAAACTGTGGCCCTGTGTTCTCTAAAGAGCAGGGAAGCCACCTTTTTCTTTTAGCAAGGCATTTTATTTCAACTTTTACAGAAGGCGAGTACACTACCTTATCAACAGTGAGGCAGGCAGCATATCCTAAGTAACTTGAACTTGCTAATTCAGAAAGGAAAGGGCCTCAGGGCCAAATGTTCGTTGTGCTTTTATTTCCAATAACGTATTATTTGTTTTGAGCTGTTTAGTGCACTTAGCAGACCATTTTTAAATTGTGGCTATAAACCACCATGAAAGTTCTGTGCTGTGGTGTTATGTGCCAGAGTCTCGATGGCTTAACCATGAACTCTTCACCCTGCAACATGTGCTAGAGACATGCTGGTGGGTCCTGGCTCCAATTTGCAGCCCTGCATTTGCCATCTTCCCAAACTAGCAGAAAGTTAGGAAGAAATGCAAATATGTCCTTCCCTAAGCAGCCCTGTCCGTCCTAGCCATCAATACACTAATCAATGCTATAAAAATCCATATCTAAAACCAAAATGCTGTCAAAGGATGAGAGCAAAAAACCTAACAGAATCCAGGGAATTCAGAATTTAAGGAAATTGCCATTTTCCTTAGAAATACCTGCTACTGTTTCACTCTCACCCAATCATGAGAGATGATGACTCAGTAGAAACTACAATAGACACTTCCCTCCCATCATCCCCTACGAAGTCCAAGCTGACACTGTAGAGTTGAAACTGGAAAATACAACTCCCATTTGAATGTATGAGAACAAAGGAGACTTTCAAAGTTCTTTTTAAATTCTACTAACTTGTAATACTTTGGGTCAATATTAAAATTTTACCTTACAACTATCGTGAAAGTTTAGGGTCTCTTGTGGATTCAAATAAGAACTGCATGACCAAAGCTCAGCTCTCAGACCAAAATTTACCCTGCGTACTGTTCAGAGTTACCACTTTAATTTTTTCAGCAGAAATGTTGACTTGAGGCACCCTGGTTCTGCAAGTAGATCTGATCTGCTCGATGCTTAGAACCCTGACTCTGCAGGGACTTCTATAGACAGGAACAGTCCCATTTAAGACAACGGAACTACTCACATGCATGGAGTTAAGCAAGTAAATAGGTCTTTGCAGGACTAGGGCTTTGTCTCAAGGTTATACTTCAGGTCTGGTCCTTTTTGTGTAACTTTTGTGTAGCCTTGGCAAAATTCTGCATGCCCCAGGTGAGTTTCTTTAATCAGCAAGCAAAACATTACAAACTTTTATTTAGGATCATCATGATGAAAGGCTACTTTAATGCTTACCATTTAACCTGTCTCTTGCTATTAGTCATTTCCAGAGACTGAGGTTGATTTTTCTTCTAGTGAATTTGAAAAGTTAAAAAAATTGGTGGAGAATATTTGTGATGTTTTTAATGGTGTGAATTCAATAACTGTGAAAGGTGCCTGATCAACAACAAAGTAACCACAGAACAGGAGCAAGATATGCCAGGGAAAGGGGGCTCTTCCCTCAACATGTCTCAACCCTATTTTGCAGGGCCATTTCTAGCAGTAAGAGGATAGTTCACTCTCCATGGACCACTCAATCTTTGACCTCTCTTATTAAACAGCTAATAGTGTGCAGCCACGGTGGTAATTTGGTGGGGGGGAGGGAGGGGCGGAATCGAGACTGCAAACTCTCTTCACACAGTGCACCAACACTCATCCCATGGTAGTAATACTCGGTCATTAATTACTTGGGCTGGATTCAAACCAGCAAGCTAGAGGTGAAAGGCTCTATTATTCCTTTAGCAATACTCTCATATACAGGTCTGTCTCATCTTATGCTGGGGTTACATTCCACGGTCAGCACGTAAAGCGAAAACCGCGTATAGTCAAAATTACATTGAGTGTAATGGCGGGCAGAATCGCCCGCACTACAGGAACAGTATTTAAATTGTTATTTTTCTCTTTTTTGGTTTTTTTTTTTCTTGTTTTTGCCGACCGCGTAAAGCTGAAATCGCACATGTTAAATGCGCCTAAGATGCGACAGACCTGTATACCTATAATTCATCTTTTTTATTTAGTTGTTTTCTCTTTCATCCATATTCTTCTACAAAGTACATACTGCTTTTGTATTGCTTCTACATACTGCTTTTATATTGTTAGACTTGGGATTTCTTTCGTGCATAACGGTTGACTTTTATTTGAAAACAATAAAAAATACACTTAGAAACAAAGCAAAATTATGGGATCAACCAGGAAAACCCAACAAGAATGGGAGAGAAAAAGAGACCTAAGTGTATTTAAGGATTTTTAAAAAACCAAACCAGGATGTATACAATGTCACAATTCTCCCTGACTTTAACATTGGCTATAAGTCGCAGAGGAACCCTCGAGCCACTTAGAATGAAGGCACATTCACACTTTGATATCACCTTTGAAATATTAAAAATTCCACACCCACCTCCCCCTACAAACTATTTAAGCTAGATCTGCAGCATTACAAATCACACTTTTAGATCTGATTAACTATCTCCCATACTTCCATAGGGCGGTTGTGAGGATTCGTTTTTGTATGATGCTTTGAGGCTAAGGTGCTACATACGTGCTGGCTCAATGTTGTTAACTTATTACCTGGCATCCTCACTATTAGGAAACGCGGAGTGACTTTTTAAGCAGCTGGGTAGTTTTACATATCTTAGATTGATAGAGAAGTTTCTTCTACCCTGCTCAATCTTTTTTTTGGAGTAAGCAGATGCCCTCCCTATTCCCAAAAATTTTGGATTAATTTGAAAAGGAAACAATGTTTTAAGGAAGATAAATCACTCCAGGTCCATCTCATAAATCACTGCGGGCATGTCTTTCCTTCTTCACAGCCCCACGTTAGCCATGCTTAATGCTTTGGTGAAAAGATACCCTGTCAATCAGGTCTACAGCAAGACAACACAGAAGCTGAGGATGAACAAAGAGGGAGTTTCTCTCCTTCCTGGAAGGGGCGTGTGTGAAAGGGTTGAAGGGGAAGGGGTATGTTGCAATGATTTTGTGGGCACTTAAGTATTTAATTTCCCAAATAAATATTCATTTGGATTCCTACAAAAACATGCCTCTTCTTTCACCCCACGTGCTCATGCATTACAAACACCAATAAAGCATCCACAATAAACTGAGAAAGTATGAATTCTTCTTACTTTTTACTGTACCATCTCTACCTAGCAAAAACTTACTACTAAATTACTCCGCTAGTTCAAGCAGTAGAGGTGTGTGCTATGGGGCTGAAGGTCCAGATTCAAAACCTGATGACAATCCATGGTAGAGGTCACCGTACTTATATCCAGATCCCTAGTAAGAAGACATCTAGTAATTAAAGAAACCAAATGGGAGCCAGCAATCCCCAAATTCTAAGCCTGGTTCTGACACAAGTAAGTCCCTGTCTGGCCACTGACATGTCACTTCCCTATCTGCACTGCAATATGGGATGGAGTCATTTTGAAAACATAGGTGACTCAAAAGGAAGAGATGAGTGAAAACTCTCCAATCTCTCTCCACCACAGCCCAATCTCTCCCCCAAAAGTTAGTTGCGATGCTTAACATTCCCCCTTCTCACCTCATTCACAGTGGTGTCTTCAAATCTGATTAACTGGAACAAATCCTTCTCACCATGCCTCTGGCTGTTTCTCCATCCCTAGGAATCAGAACTAATTCCTTTCCAGCTGTCAAATCTTCTAGACACCACAACAAGGACCTTTATGGGATCCAAGATGCCGTAGGCGGAGGATTTCAAAAAGGTACTACTAAGGCTTTGGCTTTAATATAGGCTAAATGACACTGACAAGTGGTCTAAAACCTTTGTAGTAGAGTAGATCAGTCAGAGAGATGAACAAGCAGGATGAAGCTAAGACAGAGAGAACTACAAATGCTTAAGAGTCGGCCTTTTTAGTCTATATCACGGCTGATGAAATTTAACAAACTATGCGCCCAAATGCCACTGAGTTGGGGAGCTACCAGAGTGAATGATAAGTAATAAAATGAAAGAGTGAAAAGATGTAACCACATGTAACAGAAATACATTTTTCAATGGTTTTGACATTTCAAAGTTCTACTGATGGAAAATATTAACAGGGACAAATCCATAGGACCCAAAATAAATTTTAACAAGAAAGGAGCTCTTTGTGGATAAGTGAAAATGCCGGATTATTAAGTTTACTTTACTATATAGGATATTATACTCTAGCAGGCCAACAACAGAATTCAATGGATAACAGGATGATTTCTCTAGAAATAAGTAAATGCAGGTGTATTGTACACAGAGAAAAAGCTACTCTCTTCTATTTGATGCAGAGCTATATTTTGAACTGGTGACATTATGAGCACATTGTTACAAAATATGCAACTGAAAACCTCAAAGGCAAAATATATTCTCAAATGTGGTACCTTTTCTAAAATAGTCGCTTAACACCGATTAAAATAAAACTATACCCCAGTTATTTAAAATCAAATTTAAACTGAGTACCTCGTTAATTATATCCCTTACTGTATTTTTTAAATCAACAGCTCTGTATGTTTTTCTCAGTCTTTAAGGAGCGGTTTTGGGAGCTCCCTGAGGGAGCCTGACTTCTGATAACACTTGAAATGCCTTGTTTGAAAAATCAGTTCTGTTCATGACAACAGCACAGTGTATCATTTACACTACACTTCAGAGGTAAAGTTCTACAGTGGCATCAGAACCCCCAGGCACTCCCAGTTTTCAAAGAAAGAGACCACTGTCACTTACAGGTAGGTGTGTGAACACAGCAAAGGTGCTGCGCAGGAAAGCAATGAGATCTACCAGGTAATCGCTGGCTTTGCTGCCCGGTTCAGTAGTCATCCAGTCATAATCTGCCAGCTGCAAAAACTGGTCTATCTTCTGGTTCAGATTAGTGTAAATCTCTTCCTCTGCAGCATGGCGGGCATCCTGGGAAACAAGAGAAGACTCCTTAAAATGGGATGGGAAGGAAATTGGCCCACTTAGTGTACAGGGCATGCAGTACTGTGCACCAGTTCAGCTCACTCTACATTAGTAAGGTAACAAGATGTGGTGTCACATTCATTAGCTTCCCTTTTTTGTCCTACAGCAGGGGTCGGTGACCTTTCAGAAGTGCTGTGCCGAGTCTTCATTTATTCACCCTAATTTAAGGTTTCGCGTGCCGGTAATACATTTTAACGTTTTTAGAAGGTCTCTTTCTATAAGTCTATAATATATAACTAAACTATTGCTGTATGTAAAGTAAATAAGGTTTTTAAAATGTTGAAGAAGCTTCATTTAAAATTAAATTAAAATGCAGAGCCCCCCGGACCGGTGGCCAGGACCCGGGCAGTGAGAGTGCCGCTGAAAATCAGCTTGTGTGCCGCCTTCGGCACACGTGCCATAGGTTGCCTACCCCTGTCCTACATGCTGTGTAGGAGATCTTCCTTTTTTCTACCAGTCTAGCTGATAATGCTTTTGCATTCTCCCATTAGTGGCTCTGTTCCCTTTCTAACTGGGTAACAATGCTACTTGCTTGCAAGTCAAAGCAGGAATGTGGGCTTGATTTCAGTCTCTTAAGTTCACAGAAAAATAGTAATTTCTGAATACACCACATAGTCCTTCCAGTTATTACCTGCACCTAGCAAGAGGTTTCCATCCACAAAGAAATATTATTCTGGGACAGCCATGCAGAGAAATGCATTAGCAGAACCTATGCTCAGTAGTTATACCTAGGTTATTTATATTGAACATTGGTCTGGATGAGAACTGGTTAAAAGATTTTGTACAGTCTCAAATTTTAAACATTTTCAACACACATTCTGGTGGTGGCCAGACCCCACCTCCCCTCACTAAATATTTAAGGGCTCACTCACGCCCTGTGATTATCTGTTTACACAATTCCATTCCACTGGAGTTTTGGGTTCAGATTTTCAAGGCCAAATACGTGATTTAGCCACACAACTCCCATTAAAAAGAATCGGAGTCGTGTGGCTAAATCCAGGGCCGGCGCAACCCATTAGGCGACCGGGCGCAGCTATTTTGGGGGCGCCGGTGCTGCGGCCGCCCGTTCAAATTTGGGGGCGGGACCTTCCGCCGCCGCTGTTGGGGGTGGCATTTCGGGGGCAGGACCTTCCGCCGCCTAGGGCGCCGGGAGAGCTGGCGCCGCTACTGGCTAAATCCCCACCAGCTCCGAAATCTCCGCAGTGGATTCTTCTGCCTAAAATGGAACCAGTGTTGAGATACCACGCTGGCACTATGTCACTATGCTGGTGCAGGGGAAGGGGGTGGAGCTGTGCTGAAGGGCAAGGCCAGGAGGGGGCTGTGTCTGGGAGGAAGGCCCAGTGCTCAAGGGCTGCATGCAGCCTTCTGCTCCCCTCCTGACCCTGGCCATTCAATGTTGCACCATCCACTCACCCTGCGCAGGGCGGGAGCGGGGATGGGCAGGGAGCCAGGCCCCACAGCTAAGACTGCCCGAACACTGCAGGGAGTGGAAGGCTTCGTCAACTGCCATGTGGCGAGTACCCTGCCCCTGCCCACATGGATACTGGGAACCCCTCTCCCCTTCCCGCAGCCCCTGTGGGTACCAGGCACTCCTCCCACCCGTGCCTTCAGCTCCCATTGAGTACAGGTACACATGTGACATGAATCTCGGGGGGAGGGAGAGAGGGACAGGGACTCTGCCAGACACCACTGAGAGAAACAGAAGGATAAGAACAAATAAGTTACAGGACATCCTACCTGTCTCTGGATCATGGAAAAGAAGAACACTCATTTTTTGTCACATCATTCATATTGATGTATATAGTTCTGTAAACATCTCAGATACCACCAAGATAGGCATGCACCCTAATTAATCCATCTAGAGGACAGTGATCAATTGTTCTCCATGTCCATTGAAGGTAGGACAAGAAGTCATGGGATTAATCTGCAGCAGGGGAGATTTAGGTAAAATATTGGGGAAAAGCTTTCTAACTCTAAGGGTAGTTAAGCTCTGGAACAGGCTTCCAAGGGAGGTTGTGGAATCCCCATCATTGGAGGTTTTTAAGAACAGGTTGGACAAACACCTGTCAGGGATGGTTGAAGTTTATTTGGTCCTGCCTCAGCAGAGGGGGCTGGACTCGATGACTTCTCAGGGTCCCTTTCAGCCTGACATTTCTATGATTTCTATTATGGTTACGGTCTTCTTATAGCCTAAAAATTACAACTGTGTAAACTTATGGCCAAGAGAGCTGTCAAGCAAACAACTGCTCTCAAGAATAAATGCAGAAAGCTGGGATCTAAGAGAACGTTGGCTTGAAATTCGGTGGACATGGTCAAATTAGCTCAGCTGCGTCCATGGCTGATGTACTGTAGGAAAGCCAAACCCAGCAGTGTCCTCCAGACTGCTGCCGCTTTACCGTATGAATGAAAAAAACGGCAATGATGCTTTTCCAGCATCCTGCATGTTGTCTTCCATGTACTACTACCCTATTGATATTAGTTCACCATTTCACAGAGAAAGCCCAGGCCTGGGTAGCTTTGCTCTTTGGGAAAAAGTCACTTATCTGTAATTTGTGTTCTCAAAAGCTAACCCATCCACGTATTTTTGGTGAGGTAATATACTTCCTATCATTTGCTTGTATGAGGGACTGTTCGCTAGGGGCACTAGGGGCTGATAAAATGCCTTAGTAGTGGCAAACACTTGATTTAGTTTGGCAGCTTTAGAATGCTACGGCAAAAAGGAATTTGTGTAGGTTACATGCACTGAGTGCACAAACTGAGGAGAAACTCTACCCTACCTTTTGGAACGTTATATATGTGACTAATCTGGAAGTGACTCGTTTGTTATTGTTTTCCTTGCTGCTTTGTTACTGTAGGGTTGATGATAAACACTAAATTGCTGACGACGGGTTTTTTTGTTTTTAAAGAAAGCAGTATTCAAATAATTTGAAAAACAACACATATTGAAAGGATTGCACAGACTTTATAAAATGATCAAAAAGATTAGTGTGGACGTTTCCAAACACATTTCACAGCACAAGATTATTGGTGGAGCATGCACAACTCACAAATGGTGTATCTACAGTCAGACTAATCCACAAAAAAACCCTATGATTTTCTCACCTTGAAGGTGGTAGTGCCATAGAGTTTGGTAGTATGGACAGTCTCCGGGAGCACGTTGGTGATATTGGTTATGAATTCTTCTAGGAACTTGCAGGATTTCTCCAAATGGGTCGTATTTATAATAATCTGCACAAGCTGTGAAGGCAAGGAGATGTGTCAGGTGTGGCTTGTGTTTTTAAAGTAAGGGGTATGTCGGATTAATGGATGCTAAACCAGGGTGATCTGTCGTCATGCCGACACGGCACAAACATACTGTACCCCGCTAAAGGCTAAAAAAATATTGTCCTGTTTTAACATATGAAATTTAAATAAAAGGTCACACTTGAGAAAGTAATTTCCCATGACTTTTGCCAATACCACAAAAGACGATAATGAATTTTATAAACTCATTGTTCATTTTAGTACCATTCAAATACTATTAAAATACAAAGGGTTACAGAAGATAACATATTTCTGGTCTGACATGGTATCTGTTAATAAACCCTAAATACCCTGTATTCTTGAGCGACAGCTCACAAAAATCACACAGTGGCATTTAGAAATGAAGCCACAGAAGGTTCGGTGATAACTATGAACTGATAAAATGCCTTCGCAAAAGACCAGCTGAAGTTGATGCAGCTCAAGCATTGCAAGTTTAGGGCAAAATGACCTTGCTTTTGCCTCTGATTCATTCACAGATAATTATTTAACTTTGCAAATAACTTATTTAGTTCCTCATTCACATTCACTTCTCAGACAGGAGCCCGGTCTTCTTTCAAATTGCCTCACATATTTCAGATGCGATATAAGCAATAATGGAAAGGTTCCAAGAACTTGCCATTTAACCCCGATGTCACACTAAAATATCTTCTGGGACATTTGTGCTATTTTGCAGGAATATTAGAATTCCAAAGTGACATATTAGCAACAAAAGGAAGTGGACTTAGGACACCAGGAGTGTGCGCGCTTTACTAAATTTAGAACATTGACCTATAAGTATTCAAGATCATTTGCTTTCAAACGCCAATGATTCGGAAATAGGCAAAGTCATATTTGACAGGGTGCTACTCCCTCTCTCCCTTTGCCCACACAATACTTCTAAATTAGGTTATAATAATTGACTTTTACAATTCAAATCACACAAACCTTCACACCAAGTTTCAGTAATACCAACTAGGCTGAATAGATGTGCAAAAAATGAGCAATTCCAATTCCTCTTGTTTATTACCCAGCCTTCTAGCATTGGTGTCTAGGCAAGTAAATAACTTCTCATCACGTCCCTTGATGACTTAACTAATTTTAGTCTCATCAACTTGACTTTATTCTAAGTGAGTTCACGTTTGTTCCCCCTTTTTATCTTCCCATTTTGTTGTTAGTTTAACACCCTCTTGATTAGTCTAGCCAGCCTGCGCCCTAGAAGATTGATTCCCCTTTTACGGAGATGGAAGAGGGCATCCAAACTGTACAACTCATTCTCCCCATAGAAAGTGGACCAATGTTCCACAAAATCAGACCCCTCTAATTTTACACCACTTACCTAGCCAGCAGTTCACATCCAGAATCTTCTGCCTTGTGTCTTCCTTTGTTCATGGGACAGGAAGGATCTCAGAGAAGAGCTCTTGGACAGTCTTCTCCATCCCCAACCTTCTGAGTTCTTGGAAGTCATCTACGATCTGTGAGGTATCCTACCATGTAGCGTCATTAGTGCCAATATTCACCATCGCCAGTGGGTCCTTGCCCATCGTCTTCAGAAGCTTACCGAGTTTTAGTCACATCTCACGTCTTGGCTCCTGGAAGACAGCACACCATCCCATTGTCCATCTGGGTCTTGCAGAAAACATTCTTTTCATTCTTAGTACCGAATCCCAAACAAGGATTGTCTGTCTTCACTGGACGGTTGGAGATCTCTTTGTGGGCAAGTTTGATCGTCTTGTGGGTTGGGCTGAGCAGCCACCCTCAGGTACATCGCATCTGCTTTCCATTCCATTCAGCCAGCTGGATCTTCAGAGATATTTTCTGCAGATTCCACACAGAGGACCTGCTAATGATTGGATTCTTCTAGCTATGCAGAATTCCTCCTGGTCCTCTTCCCTCTGGTAATCACAATCTGCCCATCCTCATCTGCTTCCAGACATGCAGAATGCTCTCTGTGTCTCTTGCCTTGAGTGCTTATGAAGTGGCAAGCTTACTCTCTAGTTTCCACACACACTGGTTCCTTGATAGTCAATTCCTTTCTTCCTTGAATCCGTAGTGGTGAGGCTTTTCAAATCTGGTTGTCCAAATTAAACAAATGATAGCTCTTTTCTCCCCCTCTTGTAATCCCTTGTGTCCCTGCTATGCATTTGCTTAATCCCGCTCTTTACTGCTAATGGCTGCCCCACGGTCCTTTGTCTCTTGGTGGGAGATCAAAGCACACATGGTTTTAATCGGTGCTGCACAAATCAACAAGAAGGGGGGGGGGGTTCATTGTCTCCAATGCAGTCTGGTTAGTATTTATATGGTATATCAAAGTGAGGAGACATCTCAATTTACCAGGCTCAGTCCCACAGGCCTCCACCACGTTCCTACAAAAACCACTTCTATAAACTGACCTGGTACTTACCTTACATTAACTGTGGTTCTTTGAGATATTTTGTCGGTGTGGATCCCTCTTATGGTGCACATGCACTTCAGGCATGCAAGATCAGAATCTTTTGACCAGCACTGTCCACTGGGGCTGTGATTGTGTCCTGCAAGTCCTCGTGCCCCCTTGCCCAAGGGCATGTAAGTAGAGTGGCCCTGACCATCTCTCAGATTCATTGCTAATTCAAAATCCCAGAGAGCTGGATAATGAAGGCGATGGGATGGAGAGTGGCTGTGGAATCCACATGGGTAAAACACCTTGGAGACCTACAGTTACCATTATGTAAATGACCTTTCTTTTTTGAGTCTTTGTCCATGTGGATCCTACTTATGACAACCAGTTAGCTGTTCCTAGATTAACAGGACACAGGTCTGAGGAGTCTTACTGCAGCTAACTAAATAAGGATTGTAGAACTGCTCTCCTGAATTTAGCATCTGATCTAGTTGCTAAATCCAGGGCGTAATGCTTGGTAAAGGTGGGGACTAAGTTGTATGTGAGCTCTGCAGAACTCTGACACGGGAACATTTATTAGGCATGTAGAGGAGACTGTATGGCTTCTAGCTGAGTGGGCCCTGATGCCGCCTGAGGAGAGGGGCATATCTGTTAGTTGGTAATGAACTGTGATGCACTGAGTGATCCACTTGGATAATATCCGGGAAGAGATGGCCTGACCTTTCACAGCCTTCTCCAATGCCACAAATAAATGGGATAATTTCCTGAATGGCTTGGTCCTGTCTAACTGATAAAGAAGGGCTCTGGAAACATCTGAAGTATGGAGCTTGATTTTTCGCAGGTGTGAATGTGGTTTGGGGAAAGAAAACAGCGAAGCTGGTGGTTTGCTTCAAATGAAAATCAGACACCACTTTGGTAAGAAAGTTCTGATGACGTCTCCGCACACCGTATCTCTATGGAAAAGAGTGGAAGGGGTATCTGCTACTGATGCTTCCTCTGCAGCATGGGGCACCGTTCATTTGAAGGTTTAAACTAGTGTAAATGGTGAAATCGCTGTAAATTGAAGTCTTTAAACCATGATCTGAGGACTTCAGTAACTCAGCCAGAGGTGATGGGACTATTGCAGGAGTGGGTGAGGCTCTGTGGGCTGCAATGTGCAGGAGGTCAGACTAGATGATCATGATGGTCCCTTCTGGCCTGAAAGGCTATAAGATGTATAAATCTCGCTACCTCTTCTGGCTGAGGGGACAGCCGTGATCACGAAAGTGGTTTTGAGAATGAAATGGTGTAGAGAGTACTTGGATAAGGGTTCACTGGGGAGTTCCATGAGGCCCATAAGAACTACATTGAAGTCCCAGGCAGAAGTGGACTCTCAAACCAGCGGAATTGTATCTACGTGGACCCTGACAGAATGAATGGTGAGGCCTGATAGTAGTCCAAAATCCTGGGAATAGGATTTAAAAGGATGAGACCATGTCATGAAGCCCAGATGGAAAAACCTTTCCACTTTGAACTGTAGACTGATCTTGTCTCAAGAGGGCTTCCTGCTCTACATTAGAATTTTCTTGGACCTCTACAGAGCAATCCCTGTCTGTAGTGATCAGTCACCAAACCTCCAACCCATCGGATGTAAAGATGTTGGGTTTGGATGGATAATTTGTCCTTGATTCTGAGAGTGTACATCTAGCAGATCGGTGAGAGATCTCAGTAGCTATGTGGACAGGTGCAGTAGCTCTGTGAACCAATACTATCTGGACCAATAAGGGGCTCTGAGTACTACTGTGGCCACGTCCTACCTGATTTTCCTTATGATCCCTTATCAAGGGAATGGGAGCAAAGGCACAGAAAAGGTTGAGAATAAGGGGTTCGGAAGGCATCCTGGAAGAAGCCTGCGCTGGTGCCTGCTCTGGAACAGAATAGTGGACATTTGTTCTTGGTGGTGGTGAACAGATAAATTCTGGGGGAGCCCCATCTGGGGAACACAGGTTTGAGCATGGAGTCTTTCAGTGACCGAGTCCTCATGAATGGTTGCGATGAATGGCTGAGTACTGCCTGCTGTGGTAATACGCCAAATTGTTGTTTGCTCCCAGTAGGTGAAGAGCCATGGAAGTTTTCCCATGAAGATGGCTTGATTGGTTGACAGAGGGAATTGAAAGGGCACCCCCTTGCCTGTTAATATAAAACATTGTGGAGGGGTTGTTTGTCAGGATCTGCATCACTATGGTTCCTTTCAGAAGCAGCAGAAACGCTCCACAGGCTAGTTCAAATCACCCAGAATTCCAGACGGGGACTCTGAGCCATTCATCTCAATCATATGTGGGGGGAGGGGGACTCTTTCCAGAACCATATGCTTTGAATCTAGATGTTTTAGCTGGATCCCCCAATCTGCTATAGAGACATCTGTAATCAGGGTCACTGTGGGAGGAGGAGTGCAGAATATTTCTTTGCAGACAATTTTGGGGCCTTGTCCAACAGTCCAGAAAAGCTAGTAGACTAGTCCGTACCACGAGATAAGTGTGCTTATGATGTTTGGTTGATTGGAAAACAGACCTCAGGCAGCTCCTGAGAAGGCAGATGCAAAGTCTGGCAAAAGTGCAGGATACCATGTGACCTAATAGTTTGATGTTTGCACTGTAGGCCTCTGTGGAAGCTCGAAAGCTTGTCTCTTTCACCAACACAAGTTGGCCCAATAAAAGATATTACCTCATTCACCTTGTCTCTCAGAGATTCTTGCTGCTGTTGTAGGGTTTCCCCCGAGGTTGGACATTAGGGATGTGATGATCTGAAACCTGTCTAGATGGAGATATGCCTCCAGCTTGGAATCAAGAAGAGCCCCTATACATTCTATGGGAAGAAGTGAGGGATGACCCAAATAGCCCGAGAGAACTTGCTTTAATATGGAAATATAACCCCTTCTGACTGTACATCCCTAGTTGTCACCTACCACCCCACACTGGAACCCATATGGGGGAGGGATAGCTCAGTGGTTTGCGCATTGGCCTGCTAAACCCAGGGTTGAGAGTTCAATCCTTGAGGGGGCCACTTAGGGGATCTGGGGCAAAATCAGTACTTGGTCCTGCTAGTGAAGGCAGGGGGCTGGACNTGCCCACACTGGAATCCATATGGGGTATCATTAAACAATTACAACCCACTCTTGATAGGGACCACATCCTGAAAGAAATCTTTCCTGGATCTCTTCTTCTGGCCTTCAAACAACCCCCCAACTTCTCCAAGTTCACCATCAGAAGAAAGCTCCCCACAGACCAGGACACGCTAACTCAAAGCAGCACCAGACCCTGCCAGAACAACAGATGCAAAACCTGCAGACATATCACCACTGCTTCAATGATCAACACCCTCCACAACTCACCTTTCAAGATCCATGGATTCTACACATTCCTATCACAACACACGGTGTACCTCAACCAGTGCACAAAATGCCCTATCACCAGGGCCGGCGCAACCCATTAGGCGACCGCGAACATTTGAGGGGCGCCGGCGCGCCGGACGGCTGTGGAAATTTGGGGGCGGGGCCTTCCGCCGCCGCTGTTGGGGGCGGCATTTCGGGGACAGGACCTTCCACCGCCTAGGGCGCCGGAAATGCTGGCGCCGCTACTGCCTATCACCTGTGGTTGAACACTTTTCACAAAGCAAACACTCTATATCTGACCTCATCAGTCCTCATCCTCCAAGGAAACCTGCACAACACCTTCAAAAGACAAGCCTGGGAGTTTAAATGTATAACTTTGCTAGACACTAAACATCAGGGCCTGAACAGAGACACGGGATTTATGGCTTATTATAACAATCAATAACCCACTAAATTCCCCCCAAGCTGCCTTTTCCCCTCTTTACTTTCTCCCCCCCCCCATAACTGGAGGGGTGTTAATGGGCCACTTCACCTTGAATGGCCCCTAGAAATGTGTTAATTATTTATGCTAAACAATCTGTTCCACCTTATATTTAGCTGTGACACTGAGTAGGTTTCCCAGATCTGAAGAAGAGCTCTGTGTAAGCTCGGAAGCTTCTCTATCTTACAAACAGAAGTTGGTCCAATAAAAGATATTACTTCACCCATTTTCATTACCACCACAAAGACTTATTTTTCTCTCCTGCTGACAACTGATCTCTCTNGAGTGCAGAATATTTCTTTGCAGACAATTTTGGGGCCTTGTCCAACAGTCCAGAAAAGCTAGTAGACTAGTCCGTACCATGAGATAAGTGTGCTTATGATGTTTGGTTGATTGGAAAACAGACCTCAGGCAGCTCCTGAGAAGGCAGATGCAAAGTCTGGCAAAAGTGCAGGATACCATGTGACCTAATAGTTTGATGTTTGCACTGTAGGCCTCTGTGGAAGCTCGAAAGCTTGTCTCTTTCACCAACACAAGTTGGCCCAATAAAAGATATTACCTCATTCACCTTGTCTCTCAGAGATTCTTGCTGCTGTTGTAGGGTTTCCCCCGAGGTTGGACATTAGGGATGTGATGATCTGAAACCTGTCTAGATGGAGATATGCCTCCAGCTTGGAATCAAGAAGAGCCCCTATACATTCTATGGGAAGAAGTGAGGGATGACCCAAATAGCCCGAGAGAACTTGCTTTAATATGGAAATATAACCCCTTCTGACTGTACATCCCTAGTTGTCACCTACCACCCCACACTGGAACCCATATGGGGGAGGGATAGCTCAGTGGTTTGCGCATTGGCCTGCTAAACCCAGGGTTGAGAGTTCAATCCTTGAGGGGGCCACTTAGGGGATCTGGGGCAAAATCAGTACTTGGTCCTGCTAGTGAAGGCAGGGGGCTGGACTCGATGACCTTTCAGGGTCTCTTCCAGTTCTATGAGATAGGTATATCTCCATTTCAAAATCATTAAACAATTACAACCCACTCTCGATAGGGACCACATCCTGAAAGAAATCTTTCCTGGATCTCTTCTTCTGGCCTTCAAACCACCCCCCAACCTCACCAAGCTCCCCACAGACCAGGACACGCCAACTCAAAGCAGCGCCAGAACAACAGATGCAAAACCTGCAGACATATCTCCACGGCTACAATGATCAACACCTTCCACAACTCACCTTTCAAGATCCATGGATTTTACACATTCCTATCACAACACACGGTGTACCTCAACCAGTGCACAAAATGCCCTATCACCTGTGGTTGAACACTTTTCACAAAGCAAACACTCTATATCTGACCTCATCAGTCCTCATCCTCCAAGGAAACCTGCACAACACCTTCAAAAGACAAGCTTGGGAGTTTAAATTTATAAAACTTTGCTAGACACTAAACATCAGGGCCTGAACAGAGACACGGGATTTATGGCTTATTATAACAATCGATAACCCACTAAATTCCCCCCAAGCTGCCTTTTCCCCTCTTTACTTCCTTCTCCCCCCATAACTGGAGGGGTGTTAATGGGCCACTTCACCTTGAATGACCCCTAGAAATGTGTTAACTACTTATGCTAAACAATCTGTTCCACCTTATATTTAGCTGTGACACTGAGTAGGTTTCCCAGATCTGAAGAAGAGCTCTGTGTAAGCTCGAAAGCTTGTCTATCTTACAAACAGAAGTTGGTCCAATAAAAGATATTACTTCACCCACCTTGTCTTTGTAATTCTCACTCAGTCCTAAAAGTGGAATATGCTGAGGAGTGTGGACAGGGCACTGAATACACCCTATGGGGATTTCTCTCTCAGAAGCCAGTTGTCCAAGAATGGATACATGGTTATATCTTGCTGTCTCAGACAGACTTCCAACTACTGCCACCAAACATTTTGTGAACACTCTTGGGACTGCAGACAGGCTGAAAGGTTTTAGTGGCGGTTGTGTCCCACTGTAAACTGGAGATATTTTCTGTGGACTGGATGAATTGCTATATGAAAATAAGCATCCTGACGGTCAAGAGACACAAACCAATGCTGAATTCCTAGAGAGGGGACGATGGACGCTAGCTAGTATCACTATTATGACACAGTCTGCGCATGATTTGCTCAGCTGCCTTAGGTCCGGGACACAATGCATCCCTGCTTTTTTGGGGGGGAATATGAAAGTAGAAAGAACAGAAACCCTCCCCTCTGAGCTCCTGAGGTACTACTTCTATGACTCCTAGCTGAAATAAGATGGGTCTTTGAAGAGCAAAAGGGAATGGGGATGGGTGAGGGGACAAGAACAAGAAGCAATGGTCTCAAGTTGCAGCGGGGGAGGTCGGGGTTGGATATTAGGAAACACTATTTCACTAGGAGGGTGGTGAAGCACTGGAATGGGTTACCTAGGGAGGTGGTGGAATCTCCACCCTTAGAGGGTTTGAAGGCCCGGCTTGACAAAGCCTTGGCTGGGATGATTTAGTTGGCGTTGGTCCTGTTTTGAGCAGGGAATTGGACTAGATGACCTCCTGAGGTCTCTTCCAACCCTAATCTTCTATGATCCTATGATTCTAGGGGCAAGGGCTGGAATTATATGGACTTGACTTTCGTAACAAACGCTAATACCACTGGTCTGAAGTAATTCAAGCCCACCCTGAGAAAAACAATAAAGGCAGCAATGAAAAACAGAGTAAGGAAGGTCCTCAGGTGGCACCGGTACATGGCTCTCTCCAAGAATGTCAAACATGCCGTCTGGAAGATGATGCAGGGGTGGGTGTTAATAGGAGAGGAGGGGGCTGTCTTATGGAAGGAACTAGAGATTTACTCTTAGAAGTAAATCTCTTCTAAGTCTCTTTTGAAAATGGGACTTGGCTCCTAAGTGACCTGGGAGCTTTTGGAAATTTTACTCAATCTGTGTGTCCCTCAGACACATTTTGAGAAACAGCGTAAAGGCTCTGAGATCCCCAGATGAAAAATCCAATGCACTATCATTTTATAAACACCGGCCAATATTTGTCCTACATAAGAATGAGCATCAGGGTGAAGAACAGAGAAATAGTTTTGAGACAGAGCTAATGTCTTTTCCTACTTTATCCTGACTAGAATGGGGTGGGGGGGGGGAGTTACCCATTTAGACCAGAGTAGAAAAAAGGGGACATTTGCTACTCAAACCGTACGTTGATAAGTGGTATGGAGCAGGAGGGTGACGCCAGCCTTAATATGAAGAGAGTGCCAAAGCAAAACACCGTAGGCAGGCAGCTCCTGCCAAATTAGACCTTTATTTTAAATTGGAGTCATTAAGTCTGAACTGTCGTGACCTGTAGGCATTTCCTGTGGAATCCCACTTCAGCTTCCAGAGAAGCAGTGCCAAGGCAGCTGAACAAACCCTCCACCACAGCACTCTCTCAACCCCATTATTTTCTTCTCCTGGCATCACCTTTCCTATGCCTCAGAGTGGAACACACACCATATGTCAAGCTCTTCTCTAAGCGGGGGGTAAGCAGCCTGGAGGGACTCCCATGGTAAGTTAACCAGTCAGCTATTAAGCGCTGTTCACAAAGTCACACGAATCAAATTGCTATTGTTTAAAAATACACTCGCAACAGAGGATGATTTTTTCCGATGCATGGGGTAGGGCATAGCTCTACATTCCTCATTCCCAAGGACACCCTGGGGGATAGGAGAGGAGGAATATGCCCCCAAATATCAGAGACACTCCCCTGTGCTGGAGGGCAGCAAGGCAAGGGTGAATCCCAGTTGTAAAATTGAGTGCACATACAGGGATAAACCAGTTCTGATGTGATGAAATTCCCCTAGATGCATCCCCATCTTGGAAGTATAATTGTTCCCAAAACACAAGAAAGGTTTTCACAGCAAAGTCAGCCGCGGATTTCTTAGAGTAAATGAGTGTTAGTCAGGTCTCATGTCACAATTCACATACAGTTACATCAATTAAATACAGCTATATTTTATTTAATATTCCTTGGATAGTAGAACCTGGAGGCCTCACTAGGATTCATTGGCCTAGGCACAGTCCAAAGACTTGCACGTGTCTCAATTAGTTTATCATCTACTCACATTAAACTGATTTAATATTTGAGTTGATCCACATTTATAGAAATGTCAGACACTAATCACGTGTACACGAGTGTAAAATCGCTGGCTCACAAACATTTTGTAACTGCCATAAACCTCAGCTTTCCTCCAGTTTGGGAAGTTATTTCTAAATATCTGGAAAGAAATGCGCTCTAAGGGCAGAGAGCACCTTTTATACGCCATGTGTGTATGGCATTTAGCGCAAGGCTGCCCAATCCACTCACTGGAGTTCTGACTTGTGGCTGTTATACAAATAATAGTCATTTGTTTTACCTTATTCACATTTTTCATTCCCGTAACAAGGAATGTAATAGCCAGCATATAAATGTGTTCTAGAATTCTAAATATTCAAGGAATACAGGCCATCAAATGATAGACAATGACAACCGAGAAAGCAGCAGAAAAATTCCTCTCTGAGCATGAAGCACTTACTAATTATTACAGCAATGCTAAGCAGCGCCCCATTGTTCTCAAAGAACCGAACGTTACGATAATGGTCCCATTGCTATGTTTTAAAGACGTGTCCTAGAAAGCTGAAATGGAACCACCAACATTAGATGACGGGACACAGTCTCCTGCCATGACGAGTTTTTCTCGGGGAACTGAACTCCTTACCTCTGTCAGCCCTGTGTTTCTCCTCTTAATAACAGTCTGCAAACAGTTGCTCAGCATTCGAGTCAGCAGCAAGTTGGTTGATTTTCGAATCATGTCGTCAACCTCCGTGGAGCTGAAAAACAAAGTTCAAAAATTAATGTGCACAATGCTTTGAAGCAGGGGGAAAATCCAAGGCCCCCAGCGCCACAGCATCCGAGCACCTCACAATCTTTACCCTCAACACCCCCTGTGAGGTAGAGAAGTGCTGTTATCACCACTGTACAGGTGAGGCAGACACAGATTAAGAGACTTGTCCAGTGTCACATCGGGAGTCTGTGGAAGAGCAGGGAATTTAACTCAAGTCTCCTGAATCCCAGGCTAGCACCCTCTTGCCTGGACTGACCATCCTCACACTTCAGCACCTGAGTGGCAAGGGTGCTGATTACCCCCAGTGGGTACTTAGCACTCCTTGGTACCCAGGCCCACCCCTTCAATAGTGCCACGTGTGTATGTGTGTGTGTATATATATATTTATACTATAGGTATTACGTTTTGTGAAGCTTCTTAATATCTGGATAAGTATTAATATAAATAAAAACAGATTTTTTTCCCCAATGCTTTCTATTGTCCTTGTTTTTCATGCAATCATGTCAGCCCAGTGCATTTCCACAGGTAGTTAGGAGAATGTCCCTAGAACTGGTTCTCCTCCTATTGGGGTCAATGCTTCCTTTCCACGCCCAAGTAAAGCAGGATAGAGTAAACCTACTGAGAAAGCTGCAGGTGAAAGGGAGACCCTGGCTAAGCAGAAATGCTTCCCCCTGCCCAAGACTGCGATCTGAGGAGAAGCTGTGGAGAGTTAACATTGCTGGAGGCAATATTACCTATCCTTTGTGTACCCTGCAGAGCCAGGAAGCACAGCAGGTGACAGCAATTGACAGAACAGCTGCTGATTGTGCCATGGTGGGAAAAGGAGGAGTCCAGGAGAGTGGGGAGCTAGAGTCCCTCCACCCAGCTACCCACCCTCAACAGAGCTGCTTGCTGGGATCCCCAACAATCCCCACCCTCCACTGTCTTCTTGAGCCCTGTCAGTCCCATAGACAGAGGGGCAATGAGGGAACATGTGCTGCCTCCATTGCTCCAAGAGAGCTGTAGAAATCTTTCCATTTCTTTAACCCGCTCATTAGAGACACATCCAGCCTCCATGCTGCAGCAGCCTTTCAATACCTGCTCTTTTATTTGCAGTGCATGCAGTTCTCCATTATTCCCAATATCCGCATTTTACCTAAACTTGCACCAAAGCGATCGATGCCAGGTCTGTGCTGGACAGAAGTACATTTGTTTCTAAAACGACAGACTTTGTATGGGTCAAGAAACAGAGTGATAGGGCCCGATTTTCAAAGCTGGCCATGTACAAACCCCATACACAGAGTTGGGTGTGCCTAAACTCACATGTACTAATATCGGATATGCTGGTGCAAGTCAGGTCTTTTCACACACACAGACCTGATTTGCAAGCATAACAGGGTATATATGTAACGCACTGGCAAAGTGCATGGTGCACCCACCTGCAGTGGCTGGCCCGCTAGAAGAGAACAGGCTATTACTGCTAACTGGCTGGTCTCTATCCTTCAGTTCAAGTGATAGAGGTCTTTGGTGCTGTAGGTCCCCTGTTCAAACCTTGCTGATTCTTTATGATGGGATTGGAGGGGTCATTATACACACACACACAATGCTTACCTTGAAAAATCAGGCCCATGTATTTTTCCTGAACCAGACCCACTTATAATTAATACAACCCCATTATAACTCATAACACTGACGAAGCCCATTCACTTTAATGGTGTCAGTATGCTTTGGGCTTTATTTTTAAGTGGGTGTTTTCAGTATACTAGAGGGATCTGAAGGCTATTAAAGAATATCCCCACTTTGCAGTCACTTTAACTGCTGCTGGGAAGCTCCCCCCCCCCACCCCCCAAGAAGTCCTGTTCTCCCTCCCCCCATACTCCAGTTAGGTGTAATCTTTTCTTTTTGAAGTAGGTTTTGGAAAGTGACTGAAATGTTGGCTCCTTTGATCTATCATCGGCATCACATTAGGCCTGAAACAACATGGCCTTTATCTCCGAGAGCAGGATGACAGGCAGCTGCTGGTGAAGAAAATCTCGAACTAGAAGGTTCAGAAACATTAATAACTTTAGGGCTCCTGGTAAACCAACCCTGTGACCTTTGGCTCCTTACCCTGTTTAACCTGACAAATGGAGAGAGATTACAAAGCAGAAAGTGACACGGTAAACAAAAGAAAGCCTTCAAGTTATCTCCGTCCACTTGTGCACTAGGTAGCCTTGCTCTGTACTCTGCTATCGAGCATGTCAGCTCACTGAAGTCTGTGCTGGCAGCAGAAGCTAATGGGCCCAGCAGAGCTCTTCCCACCCCAGAACTCTCAATCCAAGTGATGTAATTTTTGTGCACAGCTGCTCTTACTTCAGTGAGATAAAGGAGACTCTGTTCTTATTTATCTTCCCCAAGGAGGAAAGAAAACTAGCATAAGTACCTATGCTCACAGTAGCCACTCTCCAATACCTGTACCCACCAACAGACTGCCTTGTCATTGCAGGTTGATCTCCTCCGCACCGGTACCCATTGCATCTCTTCTGGTTAATGCCGATTAGGATCTGCTCTTTGGGGCACTGATCCTGCCAGGTGCTAAGCACCTTTATCTGCTACTGACTTCTACGGGAGCACAGAACAGTCGGTACCTTACAGGATTTGACTCTTGATAACAGTTGCTAAGTTCCATTTTAAACTAAACACTACTAGCTGAAGCCTCACCACGTGTCCCTGCCTGGTGCACTCCCTCTGATTCCTCAACTCCTTCTAGCCTTATTTGATTTTTATTATGTTGTACTTTGGGTTTGTTAGAGACGGGACAGAACCAAAGCCCTAGGGACATTTGGACCCGGACACCAACTTCTTGCTTCAGGTCCATCTCTATCTCTGGTTCTTTGTAGTGTGGTTGGATCCACTGTCACGGACGTACATTTTATTTATAAAGTGCTCCCCATCTCCTCCCATCCAAAGCTACTTGTGGTTCTGTACACCACACAACATAAAGATTAAATATAGCAATCGTAATAGGAGCCACCCCAGGAAAAAAATTCACAACTGGTAAAAGCAAAGGGGTTAAATAAAGCCACTACACTACACAATATAAAGCTAACTGTTGGTACAGAGGATCGCCAGCTTTCTTTATCATGATGTCCCATGTTAATAAGAACGGCCAGACTGGGTCAGACCAAAGGTCCATCTAGCCCAGTATCCTGTCTTCTGACAGTGGCCAGTGCCAGGTGCCCCAGAGGGAATGAACAGAACAGATAATCATCAAGTGATCCATCCCGTCACCCATTCCCAGCTTCTGGTAAACAGCGGCTAGGGACACCATCCCTGCCCATTCTGTTACCACAGCATAGCTGGTCATCAGTGTCAGAGCAGACCGGGAGGGACCCTATGCGTGGAGAAGGGTTTGCAGAGATTGGGCGGGGGGAGAGGTGAAAAGCCACATTCGGAAAGGATGAAAAACAGGGTCAACAATCTACATAAGTCTGCAGCAATGTTTTGACCATGAGCCCTTTGTCCCTCTGGTGAATTACACAAAGTAATCATGAAATCAGCCTCTTCATGTTTAGGTTTTGTAGGTGTGACAGGCACTTTACACACTGATAAGAGAGTAGCGCGTACAGCCTGAAGGGCTGAGGGTGACACAAAAAACCTCTCTCATTTGGATCGCTGAAGTTAGGCAGCTTCTTGTTGGTTCCAGCGTTCATTTCTCCTATTTTTTAATCACTGAATGCAAGTTGAGGGTAGTGGTGGGTGGCAAGCTGGTAGAAATGAAATTTTAGAGAGGGCTTCTTGCCCGTGAGCTCCCATTAGAGTCACATGGCTGAATCCCTGCAAACAAGGGGCCATGTTATGACTCGACATGAGCTGCTCAACTTACATGCAAGCAGGAGAGTGAACTTCCCACACCTCTGTTCTTGTGGCATTGCACAGCAGATGTCTTCTGGAAACCTGCCTGGAGGCCATTCTGTAGGCTTGTGATCGGTGGAGACTGTATTGATACGAGACTATTTTGCCAGAGTAAATACTGTAACGAATTTGGATGACAGAGTGGGTTTTCTGTTTACTTTGAACACTGCCCGTTTTGCTGTTTTAGGAGTTTTAGCTAGAGAAAGGGAGGATGGAAAAAAGGCCTTTTTGAAATGAATTACACCCACTTTTATTATTTAAACAACTTAGCCAACACGTAAGCTGTGCACTATACGAAAGTTCATTATTTAGTTAAAACATGGCCCTGTCATCAGGGTTTAGGGGTCCAGCAATTTGATCATCGCCTCTATGCGTATATGTCCCAAAAGGATTTTGATAAATTGGAGAAGATTCAGAGAAGAGGAATGAAAATGATTAAAGGATTAGATAACACACTTTATAGTGATAAGCTAAATCGATTGAGATCCTTGAGTATAACAAAGAGAAGGTTAAGGGGCGACTTGATCATTGTCTGTAAGTACCTACATGGGGAACTAATATTTGATAATGGCCTTTTCAATCTAACAGAAGTTTAACAAGATCCAGTGGCTGGAAGTTGAAGCTAGACAAATGGAGACTGGAAATAAGACACAATTTTTTAACAGTGAAGGTAACTAATCAATGGAACAATTTACCAAGGATCCTGGTGCATTCTCCAGCACTAGCAATTTTTAAATCAAGACTGGATGGTTTTTATAAAGATATGCTCTGTTCAAAAAATATTTTGGGGAAGTTCTCTGGCCTGTTATGCAGGAGGTCAGACTAGACGATCACAATGGTCCCTTCTGGCCTTGGGATCTCTGAATCTCTGATCCTGGCAGCACATTCACAATGCTTTGGCACGGATGATACTTTCTGCAAGAGGGATGTTGCACCACTTTCCTCAAGCTAGCTGGAATAGGACAAAATGCTTTGAAAATTGATGGTTTAGTATCATCACTAACTTCACCCTTAAAGCCAGCAATGACATTTCAACGAAAGCCTTTAGTACATAAACAACTAATTCTTAATACCAATGCTTAGCACTTCCACGGTGCTTTACATCTTCAAAGCATTTCAAAACTAGCTGCTCTTTCTTTTTCAGTCCCCTAATATTATGCTGTCTGGCTCCCGTTCCTCCTTTGATGCATGAATACATCAATTTGTGACACAAATAAGGTAAGTGATGGGTTGTTAGTATGGAATATGGTACAATTTCCAAACTCTCTTTAATGGTCATTTAGATAGCTGGCAACATTGCCTGTTCGAATACTTCAGTTTTCGTTATATTTTGGATAAGGCTGCTGGAAGACCTTTGGGTTTTGAGCTCACCAGAAATAAGAGTCGATTAGTAGTAATAACACTATTCAAATATTCCACATGCTATACAAGATCCATTTACATGACTCCCTTGTGGGTCAACTCCAAATTCAAGTAGGGTTTCTATTCTATTCAGGCTCTTACACTGCACCTACCAGTGGTATCTCAGAGTGGCTCAGTTGCAGAATGGCATCTGGAGGCATCACAATGAAGGCCTTTATGCCTATATATACACACACACACCCCGATTATTTTTAGGGTGGGTAAGTGCTAAGTGACCCTGGCTAATAGGGACATTCAGCATATTTTCCTTTTAGTTCTGAGCGACTGCAGTGTTGGTGAAAGCTGCTGTGCTGATAATCCTGGAGGCCTCTGTTTATCCCCAGAGCAAGTAAATCCAGGCACAGACAGTAAGCAGAAAGGTGACAGTACAGGATTTTCCATACTGCCCCACCAATAGGATTCCCTCCTGACCAGCAATGCCCAGCCCTACTTATCTAGGAATGAGACAATTGTTCGAATCTCCTGGAATGGAAAATTTGCCCTCTTTTTCTTTATATCTAAACTCCTCAGGGCAAGGTCTCTGTATTTGTAATAGTTATATATTTGTGTTTTAGGGTTTTTTTTGTTTGTTTTTTTAAGTTTGGTCTCAGTTGAGTTCCAGCTACAGAACATCTTAGGCTTTTATATTAGTGCCCAACATGGTAGTATCTGTGGTCTTTTTCTGCCTTTTCCTACAGTGCGATGTGTTCACGTATTAAAAATGTACTTGGAAACAGACTTATAGACCGAAATAATATGATGGACTCCTCGGCTAGATGCAATGGTATAAAATGGATTATTTCTTGTATTGTTCTCCATATAGGTCAGATCCTACAAGCACTTAAGCACATGAGTGATTTAGAAGCTCAAGCCCCATGACATCAACGTGATTTGTGCTCCTAAATCACTTGGGTACTTTAAAAATTGCCCCCTACGTGTCCGCAGAGATTGGGCCCTATGTTTGTACAATCAAAGTCCTGTTAGATAACAGGTTGACACATTTAAAGGTTTCCACCTGTCTGAAAAATTCTATTAGTTCCAAAGATAAGGAATATCTTTAAAATGGGAAATTCCAATAGAATTGGTGACATCTTTTAAACCAGTGGAAATTTTTAAGACAACTTACTGGAGAAGAATCTCTAAAATATGCCTCAGACTCATCCCAATGAAGAAATATTTTAAAACAAAGTTTTAAATTGAAATAATAAAGCAAAACAAAAAGTGTGCACACCCACGAAAGCTGTTGAAAATAAGACAGGTCTTTAAATATTTTAAACATCTTTCATAATCACCTCATTATAAAGGAGAATATTTCTGTCCAACAAATACAAGGAGCTGGTTTAGAATAATAATTAAAAATATATGACTCATGTTTTCTGCCGCAGGGTTTATTCTTCAGGAAAAGACTGTAGAGTACTTAAGAGAACTGTCTATGTTAATGATAGCTGATGTCCCATATCCCATAACAGTAGCCATGACCTTCATGCCTTCTGTGATTGACAGCCTGACCCCAATCACTCCAGGGTGCAAGGTAAATGACAACCGAGAAAGAAAAAGAAAAAGAAAACTTGCTGCTGGCTTTGCAGCCAAACTTCCTAATAAAAACTCATTCAAACTGTCAGAGTGAAATGAAGAAAGTGTCAACAGGGGTTTTCAGAGAAATATTCAGTATGTTTGGATGGAAAAACACAACAGCTCCACTCCTTTCCCCTTGCCCAAATGCACCCCTCAAGAAAAAAAGGATGAAAACGCCTAAGTTGAAAGGAATTTTAATAACTTGTCCATGGGGAGCCCCTGAGGTGGTACCCAGGAGAACACTTTTCTTCCATTCTCTGACAAACCTAATCATCTCGGTAATGGTTAAGAGCACAAAGCGCTTTGCTGCACTCCAAGGCAAGCACCACTGGAGGAGTTAAATGAATCCGATAGCTCTGTGAAACAGGACCATTTTGCAAAAAGAGCAGAGGGCAAGCTAGCTTCAGAAGCCTAAATATTTAATGGCAACCCACAGGTTAACACCTGTGAGGCCCACCAATAAGAGCATTCTGCCATGAGATGATTAAACTCTGGGACTGACAGTGAGAAGGCAGCCACTGGATCGCAGCTTCCATAGCAGGACACAGAGAGAATGGTGATTTCTCCAGGAACTGAAGCCCAGACCAAAAAAGACAGCTATTCCATCCCTACAGAGCATTCTACAGACTCTGGAAAAGCTTAGCCTGCAGGCATCCCCAATGGCACTGTTGTAAAAGATTGGGCCATTGGTGTGATATCCAGCCTCCAGCAGTGCCCAGTACTTGAAGCTGCAAAGGATCGGGAACATCCACATACTGCACAACACCTAGCTACCTGTGTACTGTACACAGGCATTAGGGAAGAAGGAACCCTCTCTTGCCCTTCCAGTGAGAATTCACCATTTATTTATGCACCTTCTGCAAGTTAAATATATTACTGTGCGTAAGCATGGCCCAACTTATAATTACTAGGTTGTATAATTGTTCTCCAGGCTTCCACAGACACAAAAACACTTGTGTAAATAGCATCAAGGCACCTGGGCAGGGAGGAAGGATAGTAAACAAAGAAATTTTGTAGGATATTTAAAAAATAGATTCAAATTTCATTTGTTTATTTATAAAATCCCATGGAAAAAAACTGAGACACAACTTGTTTGGGAGAAGTCAAGTCTTCCAAAACCACAGAGCTCACGGAAAACATGTTCTGACAGCATCTGAGTATTCAGCTTAGAGTGTATGTGATCCAGTAGTTAGATCAGAGAACTATGGGGTGGAACTCCTGAGTTTTATTCTTGGCTCTGGAACTGCAACATTTTGTGACCCTGGGCAAGTTTCTTGATCACTCTGGGCTTAGTTCAGAATTGGCATAAATACTACTTACCTTCCTCACTGGGGTGCTGGGAGGCTTGAATGGGAAACTTTTCCTATTTGATCTTTTTTTTCCACTCACTGAGAACTTTCTGCAAATCTAGACTCTTGGGTATAGCTCCTCCCTCCAGAAGGTGGAGAATTTTGAATCTTTTTGGTGATGTCAGACCCTATGTATAAGGTGCTTATTGGCTCACCAAAGCCAGGTGAAACTCTGAAAGTTCTTCTCTAAGAGGACTTCATGTAATTCCTATGAGTTTACTCCAGTTACCAGCTAGAGAAGTTTCTCCATTAGCTCCCGTGATAGAGACCCAAGCTTTTAGCTTTGGAGTCCTGGACTCAGTCGCCATGATGGCTGTCTATAGAAGCACTGCCCTAGTTGAACAGGTTGAGTAGCTAGGTGCCTGGAGAGTGATACCTGATGTTTCCGAGGCACGCTTTAGAGCAGACTCTCTTTGCTGAGTGGATCTGTTAGCAGGTACCTTTTCCAAACTGGAAAGGGGAGGGGAGGCTGCTGGATGTACAACTTAATTAAGGGAAGAGGAATGGGTGAGCATGGACATATACTGGTATTAAGGGGAGGGCATTACTGCCCTAGGTGACGCTGATGGGCGGGAAAGGGGGTGGAGGACTTGCCGCTATTCTCTCATTGTGCACCCGTGCTGCTGGACTAAGATGGTGACACACTTCTGGTTTTGATAGCACAGAGCTTGTCGTCATAAGCTTCTTTGGAGAGCATGGAGGGTGAGTGGTGGAAACAAAAAGAAGGGAAACGAGGAGTCGGAGGAGGAAGCTAATTGGTCAACTCCATAGGTATGGGAGGGTGTCCCCTGGAGGAGGGTAAGCGAGAGCCTTGGGAAGGCAGAGTTTTCAGAAGGTAGGCCTTTGTGTTGTGACATGACCTTGGGCCCAAGAACACTGGGTGGACCCTGAGGGGTGGTGCCTAGCTTATCCTTGAGTTGCTGGAGTAGGGGAAGAGACCTGTTGGAGGCCACATACTGCCTGCACTTCCTATCACTGTAGTAATCTCGGAAGGAGGATCCCTTAATAGTTAGCACTTGACAACAGCTGTTCCAGAACCTTCTCTGGAGGTGTTCCAGGGAGCCCTATGTGAGATTGCCATGCTATGCCCACACTATGAAGTCCCACCAGCCATTGGTCTGGTGGGCTAAAGACCATCATTACCATTGTCAGGGATGGCTGGGCTCAGCTGTGCTGTATGAACTCTTCAGAGGAATCACAGAGGGAACAGACCCTAGTCCTCTGACTTTTTATGCAGCTGGCAAGATACTGTGCGCTCCACCAGTTGGAAACAGCCACAGCTGTTCTTCAAGAGCTGGCAAGCCCCTTATATGCATGGGATATCACACCACTAAAAAGGAGTGTACCATCTCTGCCCTCTGGCAAGAAGGGACTACCCCCAAATATTAGTACTGGCATGGAGGATTAAGGAGAAAATGAATGTTTATAAAGTGTTTTGACATCCTGCAGTGAAAGGAGCTATATAAATTGCAAAGTTATCATATTTACATGAACAATCATCAGTATCTCATACTGTACCTCAGGTGAAGATCTTCCGAGAACTTTAGACAGGCATAGATGAATTCTTTAATCTGATTGTAAACTTTAGGCACAAACTCAGAAAAGGGGAACTTCTTTGGAAACGGTTGCTGTAAAATGCAGGAAAGAATTAAAATAAGGACAACAGCAGAAATTTAACAGGGAAAAGCACCAATTGCAGCAAAACCTAGCGTGTGGTAGCTGCTTTCCAGCTCCATGCTTTCAAATTAATTCTAATATTCAGCCAGGTTATGCAATGAAACAACAAGCCAGCATTTATTGTCTGTTATACAACCGTTTCAGCCAAGTGAAGGACCAGATAATCACTCACAAATGGCACTGTATTGGGCCTGGAGAGAAATCTGCAGCTAGAAGGGAATAGTCAGAGGAACACCTCACCCATACCCATTAGCAGCTCCCTTATTCATAAAAAGAAAATACTGGAAGACTCCTCAATGTTGATTTACCACCACGCATGGCACAAGACATTTTGTTCTCTGTCACCTCTTACTGTTTCTGCCTAAGGCAGGCACTGGCTTACACCACCAATAGCAGGGAGGAAGCAGAGGTCATGTCCTTCAAATCAGCCTCTTAACTAGCTTGGCTTCAACCATAGCCTAGACAGGGCCCAAGGGTCCAGAGCACAATGGTGAAGAAACTGGATGCCAAACAGATGGGGAATGGGAAGGGGGGTAATTCATGCCCAAACACCTAACTTGGATTGAACTTCTTCCCCCCGCAACCCAGTTTGTAATTACACTCACCAGGCCGGGAGCTTACATTTGTCAGACGCTGAGCGCAAGCCAAGCATGGTTTAAAGGGAACTGTGACACTGTTCAGGTCAAATTTGGCCCTACTTTTAGAGTTTTGTGAAGCCCAAGCTTTTACAAAACCGAAGGTATCGTTATATTTTAAAATTCTGCAGAAATTAAAATAAACCAAGTCAATAGAAACACTTCCATAAAATCAAAATGAAGTTCCAATGGAAACAGACTTTTAAAAAACAAATATTCCCATGTATTGCAAGCATTGCAGAAGGGTGCTAGCACAATGATCCAAAAGTGAAATTGACTAGATACTGACAAGTCTGCTCTCTTCCTCTAAGACCAGAAAATGTAAACCATGAAAAGTACACGTGATTTAAAAAAAAAATTATTTCCATTTTAATAATCTTTGGTGTTGTTAGGACCTAGTTTCTTAATGGTATCCCAACAGGGTCCCCTTTTAGAGGCTTCCTTACCTTTTCCAGCTCTGGATCCTGGAATGGGAACTGTCCTATTATCTTCTTATAAAGTTCTTCATTAGCTACGGGTATAGGACTGTAATTATCTGAATCAAGTATATTTCTGTAAAATATAAGAGAACAGTTACAGTAACCCTTCTTGCGCAGAGAAATAGTGTTACCACCAGGAGCACACCTGTCCAGAAACCGAGCAGAACAGCCAATATCAAAGGTTACTGGCATTCACAAAGGCCTAGCATAATGAGTTATAGGAGTGCAGAGCATTCCAAGGTGAGAAATAGGGGACAGACCAGGTTTGTGGCTCTTTAACCTAAAATGGCTAGGAGTGCTGCTCTTACCCGGGTGTTGCCTCTAACCCCAATCCTTTCCCTACACAAAGACCTCTGATCCGAATTAGTAGGGCTTTCAGTCTGGGTCATCTGGGGTTTTCACTTGGGTGAGTAACCTGCCCACTTTACAGTGAGGATGCAGGCTAAATCACTCGAGTGCTGATGATCCTCCAACGCCTTCCCACAATTCCCCCTACGAGCCCGGAAGGACAGATACCTTTTCCCAGAATTCACTGACAAAAAAGCCACAGAGCAGCTCAGCTCACTGCAGCACAAAGAACCATGGGATGTGCCTCCAGAAGCCCTGACATCACAGAGGTGAGTGCAGCACTAGTGAAGACACAGCAGCTCGGGTCTGGCTTTGAAGTGTGGCTGGTTCACACCCAGCTTAGACTATCCCAGTGCTCAGGCCTGAGTGCCAATCACCCAAGTTAACTCTGCAATGAAGACATACCTTGTATTTTAGGTGGTCAAAGAAGTAGCACAAGTGAATGTATCACATGGATATCACTTGTGATGAGCGCTCTGAGGCTGACGAGTCATTTGAGATAATTACTTGCACGGCCCAACCAAACCACAAGCAAGGGTCTAACCAGGTGACCATCAGGCAGATATATAGGCTCCTAATGAAAGCAGTCACTCCAGTCTGCTCCATGTCTCTACTTTGTTAGTTCTGACAGACTGCTCCTATGCCAGCCTGTTCCTGCCCCTGCTTCAACCTGTGCCTATCTCCGCTCCTGCTCCAGCCTTCATCTATTCCTGCTCAAGCCATGGCAGGTCACCCAGCTGTGCTGACCGTTTGAGCAGACTGCTCCCCGACGTGCTCACCTCTGGTGACCGAAATGGAAACCCCCCCTGGCAGTTGGTCCACAACCTTCAGGGTCAGCTTGCCCAGTTGCAACAGGAGAACAATTCCCTCTGCTCCCAAATCCCAGCAGATCCAGTACTGTCGGCAACAGTCCCTCTGGAACATTGCCCAAAGGTTCCACTGCCGGAAAGATTTGATGGCAGCTGCCAGAACTTCTGTGGTTTTATTAAATGCTGCTTTTTGTTCTGGATGCATCCTGCAATGTATCCTGATGACCAGACCAAGATGGGTCTTCTCAGTTTACTGATCAGTGAAGCCCTAGAGTGGGCCTCGCCACTTCTGGAACAGGCAAGCCTGGTCCTTACTAATTTCAATGAATTAATCTCATACCCTTTCGGTCCCATTTGATGATCCGAATAGAACTCGTATTGCTGAAGCTGCCTTGCAGTTTCTCAAACAAGGCCATTGGCCTGTCCTGCCATATGCCGCCTACTTTCAGTGTCTGGTTGCCGATACATCAAGGAACAAGGCAGGCCAGGTCTACCATTTCTGCCAGGGTCTGAACGATGACATAAAGATGAACTGGCCTAGGTCAAACCCCCACTATTCTGAACTCATATTGAGTTTTGCATTGGATTAAGAGTCATCTGAGTGACTCCAAGTAAAATAGACATGCCTGTAACCTCAGCCAAGCCCTGCTCCATTGTGGCCATCCGCATGGACTGTTCCAAAGCTAGAGCCTATGCAGACCCATGCAACATGAAGGCACTTCATGGGTGAAGCAGCCTTTGCCTATGCTGTGGTGGACAAAGCTCCTTTGCCACTGAGTCCCCCCCGTAAATCCAGGCCCTTGGCAAATCTGGGAAATGACCAAATCCAGCCCCATTAGAGGGGTCACAGCTGCACATAACCATGGAATCGAGTTCTCCACACAAGCCCTCTCTTCTGCCATCACATATCTTGGCAGCTGCAAACTGTCACTTTCCACATCTGCAGGTCTCTGTATCCTGACTACACCTGAGGGAAGCTGCACCCAGCTCATGATAGTGAATTCCAGGGCTTCTAGTAATTTTATGGATGCAGGGTTGGCCAGTGTGGAAGAATCCCAGTGTGGCAGTATCACCCCAGACCGAGTGGAGTCAACTGATGGTAGCATGCTGTTCTCAGGTCCAGTCGCCCATCAAACCGCACTCCTCCAGCTCAAAATCCAAGACCATATGGAAATTCTGCAGTTCAATTTAATCATCTCACCGCACTTTTCCATTGTGCTCTGCATTCCCTGGCTCTCAGTGCATGATCCAAACAGCTCTTGCAAGACACAATAGATACGATTCGAGTCAAGCTACTGCCAGCAACTGTGCCTAGCCAAGTTGGGTGCCCAGAAAAGAAAAGGGGCATGGAAAAGGCCACAGCCTTCTGTGTTCAACAGATTCAAGGAAGCAAAATACCAAGATTTTATTGACGTATTTGACAAAAGCAATGCTGACATCTTACCCTGCACAGACTCTGTGACCTCGCCGGGGTCAGGATTCCGTTTGGACGGATTTTACCCTTACTGGAACCAGAACTCAGGGCCTTATGAGAATACCTGGATGAGAATCTAGCAAAAAAAATGTCATTTGTCCTTCTATGCCTCCTGCTGGAGCCTCCATTTTGTTCATTTAAAAACAAGGACAGCTCCTTGCGTCTTTGTGTAGACTATCTGCAGTGAACAGAATCACTATCAAGAACAAAGTACCCTTGCCTTTGAATAATGTGTTGTTGGAAAGGGTCGATTCTGTTGAGGGTATTTACCAAGTTTGACTTCATGCCACTTGCAATCTAGTCCCCATTCGGGAGGGCAACAAATGGAAAATTGCATTTCACACCTTATGGCCATTTTGAGTACCTAGTTTTGCCTTTCGATCTCTCCAATGCCCCAGTCATATTCCAGCACTTTGTCAATGACATTTTTAGAAGTGTCATAAGATCAATTTGTGGTGATCTACCTGGATGACATCCTCATCTTCTCAGAAGAGCCAAACCCTCCATGATCATCACATTCTCCTGGTACTTGCGCACCTCTGAGCAAACAGCCTATAAGGGAAACCTGAGAACTGAGTTTGACCACCATTCTGTTGACTTCTTAGGCTACATACCACTTCCCCCGACAGAATAGGTATAGATCCTTGAGGACTGTCCAGTTGTGACAAAGTGGGAATTTTCTGTAATATTTTTATGAATGCTGTGTGTTCCTCAGTTTCCCCTATATGCTGCATTGTTACCCAGTGGGTGGACAAGGACTGTTTGCTATCAGAGCAGATTAAGAGACATAGGTATGAATGTTGTCTAGCTTTCTGTGCCTTAGTCCCTATATGAATGGAGCATCTGAGAAGACAATGGCAAATCCAATCACTAGGACATTGACACCTAGCAACCAACAACCTGGAGGGATATTGATTTCTCCCACTCTCCTCAGGGAAGCTGAGCATAAGCCCCCAGCTAGAGAACAAAGGACTGGAAAGGTTTAAGAAGGGGAATAAAGAGCTGGCTGCTGGAAGGAGTTGGGGCTCTCACCTGGGAACTGAACAAGGCTGTCAAACAGAGACCCACGGAGCTTGAACACTACAGCTTGGCTGGGCTAAGGGCTAACCAGAATAGCCTATGCTTTGACCTTCATTTCTTTATGCTAACCTCAGGACTTCCCATGCAGTGTTTCAGTTGACTAATAAGCCCTCCTGTGTTGACAAACGCTTGCTGAGGTGCATTAACCCCTGAAGAGTGTACAAGTTTCTACCAGGACTCTATCTCAGCTGGACTCACTGAACAGAGCTCATAGTGTGAAGCAGGAATGCTGAAGGCCCAGAGGTCTAATCTACAGAGGCAGTGAAGCAGCGTGGCTGACCCTGGAGGAAGAGTGAGACCTCGAGGGGGTATGGAACACTGAACAGATTCTTCCTAGAGACTGTTCCAAAGCTGAGGGCGTAGCACTGATCCTGTGGATCCATGACACCATGATCATGGATTGAGCAGCCCCAAGAAACGTCCATGACATCTAGTGTTTCCTAGGATTTGCCAACTTCTACTGGAGATTCATCAAGGGGTTTTCGAAGGTGGTGACCCCAATTACTCAACTGCTCGGGAAAATACTATATTTGCTTGGACAGTGGAAGCCCAGTCTGCCTTTGATCAATTAAAGGAAGAGTGTACATCAGCACACATTTTTCTACATCCAAACCTGGCAAAACCCTCTGATGCTGAAGTAGATGCCTCCAATTATGCAATCAGGGTAGTTTTGTCACAACGGCATGGGCCCCAGGGTGTGCGTCTTTCTTGTGTATTTTATTCCCAGAAATTGATGCCCATGGATCAAAACTATGAGATCAGTGACAAAGAACAGCTGACTTTTGAAGAATGGCACCATCATCTAGAAGGCACGTTTCCCAGTCTAGGTATGTATGATCACAAGAATCTAGAATTCCTGTGAACTGTGAAAGCTCTCAATCAACACCAGATCCACTGGTTCCCCACCCCCTTTTCTTCCTGGTTCAACTTCACCTTGACCTATCACCTGAATGCCAGGAATGATAAACCCAATGCACGGTTTCATACGAGGCCATACTGGGACAAAGGAGATGGGGCTCCAGAACCTGGCACTATCTTGAAACCCTGCCATTTTGCCAATGTAGTGATGCCAACAGCTTGCCGTCTCTCATGAGGTCCCTTCTATCCCTCCAATCCATTTGCGGCAAAACTTATGTTGACTGATACAGGCCTAGCTTCTGACTAAATTCTCAGTCAACAATGGGATCCTCTTGTATAAAGACTGGATGTATATCCCTGAAGATTAACCATGCTTAGCAATACTCTGGCTATGTCAGGATTCACCGCAACTGGCAACTTCAGTCACTGGAAAATGAGGTTGGTGTCTTGAAATTTCTGTGGTCAAAACTGCATTTGTTCATTGAGCCCTACATCATCAACTCCTGTGACGTGTGTGCTAAAACAAAGACTCCCTGGGGCAAACCCCTGGGCACGCTATTGCCCTGCCAACTCCATCTCAACCCTGATCTTCCATATCTAAGGATTTTATCACTGATCTTCTCAATTCCCAGAGCCACACAACTGTGTTGGTCATTGTCAACCTGATTATAAAAAGGTCACATTTTGTGCCATACCTTCAAATTTTCACTGCAGAGGTAACATCCCAACTGTTTTACAACCATATCTTGAAACTCCATGGTCTGCCATGTAACTTTACATCTGATCAAAGACTGCAGTTCATTTCACATTTCTGGTGAGAGTTGTTTGAGCTCCTGGATGTGGATCAGCATGTCTCCTTGGCTTATCACTCCCAGACCAATGGACGGATGGAATGAGTGAACCAAATACTTGAACAATACCATCATTGCTTTATCAGTTACCACCAGGATGACTGGGTTTTGCTTCTTCCTTTTGCTGAATTCACTTACAACAACTCTGACCACAGATCAACCCACCAGAGTCATTTTTACACCAACTATGGTTTCCACCAACCATTTTATCCATCCATGCCACAAGTCACGCAGTCTCCAACCTAGCTGAACACTTGCACTGCATCCAGGAGGAGTTGAAAGCCCACCTAGAATCAGCCAAAAAGGATTACAAACATTACACTGACTTCTGTAGGCAGGCAACCCCTCAATCACAGTTGGGGATGAAGTATGGCTCTCCACACAGCACTTTGGTTCTAGTCAACCTTCAAGAAAAGTGGATTACTGATACCTTGGCCCACTGTGGGTCATCCAGCAGATCAAACCTGTAGTCTTTGAACTCCAATTGCCCAAAAATATGAAAATACACCTGGTATTCCACATCTCCTGGCTGAAAAAGCATATTGACAACACCTTTCCTGGACGAGTTCAACTGCCTCTCCATTCAATATGGTCCAGGGACATGAGGAGTAACTGGTGAAGATCTTGGACTCCAAAGTTCACCGAGGGAATCTCACTTACTTTGTTGATTGGGAGGATTATGATCCAGCTGATTGCTCCTGGGAGCTGGCCAACAACATACATGCATCTGCCCTACTTCGAGAAGTCCCTCAGTCACACGCCAATAAACCAGGTCTGAGGATGCCTGGTAGGCATCTTTTTTAGGGGTTGAGAGGGAGGGAGGAAGGTACCGTGATGAACGTTCTGAGCTTGATGAGTCATCCCTGAGCCTGAGTGTTTTGAGCCTGATGAGTCACTTGAGACAATTACCTGCAAGGCCTAAGGGCCCAGTCAATCCACAAGCAAAAGTCTGAGCAGGTAACCCCAAGGCAGGTATATAGGCTCCAAATGAAAGCAGCGACTCCAGTTTCCTCAACATCACTACCTTGTTGGGAATGCTCCCTGCTAGTTGGTAGTTCTGACAGACTGCTCCTGCTCCAGCCTGTGCCATGCCCCAGCCCCGGTCTCAGCCTGTGTCCTGCTCCAAACCCTCCTCTAGCCAAGGTTGGTTGCCCAGCTTTGTTTGCAGCTATGTTGGTATTTCCTCCCCCTCTCCCAAGGTGGATAGGCTGCACCAAGTTATAGCAAGTTTAACATAGGCCGAAATTTAGACATAAGCATGCTGTTAGTGTCCCTTTAAATGAAAAAAACCCACAACATTTTAGCCTGTATATAAAATCTCTGCAAGTAAAGTCTTGCCACCGTGTATAAAAAGCTTCTTACCTGAAAACTCCTGACCATTTCTTTAGCAGAGTCTCACTATATTGGTCTCTGATTTCCAGTAGCATGTCAAACAGCTGGTTTACAGGGAAGCCATACCCCTGCATTGAGAAACGCAAGCACCTTCATTCAATAAGAAATGCTAACACTGGGATTTACCAAAAAAAAAAAGGAGTCAATTCTACACTTCCATGACAGTCATAAAATTTAATCTGATGCGAGGACTGCATGGCTCAGGGATTTAGTACCTGTGCACTAAACTCTAGGCAGCCAGTTCAAATCCAGACTAGATCAGTAATGGTTGAATGTTATTGGCTTTTTCACAGGCCTGGCTCCTAAGGCACAGGTGTGGACATCACAAAAAGCCCTGTCACATTCAACACCCTTGTAGGCAGTCTCAGCAGAAAGGCCAAGGGCCTACGCTGAACCCTAGAGGTGGTCTCTTTGGGTCCAGGTGGACCAATCATGTGGGTAAGGCAGCGTGGGCCACTGCCCACAGATTAACTGCCCTGTGCAAACAGTGTGTCAGCCTCCTGGGCTATCAGTCTGGCCCCTGAATTCACACACCACAAAATAAAGAAACAGAGGTGACATGGTAAGGCGGTGCCCATCAGCCGGTTTAAATGGCTGACGCCTTTCACGAGCACTACAGATGTTTAACAAGATGTACATCAGCATCTGACAGTCACATACCTGGAGTGTATCTGCAAACAGAACTATGAGGTTCTTCAAGTCTAATACCAGATTTGGGTCCGAACAGTAAGACTAAAAAAAAAAAAAAAAAAAAGGGGGGGGGGGGGGTGTTTGAAAAAAGTTTTAATTGTTACAAATAGAAAAAACATCCCCACATACCCTTCTGTAATCCTTCATTTTGTGTAATAATATATAGACACTTGATACAACCTTATTATCGGTAGGCTTTTAATACCTTTTTATTATAAAGCGTGATCGGTCATATCATGATACACTGTCACAGAATACAGAAATACTGAAACATTATCCCATTCCAGAACATGTTGCAATCAAAAGCTCTACAGGACACACAAGGATTTCAGTTGCTGTGTAGATACCCCAGCAAGATGTCTTTAAAAGTACCGAGAAGTTACTGTATTTATCAGGAGATTGAGAAGGGAAAAGGTGCAAAAGAAGTGCACTGACAGACCAAAGACACTGAATGTTATCTATTGCTGAATAAAATTGTTAATTACATCATGTCTAATGTTAGCCAGGTCTTACAAAACAGAAAATATCCCCAAAATTCTGTATATTAAGATGATTTCATTTTTAACTAGAGGGTTCTGGCAACATGAGGAAAAAACATTGCATGTCTAGGTGTCAGCAATATTAACGTCCATACGATGATATAAACAATTACTACAGCTCAAGACACTAGTCAGAAAGATACACAGCCTACTGGGAACAGCTGATCAAAATTACAAATTAGATCATACATCCTCTTTGCACATAATCTTTACATTAGCAGACTACCCTACTAAAGAGAAATATGCAAAATTTCAAACAGACTCTTACCAAATATATAATCAGTGATCCTAAACTGGAAAAAAGAAACTGAGAGATTTCAAGTCCATTGGAGAACTCAAGGAGGAATGACTCTGTTAATCAATGTGACAAAGAAACATTTCACAATTCACTGCCCAAAAAACAAAGTAGGAAAGAAAGATAGTTCCCTATTACTCTCAGAAATGATAAAAGATCTCCCACTCAAAAGCAAAGAAGAAAACCCAAGCATAATCCTGGCCGACAGGACAGAGACGAAACAGGCTCACTAATGCGACAGCTCCCACCAAATCACAGATGAATGATAATACAGGATGGACATGCGGGGTCGTTATGCTGTTGCCAAAATAACTGTTTGGTGCCAAGATAATTTGATGATGACCGTAATATAAATGCTGAACAACTACGTAAAACTGCATGATTGCTGTAAACCTATTCCTATCAGACACTTCATGTATTAAATAGGGCAACGCTTGTCATGTTAGTAAAGTTATTGAAATTTTTAAAAAATTGAAGTGTTTTAATTTGTTTTGCTCTCGTGGTTTACACTGCGCCACCAGAAATCCCTGATTAAAAAGAGTACAGCTTTATGATAGAAATGTTTGGGTCTATTTTTCTCTCTACATATCCCCTTCCTTAAGGCACAAACGGAGTCAGCCAGCAAAGTGTATCTCCAGTCAACAAAGCTGCCATGCTATGGAAAACCAGAGCCATGGGAAACATCTGAAGATGCTCATCTATCTGGGTATAGCGAGCGAACGAGCAGGCGGGTGGGGAAGGGATAGCTCAGTGGTTTGAGCATTGGCTTGCTAAACCCAGGGTTGTGAGTTCAATCCTTGAGGGGGCCATTTAGGGAACTGGGGTAAAAATTTGTCTGGGGATTAGTCCTGCTTTGAGCAGAGGGTTGTACTAGATGACCTCCTGAGGTCTCTTCCAACCCTGAGATTCTATGATCTGAACACCAGGTTTGTAGCATGGATTCCCTTAACATGTTTATAACATGAATTAGTCCCATCTACATTGGTAAAACCCACCCCCGATTTTGTAACATCATTGTGCACAGCCACATTACAATTGTAAAGTAGATGAATGTAAATCTGAACATGATTTGAAAGTAAATAGCATATTGTGCCTCCACATGACACAATTTTTAGGCTTTCTGATGAGCAGGTTACAGAACTGTGTTGGAACCGGCTAGAACAATGTCTCAGATATGGTTCCAGCTGACCGTGGTTCCCAGAATAGCAGTATGGAAATGTTAACATGGGGCTGAAGGCAGTTTCAATGAACAGAGTTAAATTGTAGTAGCAGTATAACGTTATAAACCTGTTCGGTTATCTGCTAGTGTGAACAGGCAGCAATAATAATGCACTACATGATGCAGTACCCAAAAGCAATTTGCAGCTGTCTGAGCCTTCTCAAAACCCACATTAAGGATCACAATAGCCAGTGGAGCTTCTTCAAGGAAGGCAGGGTACAATGTGCCTACCTCAGGTAGCTAGATACAGTAGAATGTGTACCTGCCATAAGTCGAATTGGAAACAACTTGGTGTGTCAATTTCATTTTCCTCTTTTCAGTTATCACCAGCCTTCACTGAGGGTGGAGTGGCCACGTTTTATTATTGTTGTTCCCCCAAAGAGACATTTCTAACTTTCAACTGATTTTTAAAAGGACATAAAAAGTATAGTGCTAGCGCATGAGAACCTGAAAGTAAAACTGACCAGTTTATTTTATTATGATTATTATTATTTTACCAAGCTGAGAGAAATGCCAAAAATAAACAAGTCACCTAAGTGGTGAAAATAATTTTTTTTTAAATAGTTTCAGTTTTACTCATCCAAGACATTGTAACATAGGGAAGGAAAATCTACTTTTGTCTTTAAAATGTATGATATTTAACCCTATGGTGTGTCTTTCACTGGCATTTACTTCAATGGAATACCAAAATGTCCATGTTTCAGTTTAAAATACAGTACTCCATACAAAATGCATTAATCCAATGACGGAGAATAAGTAAACTCCCCCTACTGGTGCATTCCAAAAATGGTCGACCAAATAATGGAGAAATGGAAATGTGAACCAGTATTTATTATTTCCAGTCCCGCAAACAGAGGAGAGCTCAGTGCAGGATGATTTGGACTATCCAGAGCCATGAGAGCTGAATAAAGGCTTGTCAGTATATAGGTATATATTCAGTATATTATTAAAAAACAAAACAAACAAAAAAACACAGACAAGAAACAACAACATAAATATCTAACTCCCAAAGACTCAGATTGTTTAACTGTTGCTGCAAATATAATGAATCCGTGGCTTTTACTTACTGAATGTGTTCTTAGTGCAGCAATGGTTTTTGACAGAGCCATTTCCCACAGTTCATCGATATAGGCTCTATTGACCAAGCCCTGGGTCGTATGTAAGATGTGATCTTCAACTACAAAAAAGCTAACAGAGGAGAAGGCACAGCTGTCAGACGGTAGAGTCCCTATGACATCAACATGGTTTTACAAACATCACATGCAACTGACACATGCAAAACTCTCATCCACCCCTCCTCCCGCCCAAGAAAAGCAATCTGCTGCTCAATTCTGTCTACGTGTACAGAAATAAACACCAGGCGATAGACACATATAAAACTCCACTGAATATTTCAACTGATGTTTTGAAACAAAGCTTTAATTTGTTGCTAGCAGCAAGTAAGCTGGTAAACATCAAATTTAAAGTATGTGTCAAGGAGACAGGTTTAAATAATGTCACCAAAATCCAACACACCCCACAACACAGTTGTCCGAGGGCAAACACTTCCTATAATTTTTCCTACTGACCAATGGTTGCCTTGTGATCAGTTATGCTGCAGCGGAGGAAAGAGTATTTGGGAAGATGCCCTGTCCTGCATGAAAGGAAAGGGAAGGACAGTGGGATTATTGGAGTGGAGGGAACTAATCAGCAGTGACTTGCCTTCTTGGTCATTTCCCTGCATTTATAAACTCAATCCATGCATTTGTTTAGTCTCTGGCTTTCAGGTCTGTGCCAACTTCCCTGCTCCGAAATGACAGGATTTTTTTTTTTTTAAAGCGGTGCTAAATAAAGTAAACTTGGTCTCAACATATGGAATAAGAATCAGGTATTTTCAGTACATGGGATATTTCCAATTGTAATCACAGACGCATAAGAGTTAGACCTAGAAGTGTCCTGCTACATCACCCAGACCTATCTCTTGGCCCATGTAGGACTGTGTTCTATAGCACATTTATAAATGTCTTGTCCAGTCTGCTTTTAAAAGCTGCAAGCGTGGAGGTCTCCACCCAGTCCCTTAAGAAGATAAGAGATCTCACATTGTCAGGAAGTTTTCCTGCCTTTTAGCTTATGTTAGGCTTTCCTTCATTTTTTATTATTACCCCAGTGTTTCACCCCAAATATTTCTTCTCCTTCTCTGGTGTTTATACTTTTCACATGTGTGTAGACTTATGTTCCCCTTAGGCATTGCTTAGTCAATTTAGAATTTCATATTTTTTATAAGACAATTATTGTAGCTCCATGACAGAAGACAGGGGCATTGTTCCCAAGAAATGGATTCCCTAAACAAGTCACACAGAAGAGTCCATATATTTAAACCAGAAGTAAAGCTAGCATCTTCAGCTTTAACCTGTTCAAACTGCTCCAGGCACGCTGTCCATCAGCCACTGAGGTCAACAGGACTATACATGTCCTTAAAATTAAGTATGTTTTAGTACTTTTTTTGATTGAGGCTAGAGTGCACAGCACCTTGCAGAATCAGACCCCAGATGGTTATATAAACACATGGTATTATTCATGTTGCTACATTAAAGGCGGTCAATATCTTCATTATAAATCCCTGTTTATCTGGTTCATAACCACCATAAATTATTGTCCTTGGCTAAAATAAGGACAGTCTTACAACACTTTGAAATCCTACGATGAAAGGATATCTATAGATACAAAATATCTTTTTTATTATTAATATGCAGGCATAATTCCTAGCCACATTACTATATCAATAGGTTTTTCCCCTAATTTGAATTATCTGTCCCTCTAGAGGGCAATCAATCCACTGCAATCTCTAGTTACCAAATATTTTTGCCAAATCAGAACAAGGAGTAATAAGTGATGTGCAGTCCATTAAAAAAGCTCAATACAGAAAACCTAGATCAGGGGTCGGCAACCTTTCAGAAGTGGTGTGCCGTGTCTTCATTTATTCACTCTAATTTAAGGTTTCGCGTGCCAGTAATACATTTTAACCTTTTTAGAAGATCTCTTTCTATAAGTCTATAATATATAACTAAACTAGTGTTGTATGTAAAGTAAATAAGGTTTTTAAAATGTTTAAGAAGCTTCATTTAAAATTAAATTAAAATGCAGAGCCCCCCGGACCGGTGGCCAGGACCCGGGCAGTGTGAGTGCCACTGAAAATCAGCTTGCATGCCACCTTTGGCACACGTGCCATCGGTTGCCTACCCCTGCCCTAGATTATATAAAAATATCTGCTCAGTGGAGGAAGCCCATTAAGGTACAGTAACTCCTCACTTAATGTTGTAGTTATGTTCCTGAAAAATGCGACTTTAAGCGAAACGATGTTAAGCAAATCCAATTTCCCCATAAGAATTAATGTAAATGGGGGGGTTAGGTTCCAGGGAAATTTTTTTCACCAGACAAAAAACTGTATTTTATATATATATATATATATATATATATATATATATATATATATACACACACACACAGTATAAGTTTTAAACAAACAATTTAACACTATAAACAGCAATGATGATTGTGAAGCTTGGTTGAGGTGGTGGAGTCAGAGGGTGGAAGAGGGTGGGATATTTCCCAGGGAATGCCTTACTGCTAAATGATGAACTAGCATTTGGCTGAGCCCTCAAGGGTTAACACATTGTTGTTAATGTAGCCTCACACTCTATGAGGCAGCACAAATGGAGGGAGGGGAGACAGCATGGCAGACAGAGACACACACCCTGTGTGTGTGAGAGAGAGAGATGCGCATTTCCCCTTTAAGTACGCTGACCCCACTCTAAGTATATTGCCTTTAAAAAAATCAGGAAGTTGAGACAGCAGCTGCGGCCAGCAAGCTCTCTCGGTCCTGATCCCTGTCCTGTCCCCACCCTGCTCTATATGGAGAAGGAGTAAGCAGGGGGCAGAAGTAGGGGGAAAGGGGGACACCCTGAAATTAGCCCCCCACTTCCTCCCTCCCTTGCACAGCAAGCAGGAGGCTCCCGGGAGCAGCTCCAAGGCAGAGGGCAGGAGCAGTACATGGCAGTGCGGGGAGGGACAGCTGAACTGCCGGCAATTGCTAGCCTGCTGGGCGGCTGCTGCACAGGGAACTTAGGGGAGCGGGGAGCTGATAGGGCGGCTGCCGGTCCACCCTGGTTCCAAGCCCCCACCAGCTAGCTGCAACGGGCTGCTCTTCCTGCAAGCAGTGGACAAAGCAGGCGGCTGCCAAACAACGTTATAAGGGAGCATTGCACAACTTTAAACGAGCATGTTCCCTAATTGATCAGCAACGTAACAACGAAATAATGTTAACCGGGACGACTTTAAGTGAGGAGTTACTCTATTACAAATCAGTGTCAGAATGCTATCAGTGTACATTTTACTAATGATTGCTGCTCAGATGGATATAAATGCATGCTGTGATTTACATTCAATCTTGGTTGATGACATTTCTCCAGCATATTCCATCTTTTCAGGGGCAGCAGCCTTATCTTCTCTTCACTCAAATTCGGGCCATTTTTTGGAAGACTGTTACTAGACTGTAGTTTGCAGTAGTAACAAACTCGTTTTTTTAAGCCACAGGAATAGCGGCTGAATGATCACACCAACAAACATCCTTTCCTGAGCGAGGCAAGGAGTGGGATATCAAAGCACTATAATCAAGAGGATTACAACATCTGCATAATTCAATCAGAATTGGCCTATTCATCTCATTATAGCAGCAAGTTGACATACACAGTGCACAAAACATGTTTACTCTCTTGAACTCACTGCTTGCGAAATTTGCAAGCAGTGCACAATAACTGTTCAGTCTTTAGAATGCCTGCACTAGTGACACAGCAAGGTTTATGGGTGCAGTAAAATATGACTCTCCTCTTAAATGCTTAGGAAGCACAAACCACACTTTTCCTGTTTTGGCTCCTAAAAAGAATTGTCAGAAAGATCAACATTTCCTTTTTTTTGTGCCATTCAATAACACAGCACACACATATTTCGAGAATGTGTATATAAAAAGAATACCTACCCTACAATTTGATTAAAATACTTCCTGTAGCCGTCTAAAGTTTCGTGCTGCAACAAAGAAAAGTGAACAAAGTTTAAAACAAAGAAGGGCAGTAAAATTGGAAACAAATAAGAGACCACACACATGCAACAATATGTGCAGAGATAATGTGCTGCTCCTTTATTAGGCAAAGCATCTTTGATCACTAAAGCTATTAGACAGTCATACCATATTTGAGGGGGGCTGAAGCACCAGTCTAGCCTGTTTTCTTCTCTGTTTCCTGTAGTAGTTCTCAAAGGTTTCTCTGGCACCCTGAAAAACAGATCAAATGAAGTCAAGTTCCTGGCCTTAGAGTTAACCCCAATCACCTCCACATAAAACTGCTGCTTTTACATGTTAAAAGTTTATTTACACCATTTTTTTCTGACCTCAGTGTCAACATTCCTTTAAAAAGCTTGATCCAAATACCAGTTTGTCCTGGATATTTATATAGGTAACTATTTTGGCACAAGTATTTCTGAAGAATCCTGCTATGTTCACAGACACACAGACTTCCAACACTACTGTGCAGCATTTCTGTGTGCATTGATGTCTGCATAGCACACTTACTGTACTGTAGTGCAAATCATAGAATCTCAGGGTTGGAAGGGACCTCAAGAGGTCATCTAGTCCAACCCCCTGCTCAAAGCAGGACCAATCCCCAAACAGATTTTTACCCCAGTTCCCTAAATGGCTCCCTCAAGGATTAAACTCACAACCCGGGGTTTAGTAGGCCAATGCTCAAACCACTGAGCTATCCCTCCCTACAATAGTTCTATCAGATTTTGCACACTTAAAAAAACCTAGGCATGGTGGAAAATGAAACCATTGCAAGAGAGAACAAGCAAACATTTTGTGAGAAGGAACAAACAATGCTGGAGAAAGGTTATAGAAATGCCTTTAGACACTTATAAGGCCCTCACCACCATTATATCTGAGCACCCGCAGTAAAACCCAGACCTACAAATAAATCTAGGACTAGAGCTCTGGTCCTACAGTTCTATAAACACAGGCCTCTCCCACCTGACAAAGGAAGCTACCTCAGTTAAACTACACAGGGTGAGTGGTTTCCCCTTCACTAGGGAACTTAAGGCGTTTCTATTTTTTATCATTTGGTGACTGCTTCATCTTGTCCACATTCAGGAGTGTGGCCATCCAGTCAGCACAATAAAAACTTCTGAGCATCCTCAGAATCCACCTTATTGAGGCATCAAGACATCCAAATTCTGCCCAGGTTATGTGGCTACTACGGCACCTTATTGTTTTATCCCTCAGCATTCCTACCTTACTCTGTTACCACCCTCCCCTCCCCACCCCACCCCACCCCACCCTACCCTCTTACTGTTTCACATCTGAAATTGGATTATAAAAACTTTAGGGCAGGGACAGTGTCTCTATTTGCACTTTAAAGACCAAACATTTTTTTCAGATGCTGCACAAAACAAATAAAAACGACTCCTAAGTATTTTTAGTCTGCTCCATGCACAACAAGAGACTTTGGTCTTTTTTGTTTAAATGGAGAAAATGAATTAAAAAGCCCAACAATTGTTGCTATACTTCCCACACATAAACCTCCTCCCCATATTATTGTACAAACAGAGGCTGAGTTAACAGCCCCTTTATTAAAAGGTTCTCAGGAAATTTCTGCCGTTAATATTTCTAGCAGTGCAGTCACACACACTCCCCTCCTTTGTGTGTACATTATGGAGCTCCAGCAGTTTAGGTCAAATGTATCCACGTTGATTTCATTGAGTGGCCCCTCCAGATATAGTCACCCACGTGCTCTGTGTACGTAGATCTTGGAACACAGTTTTTTCACGTTTGTAACATTGGCTCTCTATTTGTTAGAACATATGCAATGCCTTTGTCCTTACTGAAGGTCAAAAGGCAAATTCAGACTTGGTATAAGCTAATTCAGACCTGGCTTAAGCTATGGCAAATCCCCTGAAGTCAATCAAGTTGTTCCACTTTGTACCAGGGCTGAAATTGGTTTTAAGTCAACAGCAAGTTTGACATTTTAAAAAGAAGCATTGGGAGCCAGAAGCTGTTTAGGAATAGCCTTTCCCCATGTTCCTCCCTATCGCTCTTCTGACATTACTGCCATCTGATCCCTCATGCTGTCCCTTCATCGTATCAGCTGGTGTGGGATAACAGATTGCAAGTCAAGGATTCACAGACTTTAAGGCCAGAGGGGACCATTATCATCATCTAGTGTCTGACCTTTTGCATAATACAGGCCAGAGAATTTAACCAAGTGACTTCTGCCTGCATCAAGTTGACAGCTTCTGGTTGAACTTTTAGAAAGACACCCTTAACACCCAGCTCCTTCCTGCAACCTCAGGTCTCAGACCTCCCCTTCCACCTCAGCCTAGCTCCTTTGTGAGGGTCGAAGCCATTTCTCTGCAGGCAGACTCCCAGTTTGACGATCCCTGCTTGTTATGTCATCAGTGTTAGAAACACCAGCTTCATATTCGCATGTGGAAAGAAACGAAGGCAGGGAAACTCCAAAACTCAGTGTAAAATTGAGCAACTTTTTTACAATGGAATTTTCCTTTAGAAAGGCACCATCTGGGGATTTAATAGTACTAGCCTCCTTCTTAAGAACTGCAAATGGTGCCCCCACCTAGAGCGCTAAAAATCTTGAGACTTTTTAGCCCCCAGACTTGCATAATAAATACGTCGACAATTGTCAGGCGATTGTTGCTATCCACTTCCTCTGACCTCCTGGTGACTGGTATTGAGACCAAGATTCTTGTCCCAGCTCCGCCACTGATTTGCCCTGTCACCTTAGGCATGTCATTTAACTTTTCTATGTCTCGGTTTCCACAATCTCTATTAGTGGCATAATAATGTTTAACTGCCTTACAAGGGGTGTTTGTGATGTGAAAAAAGTTTGAGACCCTTGACAAGTGCAAATTATGGTATTCTAAATGAAGAATCTTTGAAACAATTTCTACACATCTCTGCATTTCCCCTATGCCATGCAGCAATTCAATGGCTATTATTCAAGCACTTTTCAAGACCAAACCTCTCAACTGTACCTTAATTATGGCCAGAGTTAGGTTCCTCTCCGTTCCCCACAAATATGGTGCTTGTCTTTTTTTTTTTATTTTTATTTTTTTATTAATTTTCTGTTGAATTTAGGGCCACTGAAAGGTGCAGGACTCATCCTTGAGACTGATGCTCCCTACTAACCCACATGACAAGCAAAGCACCATCAGTAATAACATTAGCTCCTCCACACCACAGCCTCCAATGTGTCTTAGGGCTGGTCCACACTAGGGGCGGGGATCGAAATAAGATACGCGACTTCAGCTACGAGAATAGCGTAGCTGAAGTCGAAGTATCCTATTTCGAATTAGGCGCGCTTACCTCGCGTCCTCGCAGCGCGGGATCGACGTCCGCGGCTCCCCCGTCGACTCCGCGAACTCCGCTCACCCTGCTGGAGTTACGGAGTCGATGTGAGCGCGTTCGGGGATCGATGTATCGCGTCCAGACGAGACGCGATACATCGATCCCCACTACATCGATTTCTACCCGCCGATCCGGGCGGGTAGTGTGGACCTAGCCTTAGAGGTTGTCTAACCCACTCATCCCTTGGCTACTTTGCTGACACTGTCAATATGGGTGCAAATTAATACCTGATGTAGCAGTGGCTTATACAATGAGGATTTTGTTGACTAGGAACTGGCTTGAAATGACCAACCCAATTGGCCAAACTTAAATTTATTCATTCCAATAATAATTCATTCCAATTGGCCAAACTTAAATTTAAAAAAAGCTGTCATTACCAACATGGTCTGGATTTGAACTTATGGACAAGAGTAGTGGTTAAAGGCTCTGTATCCCATTCCATTTCTATGACCCATTCTAGTCCGTTCACTTTTGTTCTTATACATTCCTTAGGTCAGAAATGCAGAATCATGATCCTCAGACTACAATGTTCATTAGGACAAAATTTATTCCAGCTCATTTTAAGTTTCCTTTGCTAACCTCTCAACAGTTGTCTTGTATCATCCCATTTTACATCTCTGCCCCATATATGGGCCTTGCCAGGCTCAATTCTTTTAACAGATGGCCCTGAATTGGCACAATGGGTGGTGGTACAGACTCAGCTACACGACCACATCAATCATCCTCAGACCCCTGCAAGCCGAAGGCCCCCTTCAGTAAGGTAATTGTCTATCTTGCTAAATGGTTCGGCGGGAACTTTTCCACAAACCACCAAAACAGGTTGTTGGCAAGAGAAAGTCTGTCTCTCTACTGACTACCTCCAAGGGTGAACCTACCAAAACTCACCTCTGACAGCATCATTCAGATTCTTGATTGAAACCACTCAGACTAACATGGAGCAGTCTCCTGTTAACACTGAATTCACAGAGCAAGCTCACACTAAATTCTAGTTTTTCCTTCCCGGAAAAAAATGTTTAGAAAAGCAACCTCAACTGACTGGGTGAGTTCCAGCAGTGTACAGCACCCTCTGGGAAGTGCAAACAGATGAGGTTAGGTGCAATCTTCAATGCGGAAGGGAGCACACGGGATTCCTTCAGTCACTGAAGCCAGCCACTGCGATAGAAGATTCTGTATAAAGCTGAGAGTCAATGGTGGTTAATTTCCAATTATTTCCTGTACACAGAGGTTGCCATCTCACCAAACAATGTAGGTGAGATTTTGGGGTGACCTCAAGGGCTTAATGGAGTCTTCAAATGCAAGTCACTAGGAGCACAACAGCAATTTGAAACTGGTCAAACATTTTAATGAGTAACTTAAAGAAGAACTTAATCCATGATGAAGTTTCTGCTAGGAATAGCCCCCAACCATTCAGTTAAAATAAGGCACAGTTTTACTCATCCCTCAAGATGCACAGCTAAGAACTCTCCTTCTTTTCCATACACTCCAAGGGAAAAAATGAGGAAGAGTCCCAGATATTGCCCTTATCCTGTCCTACCATTCCCCCAGCCACCTGTTCAAGTGCGGTCTTCCATCTTCCTGGCATCCCATACCCCTTTTTTCTCAAGTCACCTAGTGACTCCCACAATCTCTCTGCTACCTCTGACAAGGTCGCACTCTCATGGTGTGTGCTCTAGGGCATGTAATGCACCTTGGGGCATTACCCTTTGAACATGCTACCTAGGCAACAGGGCTTTGCACAGAAGGTGCCTTTGGTGTTGAACCTCACTGCAGGAGAGCACTAAGGAAAGCCTACAGCACTCAAAAGCCACCAGTGCAACCAAGCATCTGATTTTTCCCAACCCACTGTTTGAAAGCTAAATTGCCAGCTTTGTTTTTTTAAATGTTTTCTATGTGTCTTTTCTAAATCCTCTGCCCATCAGCAATTATTTTATAAAATAAAATAAGGGGTGGGGGCAAGAGCTGTTTGTTGAAAATGAAATATTAGAGGCAGCTTTACAATGTTCCCTCCCTTTCTTTCCAAAGTAAGCAGAGGTTAAGACTGACAAATGCTTTCCCTTTGGAAATCACTCCAGAGAGACTATGTGTAGAAGTGTTACTGCTTGACTTTAAAACCGAGTATTGAGACTTGGGGCTGTATCATAAACTAGCCTCTCCATTTTTGAATGAAATCTCTTTATCCCCCGCAAACTTCTATACTTAGGATACTTCAGAAAGCAAATGCCTCCATGTTTCAATCTATCAAATGGCTTGAGTCCTAGATTTGAAAGGGCTGGAGGGAGAGAAACAACATATTTGGAAGACATTAAATTTGAACAGAGATCCTAGAGATCAGAGATAGACAAGACATGCTGGTTCATCCCACTGATCTCACAGTCAATGCCAAATTGTTCCCTACAGAACCTCATCCAGTCTATTGTGAACTAAGAGATTATTCCAAAGCATAAACCCAGCTCTCTGAGGAAGTCTTTCCTGATATGAGTCAGCAGTGTGCCCTTGTTGCCAAGAAGGCTAATGGCATATTGGGCTGCATTAGTAGGAGCGTTGCCAGCAGATCGAGGGAAGTGATTATTCCCCTCTATTCAGCACTGGTGAGGCCACATCTGGAGTATTGCGTCCAGTTTTAGGCCCCCCACTACAGAAAAGATGTGGACAAATTGGAGAGAGTCCAGCGGAGGGCAACAAAAATGATTAGGGGGCTGGGGCACATGACTTATGAGGAGAGGCTGAGGGAATTGGGCTTATTTATTCTGCAGAAGAGAAGAGTGGGGGGGGGGGATTTGATAGCAGCCTTCAACTACCTGAAAGGGAGTTCCAAAGAGGATGGAGCTCGGCTATTCTCAGTGGTGGCAGATGACAGAACAAGGAGCAATGGTCTCAAGTTGCAGTGGGGGAGGTCTAGGTTGGATATTAGGAAAAATTATTTCACTAGGAGGGTGGTGAAGCACTGGAATGGGTTACCTAGGGAGGTGGTGGAATCTCCATCCTTAGAGATTTTTAAGTCAGCTTGACAAAGCCCTGGCTGGGATGATTTAGTTGGGGTTGGTCCTGCTTTGAGAAGGGGGTTGGCCTAGATGACCTGAGTTCTCTTCCAACCCTAATCTTCTATGATTCCACCAACATTTTTCCCCTTTCTTCAGTTCATCCCATCCTCTTAATAATATTCCCCTGTACATCCCTAAACAGTTTCTCATTCCTTTTTTCGTTCTGCACTCCCCAAATATTAGGAAATGTGTTTTTCCTGGGTTGTTGCTTTGCTCAACTATACATATTTTCACTCTTGATCTATCCTCAGTCTAGTCAGCCCTCCAAAAGTTATATTTGTTTCTCTTCTGTGAACTTCCTCTAATAGAGGGGTGGCCAACCTGAGCTGGAGAAGGAGCCAGAATTTACCAATGTACACTGCCAAAGAGCCACAGTAATACATCAGCAGCCCCCCATTAGCTCCCCCCCGTGCCTCCCGCCCACCGGCAGCCCTGCCGATCAGCGCCTCCCCCTCCCTCCCTTCCCGCACCTCCTGATCAGCTGTTTCATGGCATGCAGGAGGCTCTGGGGGGAAAGGGAGGAGTGAGGGCACGTCAGGCTCAGGGGAGGGGGCGGAGTGGGGGCAGGGCCTGTGGCAGAGCCAGGGGTTGAGCAGTGAGCACCCCCCCCCCCCCCGGCACATTGGAAAGTTGGCGCCCGTAGCTCCAGCCCCGGAGTCGGTGCCTAGACAAGGAGCCGCATATTAACTTCTGAAGAGCCGCATGTGGCTCCGGAGCCACAGGTTGGCCACCCCTGCTCTAATACATCAGAATCGTTCTGGTAATAAGGTGACCAGAAGTGAATGCAATATTCCAGGTTTGTGTATTTTTCAATCTTTTATAAATGAGTCAATATGGAGGACAGAACCGCCATAGGCAATGAATAACCTATATTTTATACTGTTCCCTTATCATCACCACACAGTGTCATTACTAATGGTTACTTCTGTTCATGTCCTTATTTCTCTTTTTCTAAAGATCATTTTAGTATCTAAAGGCTGTTCAACAACCAGATTGCACAGAGAGGCCATTAAAGCATCACTGACCCACTCATGTTGTCCAGCCACCCTTCCTATCACTTTCACACTCATCTGAGCTTTTCTATAGATGGTCTCCGTGTCTTCTTGTCAGTCACAAATGTTCCCAACGGAAGGGACCACTGGGATCATTTAGTCTGACCCACTGTATATCACAGGCCAGAGAACTTCCCCACAATAATTCTTAGAGCATATCCTTTAGAAAAACATTCAATCTTAATTTTAAAATTGCCAGTGATAGCGAATCCATCATAAACCATGGTAAATTGTTCCATTGATTAATTACCTTCACAGTTAAAAATTTACACACCTTATTTCCAGTTTGAATTTGTCTAGCTTTAATTTCCAGCCATCGGATCGTGTTGTACATTTCTCGGCTAGACTGAAGAGCCCATTAGCAAATATGTGTTCTCCAAGTAGGTCCTTATAGACTCATCAAGTCAGCCCTTAATATTCTCTTTGATTGAGTTTCTTGAGGCTATCATTGTAAAGCTTGTTTCTAATCCTTTAATCATTCTCATGGCTCTTCTCTGAACCCTCTCCAATTTATCAACATCCTTTCTGAATTGTGGGCATCACAACAGGACATAGTATTTCAGCAGTGGTCATACCAATGCCAAATACAGAGGTAAAATAACCTCTCTACTCCTGCTTGAGATTCCCCCATTTGTGCATCTCAGGATCACATTAGCCCTTTTGGCCACAGCGATGCACTGGGAGCTCATGTTCAGCTGATTATCCACCACGACCCCCAAATCTTTGTCAGAGTTACAGTTTCCCAGGACAGAATCCCCCATCCTGTAAGTACGATCCACATTCTTTGTTCCTAGATATATACATTTACATTTAGCTATATTAAAACGCACACAGTTTGCTTGTGCCCAGCTTACCAAGCAATTCAGATTGCTCTGTATCAGTGACCTGTCTTCTTCATTATTTACCCTGCCTGCAAATGTTTCTAAAAGCAGCTGTTTCACTCTGCATAAATTCAATACTCAATAACTAGTACATTAGGCATATCTGTAAAAGCTATTCATCTCTTTTTTTAAAAATAGAAAAAGACAAATATTAGTGGCCTAACAAAACAGAAGTCACATTGAAAATATCTTCACACCCGAAACATCTTGAATCAACTAGCAGCTACAACGAGAGAGAGAGAGAGAGAGAGAGAGAGAGAGAGAGAGAGAGAGAGAGAGAGGTTTCCAAGGTATGTTTCAGAGGATCTGCAACTCACTATGAAAACTTTCCTCCAAAGCAGACTATAGTCTGTGCAAATGGTTTTTTTATATCTCAGTGCCTGTCTCTGGGGTAGACAGTCCCCAGAAAAGAGGGGAAAAAAACCACACGTGCTTGCTCATTTATTTAGATTTATTTGATTGGAACAGATTTCTCTCCCTCTCTGCCCCCCACCATTCAAGCAGGCAGCCAAAGATTCAAAATTACAGTCACAAACTGCACATTTATTCTAATCACCGGTCCAGGAAAAGCCATCAATAACACCATATGTTTTATAAAATTACTGGGCAGAACTTTATTTTTCAAATTAGCTTTGGAGCATCCAGTTCACAAACTTGGCAATGAGCGCCAGATAATTAAACTTGTTGATGATCACCACATCGGCTGCCATAAGGGAAAATGAAATATAATCACACAAAGGCAGATGCAAGATTTAAGGAACCAAAAAAAGCTATAGCTAAGGGGTAGCAGAGGTGAAAGTGCATCCAGTTATGAATTACATGAGGACAGTTACAGTAAGTTTCATGTTTTTACTTTAATATATATTTGCAGCTAATTTATTTTTCCTGCCATTTCAAATAATTAATGCACTGCTCTAATTTCTAAGAAGGTTCACAACTACATGCCTAGAAAAGTGTACTGTGGATCCAAAACATGCTGAACATGTCATGTCTCACTAGGATAACCAAGAGCTTTAAGTGGTGTTAACCCTGAAACAGAAAACCGTCCAATGCACAGAATGTACTAATCATTTAAGAGCTGTGTAAAACATGGTAGTGATAACACTTTGCACGGATGCAGTGATTGTCAGCTGAGACACTCCAAGCGTTTTACAAGTATTTTTTTAATCCTCATATCACCTTTAATGTCCGCAGAGACCAGGTAGGACTTCTGTAAGATCTCACGCAAAAGAGTCAAAGTAAATGGCAGAGTTTGCTATTTATCCACCTCAGAAGGTGGGAGGGCTGGGTTAGTCATGCTGGGATTTGAACCCAGAGTTACGAGGAGTCCAGGTATTTCAAACTAAAAGATTTAGCACAGACTTCCTACCTACTATAGTCAATTAGTGCTTGATTCTGTAGTTGCTCCTCAAGCACAACTGCTATAAACATTGATAAGAACTGTATCTATGGAGTGGCTACAGAATTAGCCCTCTAGTCATTTGGAATAACCTAGGTTTCCAATCCGAAGGAGCATCGTTAATTTATAGCACTGGGAATCCTCTATCCACAGCTCATCTCATTCTAAATACCACAGCTTTGGTTTAAAGTAAACAGGTTAACAATCAACTTGATCTTCCACTCATCAGTGATAATCCTGAGTTAAAGCATGCTCCCATCTGGATTTATGGGTGTATTAGTATTTGCTACCGTTTGACCCAGCCTTTTCTTAAATTTACTTTTGGCATTCACTGGCTTTTTGATCCTTGTTAGACTTTGTTCCATGGTGATTTTCAGTTACACAGAGACTTTCCCCCTCCTTCATTTTCTCTGAGAGACTTACACAGCATCTCAACAAAAACAAAAGTGAGATCAGCTCCACCGTTTCAAAACCCACTCTGAGCTTTACAAAAACTGTTCACAAAGTAAGTAAATAAGGGGATTTTTGTACCTATGGAGACCTGCCTTCAAATTGCCTAAAGTCACAGGTAGATATTAACTGGGTGATCTGAAGTTGAGGAACATTCTTGCAAACTCTCTGTGCACAAAGCTAATACCAAAGGCCACAGCAGTTCCACGAACAACAAACTTGCAGGATTGGGATCAAATGCCCTGATCATTTTTAGTCATTTATGATCCCAGAGCACTCTTCGTGAGTTGGTGATGCCAGGGCCTTAGCCAGACTCCAGTGCTGGAGATTATATTCGGCCAACCTAAACTCCTCCACCCGTTTTAACTAGATACAGTATACACTTCCTGCTCTACCCCATCGAGTATGCTGCTGTGCATTATTAACTATCACCTTCGCCTGACTGAAAAGACCTCCCCGGATAGTTTGCAACTTATTTTAATTCATGTGTTTGAGTGCCAATGGTGCATTTGGCACCATATAAATATTAAAGACGGGGAATTGCAGACCAGTCTGCTTAACTTCAGTACCCGGAAAGATAATGGAGCAAATAACAACGGTGCATATCAATTAGCAAACACCTAGCAGATAATAAGGTGATAAGTAACAGTGAGCATGGATTTTGCAAGAACAAATCATGTCAAACCAACCTATTAGCTTTCTTTGACAGGATAACAAGCCTTGTGAATGGGCGGGGGCGGGGGGGGGAGGGGGAGGAGGGGAGAGGGAGTGGTAGATGTAGGAAGGCTTTGGATACTGCCTCACAAGACCTTCTCATAAACAAACTAGGGAAATACAACGGAGATGGAGTTACTATAAGGTGGGTGTATAACTGGTTGGAAAACCATTCCCAGCAGTTATCAGTGGTTCACAGTCAAGCTGGAAGGGCATATCAAGTGGGGTCCTGCAGGGACCAGCTCTGGGTCTGGTTCTGTTCAATATCTTCATCAATGATTTACATAATGGCATAGAAAGTACTTATAAAATTTGCAGACAATACCAATCTGGGCAGGGTAGCAAATACTTTGGAGGATAGGATTAAAATTCAAAATGATGTGAAAAAAGTGGAGAAATGGTCTGAAGTAAACAGGATGAAATTCAATAAGGACAAATGCAAAGTACTCCACTTAGGAAGCAACAATCCGTTGCACACATACAAAATGGGAAATGACGGCCTAGGAAGGAGTACTGCAGAAAGGGATCTGGGGGGGTCATAGTGGATCACAAGCTAAATCTGAGTCAACAGTGTAACACTGTTGCAAAAAAAGCAAACATCATTCTGGGATGTATTAGCATGAATATTATAAGCAAAACACGAGAAGAAATTCTTCCGTTCTACTCCGCGCTGATTAGGTCTCAACTGGAGTACTGTGTCCAGTTCTGGGTGCCACATCTCAGGAAAGATGTGGACAAATTGGAGAAAGTCCAGAGAAGAGCAACAAAAATGGTTAAAGGTCTAGAAAACATGACCTATGAGGGAAGACTGAAAAAACTGGGTTTGTTTAGTCTGGAAAAGAGAAGACTAAGAGGGAACATGATAACAGTTTTCAAGTACATAAAAGGTATTACAAGGAGGAGAGAGAAAAATTATTCTCCTTAACCTCTGAGGATAGGAGAAGCAGCAATGGGCTTAAATTGAAGCAAGGGTGGTTTAGGTTGGACATTAGGAAAAACTTCCTGTCAGGGTGGTTAAGCACTGGAATAAATTGCCCAGAGAGGTTGTGGAATCTCCAGCATTAGAGATTTTTAAGAGCTGGTTAGACAAACACCTGTCAGGGATGGTCTAGATCAGGGGTAGGCAACCTATGGCACGCGTGCCGAAGGCGGCACGCGACCGGATTTTCAGTGGCACTCACACCGCCTGGGTCCTGGCCACCGGGCCGGGGGGCTCTGCATTTTAATTTAATTTTAAATGAAGCGTCTTAAACATTTTAAAAACCTTATTTACTTTACATACAACACTAGTTTAGTTATATATTATAGACTTATAGAAAGAGACCTTCTAAAAACGTTAACATGTATTACTGGCACGCAAAGCCTTAAATTAGAGTGAATAAATGAAGACTCGGCACACCACTTCTGAAAGGTTGCCGACCCCTGGTCTAGATAATACTTAGTCCTGCCCTGAGTGCAGGGGACTGGACTAGATGACCTCTCGAGGTCCCTTCCAGTCCTATGATTCTGTTTAACAGAGACACAGGGTCCAAGCCTGCTCACACTCCCGTTTCACCCCACTGTAATGTCATTGTCTTTAATGGAGTTACTCTGAATTTACATTGGTAAAAACAAAAGCAAAATCAGAACCATAGTCCCTGCCCCAAAGGGCTGTAACAAACGACAGTAGATAACTATTAGCTCAGTCACAAGGAAAACCATTCAGGCATAATGCGCCTTGTCTCAGTGCCTGTTTGAGTTAGTGCAGAAATTTTGGAATCTTGCAAACACCATCCTCAAAAGACTTCGTAGAGCGTGGTGTGTTTTAAGGAAAGGTTTGAAGGAAGTGATGGTCATTTGGCACATAAGAAGAGGAAAACTGCTAGAAGCATAAGGGGAACCATGAAATAAATTGCAAAGAAGTTGGTAAGGTGCTTGGAGACCCCTCAAGATGAGAATAAATCATTAGTGACTGGGGAACACAAGGAAACAAGGCTCCAAACCAGCAGAGCATTTAAGCACACACTGCTTAACTTTAAATACAAATATTCCCAATTAATCCAATAGGATTATGTGTGTGCTTAAAATTAAGCATATGATGAAGTGCTTTGCTGGACTGGAGCTCAAAAGAAGGCTGCTGCCCAGCTCAGATAGCAGCACAGTATGAGTTCATTTCTTGACATTAAAGAACGAGCATCATTTTGATGGTGACAACAAAAGGTAAAGCAAACGGAAAAAAATACAGTGGCTACTGTTTCTGAGGTGAACCATCTGCTTTGATATTTACAGAACTACATACACTCACAAGTGGCCGTACTAATTTCTACATGCCTGGCACAACTGAAAACCAGGTACTGATGACAAGAGCAGAGGATTGTCACATTTCCATTCTCCCATCACACTCTTGTCCTGAGCCCTCCAGTCTAAAGAGAGCCAGTCTCCTTGTCACGCAGCGGACTCTCTGCCTCGTAGTGTTTTGTGCAAGTCGGTTTGTTGAGGTTTTATTTAATTCCTCTCTTCTTTCAGAAGGTACATATTGTGCACTGGACACTGCATAGGTAAACATCTCCTCCTGCTTGTAGCTCCTTCTATATATACTCAATACTTGTTCAATTATTTCCTCTTGTCCCCCACCAACTCAATGTCACACAAGCCAGACTAGATAGTATCCACTTTCAGACCCTACCAACCCAGGCCAGATTCAAAGAGATGACTTAGTGGGGAAGAATGCTGTATCCCATTTCCAGTCCCCTGTATCAGTCACTTCCCACCCATTTCAACTCCTTGACTTTATTTTATTTTTTTAACTAGTTTTAAGCAAAGTACAGATTGAAGTACGTTCCCTGGAATCTGGCCTCTATGGTCAAAGGCAACATATGACAGTGCTAATCAGGAGAGCAGCAGGTGGCAGTTAAACACACAGCTTGTTGCTGCCAGTCAGCTGGAGGTGGTCTGAGTTGATGATCTTCCTTCCAGGAGAGGCAGGCCAAAGTACTTTGAAGAGAAGCTTCTTCCCATCCCTCTCCAGATGGAGTTGCAAAGCTCTGGTAGACCCGGAAAAGCTTTAATTCACCTCTGGTTTCAAGCATACACTTGTGCATGTGGGGGTGGGGCGCATGTGTTGGACTGAATTTACAGCGGTTTTTCTACAAAGAGATGAAGATGCACAAGAAGTTTCTCTTGTCTCGAAGGAAGTCAGCCTAACAGCAATTATTCACAGTAGGAAAGTGGATCTCCTTGGACTCGATGGTGGTCTCTCTCATATGGCTAACTCTTGTATGACTCACCAGTTTTCTCACCTCAGCTGCTGATTTGCTTCCAACCACTCTGAGGATACAGCCAAGAATAGGTTAACTATACAGGATGGTTTCTTTAAAAAAAAATAAAAATCCCCCTTTGGGATGGTTTCACAGCAGCCACTCTCTAAAAGGGACCTGGGTTCCCTCCTCTCAGAAAATAGGGGCATTATCCCTTCTTATTGATTGGGATGGCAGTGGAGCATTGTTCTCTCAGTTCAGTCTATAGGAAGGAATCTCTATTTTCCATTTAGACGGGGTAAAGCCTTTAATTTCACCATCCTGGCTGCAGCTGGAGTTCCCTTTTAACTGCCTGGCCATGGGAGTGAAGACAGTTTTATATGGAGGAAAATGCTGAAAAGGCCACTTTAATATTCTTGCATGTGAAAAGGGGAGCGCTTTTCATAGTGCTCTGTAATGAGGGTCAGCGGGATATTACACTTCACCATATGGCTAATTTGCACAGCAGGTCAAATGCTCTATTTGCTTTTTAAAGACGGCCCTATAGATCAAGCGGCACTAAAACAAAACAAAAAAAGCATGAGTAAAAGATGCCCCCTACTGTTCAAGTCTGGAAATTGCCAGGCAGCAGACAAAAAGGCCACACTGCATGGCATTCCAGTCACACAGACGAGTGCTACTTCATCACATCTTTACCTTTTTAAAAAAGAGCAAAAAGTAGTAGTGTGGAAGATGCGTTAGTACAGAGCTCCAGCAAACAAGGCAGCAGGCCGAAAAGGAAAGCTGCTTTAGGGAATCCCAGTTGTATCAATATTTTAATATCCCCACACAGAAACACTTGCCAAACTCCACCGACTACTCAAAACGAGCTTTCACTCCATTTGCTTGCAATATGAACCTGTGCTAACTGCTGTCACTGTTCCAAGCCGTTGACTAGCTGCCTGACCTTCTGACTAACGAGTGCTCTGTTTATTAGCGTGATGGCCCTTGTAACCTCTGTTTGTCTTGGCACTTCCTCCTTGCTGTGTCCCAGGCCTGACCCAAAGAAGAACTTCCCCTGCAGGGGCCAGCAGCAGTCTGCAGTACTAGAAAAAAAAAATCTGATCACTAAAGATTATGGAGCCATGGGGCCTGGACTTTTGAAGAGAGTAAACATTATGATTAACAAGCCTGGCCTTTGTAATCGGCTTCCACCCCTCCCCTCCAGATCAGAGTGTTAATTTATTAAATATTTTAACAAAGGGCCTTTATTATTGGCCTCAGCGTGGCTGGCTCCTTTCATAGCATTACCACCTACATCTAATAAAGCTTTAATTGACTACTGCTTTTCATAACCTCTGACCTAGGATGATAAACAGTTGGGCCATGGTAGCAAAAGGGTAAACCCCAAAGGAGTTTGCATCCTGGTCACGCTTAGTAACCCCCAGGTATAAAATGGATTTGCTTGAACAGAACAAAAATCTGTGCGTCATTTGCATTGATCTGCACTAATTTGTTTAAAACAGGGCACATCACCACCACACTGACAATGCCTGTGCAACTAGAAATCCCAGCATGCAATATTTCATCTTGATAAAAGCATCCAGTCCACCATAGGCTATACCTCCAGTATTTTCCCAGGAGTCAGGCACAAAAATTATGAGATTGGGGGGAAAACCACCCACATTTGGGGGTCTATTTATCTGCCTTCTGTTTTCTGAGTCTTTAGGGTGCACTGAGGTCACGTTTTTAAGCTTTTCTCCACCAACATGAGGGCTAGAAACGCTCTCTTTTTAAAAAAAGAAAGAAAAAGAACAAGAAAGCTGAGATACTCACATAAATTGCTTCTGTGGGAGCTGGGGCTTTAAGTAAAGCACAGAAGGCTGCAAGACTCATGATAATATCATGGGGAATACTGTGCCAATCTAACACCCTCGTTTATTGCCATGACAGACTCCTTAAGCCCCTATGTTTTTGGGGTAAATTCCAAACATGTTTTGCCCACCTCCTCTTAAGGGATGCCACCACTGCAATCAGCGTGACTGCAGCTTGGCCAGGCATGCTCACACTAGGTTTAGTCTAGCTAGCACAGCTAAAAATAGCAGTGAAGATGCAGCGGCACAGGTGGTACACGCCTGTCCAGCACCATAGGTACCTAGCTAGCCACTGCTACTTCACAGCTATTCCCAGCCACGCTAGCTAGATTAAAGCTAGTGCTGCGGGGCCTCCCCAAGCTGCAATCAGTAAGGACATACCTTTAGTAGTCAAGGTCTGAGAGGGTCTGTGAGAAATCCCCACACGATCTAAAACCACAGCAATTGTCCAAAAACCAAGCTGCACTAAGAATCTAGCAAGGATCAGATTTTTAGGAAAGCTGCATGCTTTACACACTTTGTCTTAAATTCTGCAAAAGCTAATCTATATTAGCCCCATTTGGGACAGTTAAAGTACAAAAGGAAAATCTTGCACATCTGGAGAGTACATCCACTGTTCACTTAGCCCTTTTCTCTATGAAGCTGTGGTCAAGGCCATGTATCAGGTGTTTCAATGTCACCGTTCTATATTCTCAGTCAATCTAAAATTCCCCATTTACACCTTTCAGGTTATGCTCCATTGTTATAATCCCTCACAGGGGTATTTACTCAAACATACTCAGGGCATGTCTACACTTACCAGTAGATCGGCACTGCTGCAGTCGATGCAGCGAGTGTCGATTTAGCGTGTCTGGTGAAGATATGCTAAATCAATGGGAGAGCACTCTCCCATCAATTTGTGTACTCCACCTGCCCGAGAAGCGTAAGGGAAGTCGACGGGAGATGTTCTCCCGTTTGACACAGCGCAGTGTAGCCACCACGGTAAGTGGATTTAACTACATCGGCTTCAGTTACATTATTCACATAACTGAAGTTGCGTAAGTTAGATCGATTTCCTGTGGTAGTGTAGACCAGCCCTCAGAGTGTATAATTCTCTCATTAAGTGTCCTTTGTATGTTTTCCAAATCCATTCAACATCATATTTCTTGCTTTGGATAAACGGTTTCAGGTTCATGCCTTTCCAATAGCCATTACACAACTTTAAGAAGTTATTCTGAAGATACATCCAACACAACAGTTGTATCACAGCTTGCAATCACATCTCTACCTGTCAAGGGCCATCGGATCTTTGATCTAACCTTAGAAATATGCTAGCATATTTATTTTCCTGCCTGGAGAAGTCAAGCTGAATATAGCAAAGGGCTCATATTTTAATTCTCAATTTTTTCCTATACTACCTCAAATATGAATCAACAGATGAGAATGATCATACAGTCTTGCCAACTCTCACCATTTGATCATGGGTCTTGTGGTATTTGGTGTTGTTCTTAAAGTCCCAGCCTTTGGAATCAAGAGACTGCATGAGAATCTAAGATTTCATTTATTTTTAAAAAGCCTGCTCAGTTGCAAAGAAAAACTTTAAAAATGTGGAGTGTACCTTAATGGCTCAGAAACCATGAAATAAATAAAAACTCAATGTTTATTCTTTTTTAAGTCTCATGATTAGAGCCCTGCGCGGATATAAAATTTGTATCCACATCAGATCCTCAATCCGCAAAAACGGTCCATGGATGTGGATACAGATATGTGCAGATAGAAAGCAGATATCCGCAGATTTGCAGTTTTCTAGATACAAAATTTGTATCCGCATCCAATCCACAATCTGCAAAAACTGGCCGTGGATATAAAGCAGATATCCACAGATTTGCAGGGCTCTAATCATGATTTCTTCAGGCCTTACTCATGATTTCTGGTTCGGGTTGGCAATTATTATAACCAACAATTTTCAGAATTTACAAAACGGCAGCCTCATCTCTAAAGCAGACTTGAAACTCTTTACCTTGAATAGTTACTGGATTTTGAAAATAATAAAGGTATAGTTTCCTATGACAGGAGTCGGCAACCTTCGGCACGCAGCCCATCAGGGTAATCCGCTGGCAGGTCGCGAGACATTTTGTTTACATTAACCATCTGCAGGCACAGCCCCCTGCAGCTCCAAATGGCCACGGTTCGGCATTCCCGGCCAACGGGAGCTGCGGGAAGCAGCACGGGCAGCGGGGATGCGCTGGCCGCTGCTTCCTGCAGCTCCCGTTGGCTGGGAACGGCAAACCGCGGCCACTGGGAGCTGTGGGGGGGCCGTTCCTGTGGACGGTCAACGTAAACAAAATGTCTCGCGGCCCGCCAGCGGATTACCCAGATGGGCTGCGTGCCGAAGGTTGCCGACCCCTGGCCTATGACCCTGCCAAGCAGTGAGAGGTAATGCTGGCAAGCTGTTAGGAGACAGACACTAAGTGCTGTGAGAACTGAGCTGAAGTGGTCCAAATTGTACAGGAGAGCAGCGGAGAAGACGGACAGTAAAGGCATCTAAATAAACTCCTAGTCTTAATTTCCAGGATCAACCAAAACCACCTAAGCACATTTATGGAATGACATCAGCAAATGGGACACTGGAGGTAAGAGAGCAGAATGAACTGAAAACTTTTATAAATCAAAAATTGAGTAACAGTGTTTATAGTTTGTAATATGGCTTTTAAAAATTCACCTGTGTAATCTGACTGACTGAACTGACTAATCTTGCTGTCTGCGCTTGAAAGAGTGGGCACGAAGCCATCAGCCCCTAGAAAACGCCAATCAGTAGATAATGCTGCAGTATGTCTCCGAGCAACGCTGGCTACCAGTGCACATCAGACCTGTCCTCTGCTCTCTATGGCTTCCCATAGAATATCAATTCAAGTTCAAGGTCTCAGACCTTATCTTCAAGCCCTCTTTCTATTACAGGATAAAATTCATTTATGCAGCAGACAGAGCTTTCTCGGGGACCGGTCTGCGACTATAAAACAAATTGTCAAGGGAACTAAAGGACCGTCACAAACCGCACCACCCTGCACTCCAAGTGCTAGGCACACTCCTCCAACCAGCCTCTTCTAACACACACAACGTGTACATTTTTAAAAAACCAAATCAAAACATACACAACTCTCTGCCTGGGGAAAGATAAGAGAGAACAACAATAAATGATGGATGCTAGTCACGTCTCTTACGGCACGACGGGAAGGTACTCAGATATTATAGTGATGAGGGTGATAAATGAATATATCATAGAATACCGAATAGGCACAACTGGCCTCCTCAGGGAAAATTAAATCACTGCTTTCATCGAAGCACTTTATAAAGCAAAATTTACAAAGACTTCAGAGATGGGAGTAGTAATACTGATAATTTACCTTTACCGGGCCATTTTACCTTTTCTTGGTCTTTGCAGGGTTCAACCACAGCTGCAATATTGTGACCTGTGGGATAAAAGGTAGGATTCCCCACTTTGAATTCTACTTGGTTGTTTAGAATCTAGCTCCTTGGAAACTTGAAACCAATGGCTACTTTCTTAAGAGAAAGGGTCTTTGAATCCATATGTTCAGGGTTTGGTTGGTTACAGGGTTGTGCTTTCTTTTTAAATAAGTAGAAGGAAAGCCCTTGCCTCTTGCTGGCAAGTTAAAGAAGTATGGGCTGGATGACAATGTTTTTGACAGAACAAGGAGTAATGGTCTCAAGTTGCAGTGGGGGAGGTTTAGGTTGGATATTAGGAGAAACCTTTTCACTAGGAGGGTGGTGAAGCACTGGAATGGGTTACCTAGGGAGGTGGTGGAATCTCCTTCCTTAGAGGTTTTTAAGGTCAGGCTTGACAAAGCCCTGGCTGGGATGATTTAGTTGGTGTTGGTCCTGCTTTGAGCAGGGGGTTGGACTAGATACCTCCTGAGGTTCCTTCCAACCCTGATATTCTATGATTCTATGTAGCAGTCAACGCAGAGGACTAGGAGACGAGATCTGGGTTCTCTTCCCAGCCCTGCCACTGACCTTGGGAAAGTCAACCTCTCTGTGTGTTTCAGTCCTGCCTGCTGTAGAATATGGCTAGCAATGCTAACCTTGTACAGGTGCAGTGAGGCTTAATTAGCATTTGTAAACAGCTTTGACAGCCTCAGATGAAAGATGCTGGAGGAGTTCAATGTAATACAGAAGAAAGGGCATTCTGAAGTACTTTTTGCACTTTACACTGAGCAACATAAAGATGTATGAATTTTCTGTATGGACAAGCAAAAAAACGGATGAAATTTTGGATCTGCCAACTCTGACGTCCTTTTAAATAAACTATTAGTGCTCAAGAGAATTTTAATCTTTATTTGCTATAATTAAAGATTGCAGAAATATCAATGCCTCCTGTGATGCTGTCAGATCCCACAAGCTACACAAGGGAGCTGGGCAAGTACAGGTCTGTCGCATCTTAGGTGCATTTAACATGCGCGATTTCAGCTTTACGCGGTCAGCAAAAACAAGAAGAGAAAAAAAAAAGAGAGAGAAAAATAACAATTTAAATACTGTTTCTGTAGTGCGGGCGATTCTGCCCGCCATTACACTCAAGGTAATTTTGACTATACGCGGTTTTCGCTTTACGCGCTGACCGCGGAACGTAACCCCAGCGTAAGATGAGACAGACCTGTACTTTGATGAAAGCCCTCCAAGGAATGGTGCACAAAATGGTATTAGCTGTTCAGTGAGAAACACACTACTTTCCCCTCTAGTTCGGTTCTGGATAAACCTACTAGTGAGGCATTAGGAGCTACTATCTTTTGGATGTGACATAAAACCACGGACTTGACCACTTCAGTAAATAAAGATTCAAAGGAACATTTTGGGTGTCAGCCCCAGTGTGCTAGCTAAATTCCAACTCAGATAAAATCCATTTTACCTAAAATCCCCTGTACTTTCAATTGGATTAGAGTCTTAACTTCTAGTCCTAAACTGTTGTGTACTGTCACGCCCCTTTAAACAGCTATTACATTACTCCCCAAAGGTGGATTTTAAGGTCAGAAGAAACTATTGTCATCATCTAGTTTGACCTCAAGCATAATAGAGGCAATAAAATTTCACCTTGCATACCTCAGCTGCAAACAAAGTGGTACTTGTGTACAGTTTTATAGTGTTGTCGTAGCCGTGTCGGTCCCAGGATATTAGAGAGACAAGATGGGTGAGGTAATCTCTTATATTGGACCAACTTCTGTTGGTAAGAGAGACAAGCTTTCGAGCTCACACAGAGCTCTTCTTCAGGTTTTATAAACAGGTGTAAAGCACACTTGGATATTCAGGGTGAAACAGGCTCTCTTAGTATGATATAGATTACTCTTCAAGAAGAATTGTGGCTGTATCTCAGACTATCACTCACATTTTAGTAGGTTTAAATGTTAACCTGAAATGTGTCTTCCTTCAAATTTAACAGTAGTTGATGAATTTGGTGCAAGTGTTTGCTACTCCTTCTGTCATTCAGAGATGCCAGAGTTTATTCAGCTATGGTATGACAACCCCAGCGTATTAGATTTTCAGCTTCTCCAATCCAAATTTTGTCCACTTACATCATGCTTGGTAAAGTGTGGGGGTTATAATGTTTACTCAAAATAGGTAAAATATAACAGAACACAGATGATAATCTTCCCAATCGTGCAGCCCTTTTTAGCACTTACAACTCACAAAGCTCCCACTGAGTTCCCTATGTACAAGTACTGCTGGATTAGACTTTCAAAATTAAATTTCTGCTATTTAAAAATAAATAAATAGTTTGCATATTTAAAATAGGTTTTTCTTTTGGGTTCTTCAGAATGGTCATTTCTATTTTTTTAAATAGCTAAAACAGGAAGAGCACAATATTTGGAACTGCTATGGTTGCAAAGTGATCTGGAGTTATGATCATACTGATTTTTAAAAAAGTAAGCAATACACTAAACTTTTCTGAAATGACAGCTTTGGCTTTCATATTTCCTTGTAGTTAATACAACTTGGAAGGGGTGAAAAATAACATGTACTAATTAAGATACATTGGGAAGAGTAATACTGTTGACTGATGAATGAATACATTTTTATCTCCAAGCAGCAGCAGTGAAACAAGTGTTGAAACACATGATCACGCGCAAGAAGAGATCCAGGGCACTGATAAGACATCAAACAAAAACGCTTCTCAATTTTTAAAATTTTTATTTTGTTTTATGACAAAACAGTTTAAGAGCGTACACCCTTATGGCTGGTAAGCCAACGCATGCATATTCTCCTTACCCGTCTGTTCTGAGGTCTGACCCATACTTGTCCCCTGTGATCAAAGTCACGGATGGACACATGCAAGATGCAGTTTCTATCATCAATTTTTTAAAACCCATTTAAAATCAACATTTGATTATTTTAAAGCATTCTTCTCCTAGAACTACCAAGATGTGCACATGCCTAACTGGAGTGATCTGGTGCTAGAACTATCCTTCCTCACCCCATTCTCCTTCCTAATACCAGTTACCCCACAAATTGCAACATACCCAAGTTAGGTTGTAAAGCTCTTTGTGGCAGGGATCATGTCTTGCCATTTTTTATTTATTATTTATAAAGCATCCAGAACACTTTAGGGACCTACAAGGGTAAAATACAGCCCTGCTTTCTAAGCTGGTGGAATTTTCTGGAAGGGGGACATTGATTTGGGGATAGAGAAAGGTATTCGAAAGGTGTTTTTATGGCACACTTTGGACTAACTGGCCTTAACAGCGCTAACAGGAAAATTAAAAGCTAGTATACGTGTCCAATTTGCTTTTCATCCTCAAAAGCTTTACAAACATACTGAATATAAGCTATATGCAGAAATCACTTCAGCGTCTCTGTGAAATGCAGCCATCTCTGGGGAACAGTGTGACAGCTCTTTGAGAATACAAAGCAATACTATTCAATTGTTTAGGGCACAAAGGGTAGCAGAATTGGAGAGGAAGCATGGTCCCAGGGCTAGGGTGCTAGCCTCAGACTTAGGAGACTCGAGTGGCTCTGCCACTGACTTCTTGTGTGACTTTGAGAAATTCATTAGTCTCTCTGTGCCTCAGATCATCAAATCTGTAAAATGGAGATAATAGCAGGACCCTACCTCACAGAGGTGTTGTGCTGATAGAGACATTAAAAGACTGTGAGCTGCTCAGAGAGGCCATAAAAGTATCTAAGATAGATAAGGCAGAACATTCTGTTCTGTTGACAATGCAAGGAAGACTTGTGTGAAGGCAAAATATGATTAACCAAATCACTAATGGGCTAGAGCACTGTGTTAACATTAACACAACAGGCAAATACATTTCTCTTGAAGATGAACACTGGGGCCACTCAGTAAATCTTTATCCAGCGTGGGAGAAAACGCCACTTCTAACATACCTGACAGCACAAAGAGAGCACATGCCAACGTGATATGCATATTCAAGTCCCTATACTTTAACAGCTAAGGAGGAATCCAAATCTATTTTGCAGTGAACACTTCTGCTCGATATCCTATACAAGGAAGCCGATGCTTTAAGTTTTGACTGACGAGACCTTTACGCAGTGACATGCTGCAGGCTAAAAGAAAGAAGCCAATCTCAGACCAGAACTGTGTAACATTTTAAAGAAATTACTGCATGCTCAAACAATGGAATATTTGTCAAAGTACAACTTGATCACCAGAATTCATCTGTTTTTCATAACTACACTTGACCTAAACTACATTGACTGAACAAGGTAGCCTGTGTTTTTCAGTCTGGAAAATATGGCTTTTCAACTTTTAAAAAAATTGTTTAAAGACCACACTAAAGAAACACTAATTACAAAATGACTGTGGCCCAGAAGACTGAAGTGCATTAGGATTTAGCCAAGGATGACGAAGAATGATTTTTCCTTGTTACAACAGCAAGCAGCTAGTCATCTTCAGGTCATATTTTTGACAGTCTCCCCTTGTTTCAGCTACCCTCCAAGGTTAAGCCCAGGAATGTCTGCCTTACTTGTATGTTGGTTTCCATTCTTTCCTCTATTTCCAGTCTTCCTTTCCTTTTCTAAGGTTACTCCAGCATCCTGAGGTCATGATGAATGGATACAATAGTGTGGGGTTTATGGTTAGATGCTGTTTCATAACAGGTTTTAAATTCTTCATTAAACTTTAATAGTGAGTAGGCATGAAAATCCTCCCGTTCTCAAGAGATTACCACTCTTCCCACCAGAAGAACCATATGCAAAGACTTCAGGTGAGGAAGAGGGACAATTATTTCTCAAGTATAAGCTGTGCACACTGGAAGGAGCTTAGTCTAGTCTACTTCAGGAAAAGTCCGTTCCAAGAATTAGCAAAGAAGGATTCATTCATATGAGTAGTATATAGTTCCACTGATTTCAAAAAGAATACTCACTGAGTAAGGTAATAATCATGGTCAGAGTTGCAGAATCCGCCCCTAGGTACGATGAACAACAAAACTACAGGGCGTAGTGGGGATAAGGAAACAGGAAGACCACAGAAAAGGACAAAGGGAGACAATGTTTTTAAGAGAGTATTAGCTGCAAAGAATTCAGGTAATTAATTTTGTTCCTGTTTTGCATTTTGCCTTTTTAATAGCTACCTCTTGTCACAGAACTAGTAATCGCTGACAGACAAACTCTGCATTAGTTGCCTGGAAAAGGACCAGCGCCGGCTCCAGGGTTTTTGCTGCCCCAGGCAGCAAAAAAAAAAAAAAAAAAAAAAGCTGCGATTGCGATCTGCGGCGGCAATTCGGTGGGAGGTCCTTCGCTCCGAGCGGGAGTGAGGGACCCTCCGCCGAATTGCCGCCGAATAGCTGGACGCTTGTTCAGCTGGTGCCTGGAGCCGGCCCTGAAAAGGACACAGGGAAATAGGCTACTAAATGGGAGACCTTTGCACTAGGAAAAAAAATGTTACGCCATTAAATTAAAAATGATTTTATTTTAAGGTCTCTTTAGTAAAGAAGAGGCTCCTCTTTCTATCAATTCAATTGCAGGCTCAGAAATTAGCAAAACCATCCATTGCACATATTGTCTTAGTTTCAAGTGAAAGAACATTTAACTGATGTTAAAGACTGATGTGTGACATTTTAAGCTTGGTAAATCATTTAATAAACTGACAGATTTGTTTTGCTCTCTTAACCAGGAGCTCCAGGGAAAAAGATCTTGCTGCAAAAGTGAGAAGTTTATTTTATTTTAGCACGCGTACTGCAGACTATTGTCCTCTCTGCACAGAACAGAAGGCAGTTGTATAAACCCATCCAACAATGTGATCAAACCCCACTGTTGGGATGAGAGGGGAGTTCAGTCTCTCTGACACATTAAGTCCTTAGCCTCTCTGCTGAGACTGCCAACAAGTGGGGCTAGTTAGTTCCAGTTACTATGATGGCTCTTACATACGCAGGAGAGAGACAGACTCACCCCCTTCAGACTTTTGGCTAAGATCACGTACATTGGATCAATGTAATATTGGATACCTCCTCTGTCAGAGGAAGGACTTGCTGATCTAGTAGCTGTTTTCCATCTCTATGACTTAACCACCAGACGGTTACTCCTTTCAGTCACTACCGAAATAGGCTGAATTCAGACAGGCAATCTAGACACTTCGTAGCCCACCGCTGACCAAAAGTGGACCTGAAGTGCAGTAGTTCTCTGAAAGATGGCACTTCCTACTCAACCAATGTGCTCCTGCATGCATTCACAGTCAGATCTGCTTCCTTTACCAACTTCACAAAAAGTTTGCTCTTTTCATAAACCCTGTTAACACTGCGGAACCAATATAGTTTATATGGTGGAGTCCAACCGTTTAGGACTCGAGGTTGGATGGAGAGCGGCAGGAGTAAGGGGGTGGATTTATTAAAAACAATGCTGAGAGAAATTTTAACAATGTTAACACATTGCAATAAAAGACAAAGGGCTCTAAGAAATAAGTGAGACAAGAGAAAGTGCACTAAAAAGAACAAACATGAAAGGGTTAAAACCACCAGGATTCTTACACACACACACACACACAGAAACATGGCATTCAACAGTGAGGGCTTATGTGCCTCCATCCACCTACTAGACAGCAGCATTTGTAGGTACTTAAGAATACTGGTACCTCAGGATACCAGCCCCCTCCTTTTGTGCCCCTCCCCCAAAAAACAACACGTGGATAGGAATAATTATGGGTTTGCAGATGACAGTCGGGTCAGGAACATACAATGTCTAGGTAGAGGAATAGCTGGGGATAGGTATTACATATACACATATAAGCACACCTCAGGTCACTTAGCTTGTATGATGGAGTCCTTGACTCTACCCTTTGTCTTTTTAGGCTGTAAGCTCTTTGTGAAAGGGACCGTGCTTCCCTGTTTGTATACCATCAAATTTTTCCATTCCACAGCATAAACAACTATGCACTACAGCGTCATATAAACTAGAGCAGTTTGGCAGGATTGCCTCGGGAAGCATGCTTAGGTGCCCTGTGCTTTCAAAAACAAGAGAGCTCACTGAGCACCCAAGATAAAAAAAAAAAATTCTGTTAATCACACGTTAAAATAGAGATAAAATGGTAAAATAAAATGGTATTGGATTTTTTCAAGCAGCTGTTGTGCAAGACGCACAACACTTGAGCTACAATATCTTTACTGTGCTGTCCCCAGTCTGCAATTTTCAGCATTATAGTCACCAGCAGAAACATATACCCTTTCACTAAAATTTGCAGCTATTATTCAAAAGAACAGGTGCTTCTTTTATACAGCATTACACACACAAACGCAGCTTTTCATCCTGAAGGATTCCAAAGCACTTTAAACTATGTACTACAGCAACACTGAAATACAACCACTTCTGGGGTGAGAGGGCATTAGAAAAGCTGGATGCAGTATATCATGCAACAAGATGATGTGGTTTAACAGTACAAGGTAACTAACAATTTCTGTAGAATCCTAAGTGTCCATGTGTAGCACATAGGACCTCTGATTTTTAAGGTTTCATCCCACAGATCCACAAACAGTATGCCACTTAGAACTCAAATTATTAACTTCAGAAGGATAAAGGGATGAGTCATTTGTGCCCGATTTTAAACCTGCGATTCCAGGAAGTCCAGGTTTTGCAAAACTGAGTCAGCCTCGAAGCTATATGCAAATTTATTAAACATACTGCAAAATACATTACTGCATACACAGAGTGCTTATCAGATCAGATCTCAGAATCTTTGATCTTGCCTCATGTCATCCATAAAACATGACCAAAGTAGACCACCAGTTGCAGTTTGAAGAGGCATTGGTATTCAGAACATTACTCAACGTGTTTCTCTTATCTCTCCATCATTAAAACATCACCATCCCATCAGATAGCAAGCCGCTTTGGTACCACACTCTTGGAATGCAAGGGCATCGTTTGTTCATTGTACATGCTGTGCCTTATTTCCACATTCTCCTGAACAAAGGCATGTGCCCCTGAAATAGCGGGTGTATGCGTCATAAGTCTGTCCTGCACACCCCTTCCTGAATAAGTATTTGTAAACAGACGGAGAATTAACATTCAGCCAACTCAAGCTCCTTCATAAAAAAGGGACTGTATTCAAAACAGGATGACAATCATTTCCCAACTAAGGTACACAGGTATTTAAACTAAAACTATATACGTAGCAGGGAAAGAGCAAAAACACAGCTATGCACCAAGCAATTCTATGTGATTCACAGAAACATGGTGGCTAATTATTTCACAGTCCTCTAAGAATGGAAGTACTGGACAATTCTCAGGAACTACGTCGGGAGAAAATATGTTGTTTTAGTAATGCAGATAGTTGGACTGTACTACACAAATTCACATTCATAACTTTCTTTACAAGCAACATTTTAAAGGTTCACACTTTCCACTTACTCTATTGAATAAAAACACCCTTAGGAATCAAGGGTACCAAACGTCTAAGTACTTCAAAGTAACAAAATAAAACATGGATATCACACAGTCACGATTGGTATCACTTGCTAAAAAAAAGAGAGGGGAAATGAATTCAGCATGCAGAATGTCAGGCTAACAGCACGGTCTGACAGTCTAGTGCAGGGGTAGGCAACCTATGGCCCGGGCGCCGAAGGCAGCACGCGAGCTGATTTTCAGTGGCACTCGCACTGCCCGGGTCCTGGCCACCGGTCCAGGGGGCTCTGCATTTTAATTTAATTTTAAATGAAGCTTCTTAAACATTTTAAAAACCTTATTTACTTTACATACAACAATAGTTTAGTTATATATTATAGACTTATAGAAAGAGACCTTCTAAAAACGTTAAAATGTATTACTGGCNCAACCCTGGGTTTAGCAGGCCAATGCTCAAACCACTGAGCTATCCCTCCCCCCTGCTGGCACGCAAAACTTTAAATTAGAGTGAATAAATGAAGACTTGGCACACCACTTCTGAAAGGTTGCCGACCCCTGGTCTAGTGGCAAGACTCTGCACTTCCATGAGACAATACAATCCAGGCACAACTCCAAAGGAATTTGGCCCCTCAGCTTTATTACTGGTCTCTCACCCACAGAGGCATGGGGCACCATCAAGGTAGGAGCAGTAGATCATATTCAGTCCCAGAAGGTAGTCTCCTACTGTTCAACTGCAATCCCACCTACAGCTGTTTAAGGAGTATTTTTGACCCAGCTGCAGAAAGAACAGCAGCTCCAAAGTAGAAATCTGAGGGTGGGAGGAGAGGTTTAAAATGGGAAGATCTGCTGGGCAGGCAGAGAGAACCTCTCCCCCCCCCCCCCCCCCCCACCCCAGTTTAACCGAGTTTTACCTAGGAAAACGAACTTAATGGAGGCTGGCCTTGTTCTCACTCTAATCCAATACGCTTTCAGAAAACTCTTTTCAGATCAGTGTTCCTCTTCAGCACTGGCTCCATCACTGTGGTGTTCCTCCTGAGAGGTCACTGCACCTTAACACCACCACAGAAGATCTTCACCATAATGTCAGAGCGTTCTCCAAACTCAGAATGTTTCTGTGACCCCTCTGGATCTCACAAGCTCAGCAAAGTCAGGCTGGGTCAGTATTTGACCAACACAAGAAGTAGTTCTGGGGATACTGAAAACTCAAACCACTCCATGCTCTGGACCATTTAAGATGAATAATCTCTCATGACAAACTGTCCTCTGAGTCCTGACCCCATACCTTCCCTGGGGCAACTAAGACTGATTGTTAACCCTTATTTTAACCACTGGGATAACAACTGATGTGACTGAATCCAGAGAAAACCTTAAGTTATGCTATAAAGTTTAAATGTATCTGCAATTTGCTAGTCTACATATACAGTGCAACAGACAGGTAAGGCTCACCCAGTTTTGTAAATAAATAAAAAATGGTGATCACCGTGAAAGGGACTTGAAGCCCTGATTTAATCATGCTCTGCAACCCCTACCTTCAGGTGACAAGGATCCTGCATTTGGGTTACTGTACGTTGCCACTATATTTAGGAGGAATTATGTTTTTTCCCTAATATGGCTGTTTTCCAAACTGAGTACTTGGAGAGCCAGCGCTGTCTGTGATCATATCTAGCCAGCTTAGAACGAACACTGATTTCTCTGCTTCTTCTTTGATCGAAGTCAAGTTGTATCCCCATGGGTAATAAGGTCACAAGGTTAAAAGAGCAATATGACAATTACAAAAAGTTAAATCTATGGCCACTACAGATAGACACACTATCCAGGGTCCATTAGCACGTAGTACAGAGCAGTTATCTCAGGTCACTGACACCAGTTCACTCTAATGGCTTTTCCTGTGTCCTTATCAATCCAGTGCACAAAGTATCTCACCCTAGCCTTTCCCTATGATCTCAGTACCATGTTTACAGCTATCTAACTCCACCAGGCACCGGTGAGTCAGCCAACTCAGCAGACAGTGAGATACGCCAGAACAGAATGATGGGACAATCTGCAAAGCAACTGAGATGAACTAGGAGTTAGATATTTCTAGAAGGAAAAATTTCCACTAAACAAAAAAAAAAATCTCAAGAGAAAAGGTGAAACTTTTTAATAGCTTTACATTCCCAATGACACAGTGGAAACAAACGTCACAGCCCTGATCTAGAAAATAAGAATTAACAACAGACCCTCGGCATTACAGTTCACATTTCAGTATCAGTGAATAAAATAAATATGTATTTCAAAGAGGAAAGGCAGCAGCTCTTTTAGTAGGAAAAAAGTCTGAGAGCTACATTACTTGAACAGTAGTTTCAAGAATAAGAGATGCTCAGCTCTTAAAAGAGAAACTACTTCAATCCCTTTTACTAAAGCATGAGCAGATGAGATTTTTATCTAAACTGTAGCACCTCTAGTCTTGCAGAGTTGGGCAAGGAGCGAAAAGTACCAGTCACAATAATCAATATTTCCAACAGGCAGATACAGCAACAACTGGCAGTCACCAGTGCAAATTAAATATTAGAGCACAAAGTCAGAAAGAAGAGGAACATGAATACATCAGACTAGGAACTATTAGGAGGGGAAAAAAGTTCTAGGACAAATAAATAACGACATTTAAGTTGTGATTCTAGAAAGTGACTCATGATGTTCCATATTTATGGTCTCTCGAGAACTCTAGATTTAATCTGCTCAGTTGAACGTAAAATGATGTTATTTCTAACTGCCAGTCCCAAAAATTCAGCCTGGAATCTGAAAGTCAAGCTGGGTTCCCTTGTGTCTCGTGAATCACTAACTGTATAAATTCTGCAATCAACACTTGATTAACAATTCTATGGACACATGAGTCCAGCTCCCATTCCCACCGCTGTGCTGGCTCTGAAGGGCAAACCGAAGTACAGAGTAGTAAAAACTTGTTGCAGTCACTGAAGTAAACAAATGGCTGAATACATCCAGAGAGAACATCTGAGTAAGTGAGGAGAAGGAAAGGGCACATTTTACATAGTTTTGAGAGTTGAACCCCACTTTTAAGGGCAGGTCAACAATGGGAGAAGCCCTCTTGTCAGCCTAGCGCTGTCTATACTGGGAGATAGGTCAGTGTAACTGCATCGCTCAGGGGTCTGGATTTTTCACACCATGAGGACAGTTATACCGATGTAAGTTTATAGTATGTACCTGGCCTAAGACAATGAAATGACTGATGAAAGGGGATGAGATGAAAACAGGAGCAGAGCTGCAAAAAAAAAAAAAAAAAAAAAAAAAAATCTAGAGAAGACAAATCCTAAACGAGCACTGATCGGGTAGGTCTACACACCCCTCAGACTGTATCTGTTAGTCTATACGGTGCCACAGGACACTCTGTTGCTTTTTACAGATCCAGACTAACACGGCGACCCCTCTGATACTTAACCCTCAGACGTGAGCCTCCCAGCCTGGGTCTACAGACTCGGCTTAGCGGGGCTTGCACGAGTGCTCTAAAAATAGCTGTGTAGACAGCAGTGTGCAGCTGCAGCTCAGGTCAGAGAACAACTTCAAAGCACTGTCGACACAGCTATTTTTAGAGCACGCGTGTGAGCCCGGCTAGCTCAAGTCTATTGACCCAGGCCGGGAGGCTCACTTCTGCAGGCCGTGTAGACCTCCCTAGACGACAATATTCACTGCCTGAACTAGCAACTTTGTTCTCCCTTTAACATTTCTGTACAGGTCTGTCTCATCTTACGCTGGGGTTATGTTCCGCGGTCAGCGCCTAAAGCGAAAATCGCATATAGTCAAAATTACATGGAGTGTAATGGCGGGTGGAATCGCCCGCACTACAGAAACAGTATTTCAATTGTTATTTTTCTCTTTTTGTTTTTTTGGTTTTTGCCGACCGCGTAAAGCTGAAATCGCGCATGTTAAATGTGCCTAAGATGCGACAGACCTGTACACCAAAGCCAAAGGCGTTAAACTGCATCTACACTAAGTACTCAGAAGTGTTTCATATGAGTTTTAAAAAACTAAAATCTTTTCCCTCCAGTCTCCTTTATCCAGAATCACAGTGTCATCTGCCAGCTCCATGCAGATTCCTCTCCAACCGTAGCCCAAAACTGCACTGGATTTTGTTTTTGACCGTCTCACTGCTGCTAAGTTCCCGGTTTGCGATAAGTTCCCCTCCCTATACCCTTCAGTTTATGGGAAACATGACACAATAACCAATTTTCATTTTATATCATGTAATGCAAAGCAATTCCATTTCTTGGGTTCGAAATCCAAGACTGCCAACAGCTATACAGATGCCATAAGAGATAAACAAACCATCTAACCCAAACCCCATCTGTCCTAGTTTACTTTGGATATTGATCAAAACAGCTTTTGTGCTAGTTACATTTGGGTGAGGGAAGACCTAGTATATAATAAATATCAATGGCAGAATCACTTCACCCAAATACTGTAGTTTCATCTCCGCTTTGCACTGTGATCCATTAACCAATTCTGCACACTGCTCCAGTACCTCTGGGTAGTTATAGGACATGGAAAAAAACAATAATGTAACTAAGTTGTAGATTTACAGACTAATTGTAAGTAAATGTCTTTACATATATTGCCACTAAACAGAAAGTGGGTATGTTCTGTTATTTGTGTGTATCTGACTGGGGGTTAACTTTGCTCCATTGGTTAGAACAGAGGAGAGGCAGGGTTTTGTTCTAGGCTCTCTCCCTGACTCCCTGTGCTTAGCCTCACTGTGTCTCAGGGATGATGCATTTGTTCTCTCAACTCTCTAGTTCATTTTTTGCATGCAATTCCAGGATTTAAAATATTAATGTCTGTGGTATCCAGAGATCCCAAGCAGAATTAGGGCCCCATTATGCTAGGCACTGTACAAGCATATTAGAAGAACATGTCTATGTCCCTGTCCCAAACAACGTACACTATAAGCCGTTAAAAGAGGAGAGGGGTACAACACATACACACAGTTTTTATGTGCATTTGTCATTTTTTCTTTTGATTGTAAATACTTAAAGTGGCATCTATCTCCATCTGGCCCCCCAGCCATTATTAGTCGGCTGATTTCTCAGAGTAAAGGATTGCTGACAAATAGTCCCATAAAGCATCCCTATCAGAGCCTGTCTCCCCTAGCTCTGTTACCAAGTCAAGGACCAATTCTCAATTAACCACAGCCTGACCCTTGTTCACTTTCTTTCCCTCTCCTCTGCCCTTCCTGCAAAAGTTCAGCGCTTCCTGGAAAAGTCTCACTGCCTGTTTGATATTGTACTTCGCTTTAGTTGCTGAAGGAAGGATTTACAGGTGCCTGGCCCCGTCTGCAAGACCATGACCGAAAGCTGACCTCATGTTACAATATGTGAACTCCTGCCCTGCTGATAAGGCTGGCAGATATGAGTAGGATTTTTCAAATAATCCTTTGGGAATTTATAAGCAGCACAGCCATAAAACCGAGGTGACTGGAAGGTCGATTTCACTAAAAATAATAAATATTGCAATGTTTATTCAAAGTAGGCCTTTGTAACTGCAGGCCAAGCACTTAGATAACACTATTGTAAATGACAAATATTAGGAGGTTTTGGTAACTATTATATTATGAGCCTTCCGTCTGACACTGATGTGACCATTTCCCTTGGGGCTTGTCCAATCTTTGATATTGTTCAACACTAGCTGGGCCTAGAAAACCAGTTCAGGACTCAACCACAGGTCAGGAAAAGGGTAATTTTCCTTTATGGTTGCTTGCTTTACTTCCCTGCTCTTGCTTTACATGCATGTCTTCTTGAAAATTCGGCCTTACAGTTTCTCTTTCTTGCTTCTTCTAGGCCTTTTGCCTGAGATTCTGTATTGTAGGGGTTTGGTCTAGTGGGCTCAGCAGAGGACTGGGGAGAAGACCTCCTAAATTCTAACCCCAGCACTGTCACCAACTCCTTCTGTGACCTCAGTTTTTTCCGGCCTCAGTTTTTTCCATCTGTCAATTGGGAATAACACCTACCTACCTATTCCACAGGGATGTGGGGAGAGTTAATGTTTACAATGCATTTTGAAGATGGAAAATGCTATATTAGTGCTAAGTATTAATATTTGACCTAACAATTTTAGTATCTCAGAGCGCTTTACAAACATTGAGTCTCCACACCTACGTGAGGCAGGCAGGAATAATAATTTAATCACTCCGACATGTATCCATTGGGGGACTATATTCTATCCCCAAAAGAGGGATGGGCTTCATCTAACATGACTTTTCCCATCTCAAGTTACTTTTTGAGCACATCAAAGAGGCTCCAGGTGCACTCTCTCCAAGAGCATATTGGCTGGCTAATGGTTTACTTCCAGCTGCAGCAGAAAGCAATCAAACAGCAGCGTGGAGCATTAGCCTGGAATCTGTTTCTAGAAGTAGCATTTCTCTAGCATACAATAGGGGAATACACAGCCACGTTCTATATATGACAAAGGGTGAACAGTAAAAGCGCCATTACGTAAACCAGAATATGTCAGTCTAGAAATAAATATGTACTACAAACTACAATACTCTGAACATCCACTGATGCAAAAAACTAATGTCCTGTTTTCACCCTTTACGTAATAGCTTTATATATATACCCTTCTATTAAACAACTATATGCAAAGCTATGACAACAGAGCCTCTGATTTTGCTTTAAATTAAATATACATATACACCTATGTACAACTGAAGTTTTTCCAAATCAAATGACACTTTGAAATCTACCAAGGGGTTCAGACCATTGTAATTTTCTCCTAGCACACTCCCTGAAGCAGGCTTCCAACATCTAGTATTTTGTCTTTGTCCAAGACAGTGTACACTCAAAATATAACACATTCTGGGTAGGTTAACTTTTTAATGCCAATAAAGTATCATGGCATTGTAGCCGAAGCTATATAATTACTAACAGATGAAAACATAAAAAGGTTATATACGCATGTTTATGATTATTCCTTTCCTTTAGCAAATTCATTTGTAGGTATTGCTGGGGGGGGGGGGGGGGGGGGGGGGGGGGGGAGGGGGGGCCGCACTGGCTTTAGAATTACCATAAACAAAACAACTCTCTTAGCTCAGGCTCCAGAGCAGCAAGGAAGGCAAAGCTGCTGGATTATATGCAGAAACCATGCACTCTTCTTATGTACTGGCTTGGCTTTAGAGGGTTCTTCTGTGGACGAGAAAGCTGAAGAGCTTTCCTTCAGCAACTGTGGGTTACTGTCATTAAAAAACAGCTGCAGACTAATAGGGACTGTGGATTTCCAGTTTGGAAGGCTCAGATGAATTACTGCAGGAGTCTAAAAATGAGTATCTGGCACAAGGGAGTAAAGGCTGAAGTGTCACCCATGAGGGTCATTTTCTCCGCTCGTATTAAAGGGAGTAACTTTTTATCAATATACTGGAAGGCCTGGAAAACCACATTTTGTCTAGCAACCTACCGAAACTAGAGGTGAATTTTATTGGATTTTAAGTGGACCCACCTTTCTAAACAAAGCAAGTCTCTGGAATTCTAGATCCATCATCTTCTCAAATGTGGACAGAAAATTAACTGGATCTAAAGTTGCTGATGATCTATCTATCTTGGGGTTTTATATCGCCAAACATTATATTATATATATATTATATTATATATATTACCTCAGTATCTCAGTGCCTTCCAAGTAAAGATGATAGCAAATTCCCTAGTGGATGTCACAAAGTCTCTGGCTCATCTCCCTTTTCAGAATAAAAACCTCTTAGTTTTGTTGGCTGGTTGATTGATTTGTTTGTTAGTTACAAGTTTTTATCTTTGTATATTTTTGGGGGGAGAGGGAAATGTTTTGGTAAGTAGGAGTGCCAATGTGGTGGGTATCATTTTTGCTATTGTGGGAAGGTTTCCACCATTGTGTGTAACTGATGATCAGGGTCACACGATTATTTTTCTCTTAATATACAACAGTGATCAAGAACTGACTAATATGCAGCAGAAAATGGTCTTATCACTTACACAGCCATGTAAACATATCTTGATGTTTTTCAGGGCAGTCTGAAGTCTGACTTCTAGAAAGCTGGAGCCAAGACAGTAAAACTGTGGATTTAGTTACATACCATATGATTTTAATGATGGGAAATTCTCCAGTCTTCAAAAGAAGGGAAGTGCAATAAACAACAACAACAACCTAAAACTGCTGTCTCTCTTGATTACTCAATACATTACTTTGCACTAATCAAAATAACTGTTCTATCAAAGAAGAATTATTTTAGGGAAATATATTTACGCTAGAAAAATGTATTTGGCTCCTAATAAACCCCAAAGCTGTCGTGGCTGAAGAAAATGGTTTATATATCGCTGCAGTGTGCTAATATAAAATAGCTGTTTGGTTTTTACTCAAAGCCCTTCCTCTACTGTGGGCTCCCAATGTTGCCCTTGCTTCCCTTTGTCACATGCTGCTGAGGTTCTAATTTGACTAGATACTGCATTTTCTCTTCAGGTGAACATAAGCGCACACTAATACTTGTTACGCAACAGCTTCTTTCCAAGAGTGTCTACATAGACATAAGGAGCTGCACCTAATCTTGCCATTCAAAATCAGGGCAAACTTCAGTGCCATTTGTACAAACTGTGCAGTGAAAACCCCATCGCAGACCTACTTACCAGTACAGAATAGATGTGCAAGCATCGGTACACGGGTGAGAAATCCACCAAATCCTGGGCACCAGGCACCTACAAACACATGAAATGGAAAACAAGACGATCAACATATAATGTACAAAGCACCTGGCTACAAATAAAGTACACAGTGTGTGGGGATATATAGACACACTATAGACTGGATACTGAGGATTTCAAACTTAGAGAATTTCAATAGCTAGTAAGTACTGTTCAATGTTTGGTTTTTAAAGCAGGTACGTGTGGATCAAAGCAGCAAAATTCAACTTATGCTGCACCCACCACTCCGAGCATCTACCTCTCTAAAAAACACAGACCGTATTCGTACCCTGTTAGTCATCTCAGCAGAGAGGCAAAAGATGTGACCAACCATGGTTGCTAAATGAGCTGGTGGTCCTAGATAAGGGTTGAGGCATGTTGGCAGAAGCTGTCACTGACTCGATCTGTGCCGCACCTGTGCTGCGGGAAGGTACTTCTCCAGGACTGCTAATTTGGCATCAACACTTAATTCACTTAAAGGACAAACTGAGCCATTTTTTTAAAAACTGCTTACTGAGCCTGCCACAGGGCTGAGAAAGCACACACGGGCGAGGCAGAAAGTAAGAGACCATAGAAAACTGTGCATGAATATGAATCCACAAGCTTCACACTATGGATCTACTCAGGTCAGTAGCATACAATCACAGGCAACGGGCAGTCGAGCAGGATTACTGATGTCAATAGCTTGCTCCGATCTTTTAAAACCAAAACTAAATGTACCAATTGTACACACACAAGGAGGGAAGAAAACGTGTGCTTCTATCACTCTTACCCTCCTGCCCCATTATCTCCATTTCTTACCTCTAAGTGTTGTGTCTTGTCTTAACTAGATTTCAAGTGTAGACATAGGGCTTGTTTACATTACAGGGCCTACAGCAGCAGAGCTACGGGTTCATAGCTATGCCACTGTAACCCCGGCGTGTGGATGCACACTACAGTGACAGAAAGGGTTTATCCATCTCTGTAGTAACTCCACCTCCCCGAGCGATGGTAGCTAGGTCAAAAGAAGCTTTCTTCTACCGGCCTAGCCACGTCTCCAGCAGGCGTTTAGGTCAGCATAGCGGTGGATTTTTCACACCCAAGTACCATAACTATGTTGACCAAAGTTTTAAGTGTAGATCAGACTAGAGAGCATAAACTCCTCAAGCAAGAACTTTCTCTTGCTATGTGTTTGTACAGCACTCAGCACAATGGGGCTCCAGTAATAAATCAACAGTAGTAATTTGGGGGGGGGGGGGAACACATCACCTGTTCGCAACATACAACCACCAAATTAATTAAGGATTTCCCATGAATTAGAATTTAACAACAATTACTCTTCTCAGATTGTTAGCAGTGATCATTAGCGGTCCTTGGAACCACGGCTGGTGGTCCACACATTAAATGTTTTGCTGGTGAAGAGGTGTAGGTTCGGGGGAAGCAGGAGGGGACTTGATCCACAAGAGGAGTTCTCTTACAAGAGCAGTCCACAATTTTTTTTAAAAAAAATCTCTGTATTTCCTTAAAAATATTAAAGCCCAAACATACACAATGTAATAGCTATTGCTCTAGAACAACTTCAGACCCCTGATCAAGACCTTATATTAAGATTTAAACTGTATCTAAAGCATTTTCAGACAATCATGCACAAATTCTATAGAATATCTGTTTTAAAAACACACACATCCTTGTGGAAGTGCTCAAATCCTTTACCCTCTTGTGCAGGGTGTTAACCTGAGATTGACTTAATATGAGGGAAAGAACAGACTGTTCCCTCCACACAGAGCTCCAACCCTAAGAGTGAATGAAATAACACACCCAGCCTTTTGAACTCTTTTCAGACTCAGTCCACTGCATGCTTTTGCACGTACAAAGTATTCTAAACAAACTACTGTGGCAAATTTAAAACACTGCCCAACAATCTGCATTGTTTTCTACTGCACTGGAACAATACATTTATTGTTCTCCTAGCAGTCGTTAGCTTCCCTGGGTAGTTTCTTGCGTAACTTTCACCACCACCCGTCACAAAAAGACGCTGGTCATTACAGTTTTGTACACAAACCCTACCGGAATTATGGCAGGTCGGCAAGAGACGCCCTAGAGACTGAGGTCTGTACTACTTCATGTTGCTTACGAACTTGCCGCTCTGACAATACTTACTGCAATACAAAAGCAAAGCTCAGCACGTATAGTTTGTGATGGAATGCCACATACTGGCAGGAAAAGGAAATGAACTATCACTGAAAATCACCCCTGAATAGCTAGATGAAGAGTATTTTAGACACTGAAGTAATGAACAATGCCACAACCAACATACATCTGATTAAGGTGTGGAATCTCTCTTTGTAGCACTTGTTTTACTCTCATAGATAAGCTTGTGTTTCTGAGATTTGAGGAGCAGCAGAGATATTTATAAGCTTGCAATGAAAGGAACCTAAAGCCCCCTTTTAATAAAAAGGGCACTAGACTCTGCCATCAGCACCTCAGTCTCATCTATAAATATATGGAGCTATACCTATCTCATAGAACTGGAAGGGACCCCGAAAGGTCATCGAGTCCAGGCCCCTGCCTTCATTAGCAGGACCAAGTACTGATTTTGCCCCAGATCCCTACGTGGCTCAAGGATTGAACTCACAACCTGGGTTTAGCAGGCCAATGCTCAAACCACTGAGCTATCCCTCCACCTCCTTTCTCCCCGTTCACGAGAAGAAAGTGTATCCTATCCTTAAACTGAAATTTCCTTTCTTCAAAGAGCGAAGCCCACAAACTCTAACTTTGGGTCTTCAGCACATTTGCAGTATGGGAGGGGGGAGACAGAGCCATCAGTCCCTGTAAGCAGCCCAAACCTCTCCGTTTGAAGAATACCACCACTTGGGTTAGCTTCAATGACTCAGGATTCTAGCTGGCTTAACCTTTATACCAAATTCTTAGCTCTGAAACAGGCATACATTGACTTAGGTGACAGCTAAGGAATGCTCTGCTTTTTAGTCTTGGCCCCAACCTTGTCCAGAATGGGCTGTATCTGTGGATACTGCTACTTGTAGACAGAACGTTTTCATGTAAGTATGGATACACTTTTCTGTACCTCAGCAAGAAAAGAGCCACTGATTTTTTACTCTGGAGTGGACAGGAACGGGCTTTATGAGAACTTTCGAGGGGGAGCCCATTACTTTGATTACTTCTTTTTTTTTTTTACAACCTTCCATTCAGGCACTATAGCTATGCAGTACACCTCTTCAAAGTCCACATCCACTGAGGGTTAGGTATAATTTACAATATTTAGCAACCTCATAGGCAGCCATCCTACATCTGTCTGCACACAGCGGATAGATTCGCTTGGCCCAGAATGAGTTCACTAGCCTTAAAGACGAAGCTCCGATTGCTAACAGAGGTACTCCACTCCTTGCTTTGTACATCTGCGACATGCATCATCTAGTCCAGGTGGATTTGATGGCTTTGAGGCTTTTAACCCCATGCTGGGGGTAGTACACAATGAATCATGCTGCAGATTTACTACATCTTCTTGTGTGGTCTAGGTGTACATCAGTTGCCTTATGAACACCTAGACCATGTCAATAAGGGCTGGAGCTATTCTAAGGACCATCTTATCTGCATGAATAGTGCCATACTAGAGCTCACCGGAGAGTCCTTCAAACTCAGACATTGTTCCAGCTGAGGTTATGGTGACAGCAAGACTACTTTGATTGACTGGAAGGAAGAGATCTCTCTCACAAAAAATTAACATGGCTTTTGCACAATTATTGATGGAGACAAATAATAAAAAAAAAAGAGTGGTGCTGTCTGGATCAGACACAGCTGATTGAGAAGTCTTCCATGAGGAACTATTAATGTTCAGATGCATGGATATATTTTTCAATCTGCCTGCTCCAAAAATGCTGACTAGAGCCAACACATTTATTTGGAGCCTTGTATTTTTTATGCCCATAGCTAGGCATGCTGGGTACGAGCAGAATAATCCCTTGGGCCAACCAATGCAGCATTTGGATTCCTTCTTCTGGAAGTTCTCTGACACTAGGGTGATAGGCACCAGTACAAAATCTGAAGTTCAGGTTTTTTTGCCACCTTGCTATCATCCTTAGATACGAAGTCATCCCTGGGCAAATTTAAATGCTCAAGTTCTACGACTCTAGGATAGAGAAGCCATTCTCCCTGGTCTAACCCACATCTGCTCAGCCGGTCTGCCCTGAAATTGAGCTTCCCATTGTCATGCGGGGAGGAAACATACCAGATTTGTTTCTCTATTAAAGGATCTGGGATCTCATCCTTCCTCTCTTTTTGACCACCAGGTCCTTTGAATAGAGCCAGGGAGGACAGGACATGTCTTCAATCTGGAGAAAGCCAATTCACCGTGAGAGTGTGTGAGGTCTTTGCCCCTTTTGAATATGGTCTGCAGAGCTCTCTCTCTCTCTCTCATCTAACTGAAGAAAGGAGAGTAAACACCAACCTACACTGGGACACATCTGATCACTGAAGGGAGGCTCTTGTGCACCAACTTCTCTCTCTGCCATTAGTTTGCATTTTGCTGGGGAGGGAGGTATGTGCTCTATTTGGACTGAGCACCCCATGTGGGTGGAGAGTCAGAATGATCCTTGGGAGCAGAAAGGGAACGAGAAGGGTGAAGAATATCCAATCTAGCCCAGACTGAGTAATTCACAGAGGGTCTGAAGCACTACATTAGGAGTCAGCTGCATGGGACATTTTTGAGGAATAAATCTCCACCACAATATGTCCTGGCCACCAGACCTACTTCCCAGGGAAGGGAGATCCCCACTGAGGAAAGCCCAAGGGGAAACACCCCTGTTTAACTGTGAAGACAGATGGATGAATGGCTGGAGATGAGTCCTGAGGCCTCTCACTGTCCTTCTCCAGGCTGTATCAGTGTCTGCCGGGTTGGTCTCTTTTCAAAGAGGAGCTAGAGGTCCTGGATTGGCTTTTGTGCTGAACCAGGGCTGCTGCTGCAGAGGGTTTCAGTGGCCTTTAGTCTATCTGCCCTTACCCTACTGTTCCCTGCATGGGAAAGGGCTGTCTGACACTTCTCCTGGCTTCTTTGTCAGTGGTGCTCTGTTTTTCCTTGGGAGAGGTAAGCCTAAAACAGTCCCTCTGGGGAGAAAGTGATATGGTGCAGAAGATGCAGTCCAGTCTATGCACTCCACAGGGTGGAGGAAGAGACGTGCAAGAGGAGACAATCTTCCTTTAAGCCTGTTTCCTTGGCTGCCTGTCTGCCATGGTTCCTTCTTTTTAAGGAAGCAAGGTGGGGACAACCCAGCAGAGTACATCAGGAGATGGTGGCTTCATACAAAACAAGCCAACATTGTTTATTCACCCGTGGGGCTTTTAGCCCTAAAAACAGCCAATTCGTTTGACCTGAATTTGGAAAATCCAATCCGGAATCCTGAATACCCTAAACTCAGCAGCAGGTGGTCTGATTTCCGCCTGCCTGTGAGTGTGGAGACAAGAAAAACTTAGAGGGCTCTTCAAGAGGAGAGGCTTTCAATGACTAACAAGTGTGACTGTCTCCAAGCAGGCTAAGGATCCAATATTAAGGCCTCACTGAAGAACATGGTGTTAATATTTTACTCACGTACGATTCCCTAGAACATTTAATGGTTGCATTTCACTGTGCTCCCTTCCAGATGAAAACAGCGGTATCTGCACTAATAAACTATTGTTTCCTTTCCAAAGAGCTTTTTTCCCCCCAAGTGGAAGAAATCCGATTAAGATAGTTAAAAACACTTCCTCTGCCTGCCCCTAAGGAACTGCTCTCTCCAAGGAGTTAGTGAGGAAACAACAAACAGGAGCTGCATTTTATATTCATGCTTTATGACTCTAAGCAAACTGAATAAACTTTATTTCTTCACTTGCTTCTAACAAGGCGCCTAGCCCCTGTCATTTTCATTAGCACTCCCTCTGGACACACGTCTGTTTCACTACTGATTTCATCACCAAGGACAGCAACTACTCATTTATGCTCTGAATCTTGTTTCTGCAAAGACATTAGTCCTGTTGCCAATTTAAACCAACTACCTTCCGAAAGGTATCATTAAACCAGGAACGAAAGCTTATTTACTACGAATCTGGAAATGAAAGATCTCTTCAGTCATCCATCATTCAGCCAATGCAAAACTATTCCCTACTGTAGGTTTACTAGTGTTCTGCCAGTCTAGCATTTATTGTGCCAAGAAATGGAGCTGCCACCACTTCCTTTGAGAGACTATTCAACTACATAATAAATCGAACTGTTGGGAAGTTTCTAAGTTCAGCCTAAATTTTCCTTTTCCTTAATTTCATCCCTGTCTCTTGATACTGTAATACTAGTTTTGCTTTCCTAAGTATTTCCTCTCCCTCCTTGATATTTACAACTTGCAGATACTTGTAGGCTGCACAGGTCCTGTGCCCATTGTGGCACATTAGTCTCAAATTCTTCAGCAGTACCAACCATTTTCTATAGGGCGCTGGTGTCTTATTCTGCATCCAGCTGGACATTCCACGGCAGCATGGAATGCAGACAACTATTCAAGAACATAAAGGTTGGGGGAAATCAAATATTATGCGTACATATACAGGTTTGTATCCATTTCCTAAAAATGCACCTTCCCTATTCATTCTCCCTATGTTTAACTTCTGCCCAATTTCTAATTTGCTGTGGGATCAAGTATTGGTGCAACATAAAAAAAACAGAGGGCCTTCCCACAGCTTTGAAGATCAGTGTATTACCCTACCTTCTCACTGCTATGAAAGGGCTACGGCTCTGTTCTCCTTCCTGGCTGCTGGCATGCAAGGGTTACAGCACAGTAGGTAGAAGGTGTTGCCTTGTAGATATGATGCTTGCTTATATTTATACAGAAATGTGAGTGGGCCCAAAAAATTATTTCCTAAAAGCAAGCTTCAAATAGTCAAGCAAGACCTGGTAAAATATGAGCAAAGTGAAGTGAGACAATTCAAAAGCAAGCTGGAGATAAGTTAGGGCATAACCCCAGGTCGTGTTGTAAACATGTTTTGGTCCTATCTGGTTTATATTTTGGAAAATGCTATCTATATTGATAGCTATTGGTACGGTATTTACGCAGCTACTAATTAAGATTATGTTTAATGTTAAATAGCCAATGAGAAAGAAAATATTTAATTATAATAACAGAAATATAGATATGGTAAAAGGTGGATTCAACGTTAACTAATTAAGGGGCAATATTATAATTGATTATAAAAAGGGTAGCAGGCTAATTTTAGATTAGGCATGCCCATCCACGGTCAAGGTCCCTTAGAGAAAGAATTATACCCATTCTCCTCATATAGGGACTGATCATCCCTAAATGCATCATTTCATCTCAGAATGTGAGTACCAGTGCAGTGTATGGTTAGTTTGTAATGCCTGTTTGCTTAACTACCTATTTTATAGTAAATAAAAAGTTTTTAATTTTATTACTTACTGTGTCATTCAGAGTCCTCCACTAAATTATTTGTAACCAGGGACTTAGGGGTGGGAAGGCAACAGGAGATTATGCATTCCAGGAGCAAGGGCCAGAAAGGTTGTATATTACACAATATATTTTACATTCTCTCCTGGCAATAACTATTAAACGTCAATGGAGCTACACCAGCAGAGAATTTGGCTCCTAATAGGTAGAAAAAAGCAGCAAGAGATTCCAAAACATTGAAAATTCTACTATGTAGCTCAAGTTTTGAATGAACCAGAATCTTTATAATCAAGTTATTTAAGCCTCTGATCACAGAAAATGCGTTTTCATTGTCAGCCAATATATACATCAGAGCACAATTCCACAAAGGCCAAAGTATCTGTTTAATGGACTTTTTTCCTTCTTTCAAATTAAATGGCCATGGAAGACATCAGACTATGACTCCTAATAAGCGAAGGACTGGAGGAACCATCTCTAGTACAGAAAAGGGTAGTTCACTCTGTTCTCATTTAATTTTTGTCCTCTCCGCTGGATTGCCAACTGGGATGTGGTCCATAGCTCACTATGAACCACACTGAGAACCAACTACTCGTTTCATATAGTCCACTAAACATCCTTCCATGATAAAAACCAATGTAGGGCAAATATGAGCTGGCAAACTGGATGTGAAATGTCCCATTTACAATTCCCTGAGCCATTCAATCTCCTGGTTTTTATATTATACATGTACCTCTTCATCGTCATCCTCATCTTCAACATCCAGGATCCCCGAATCCTGTTCAGACATCGGGCTAGTGTTTTTCACCTCCAGGTCCAAGCTTGCACAGCCATCTTTCTTATATTTCTTTCCACCACCTATCCTGGGATGCTGAGATACAATATTATCCAGGTTTCTTTGCTGCTGGGCCTAGAACAAAAGCAGATTTAAAAGTTACTGATGACATTCAGTGATTTATTAGTTTGGATCAAAAGATGTAATCGTTCAGAAAATGCTACAAATATGAGACAAAAAACAAAACAAAAACCCACACACTTGATGGAACTGACAATTTATTTAACATATTTTCTAACCTAGATATTCCAAATAAGCAGAAGACTCATTTCAAAACTGCAGGTGATTATGTAATAATGCAAACAATATCATGACCGTTCACAAATCACAATTCCAAACCCATCATGCTGCCATATTGATCTATTTATAACACCGACGCAGAGATATTAGACCACAGGCCATGTGGTGACTGTCACAGGATAAATTAAAGGGCTGACTTAACTGTTGGATATGTTCCTCTATTCAACCCATGTTAACAGAAAGCCCTCCACATCTGGACCCCAGAGATTCCTGAAAGCATTTTTGTGGTACCTCAGGAGAATGTAATTGTGCACTGTTCATTTACATGATCTGTAAAGGTACTCAACCGAAATTCTCTCAGTGAGATAATAACCAGGATTCAGGACTGGAATGGATGACCCAGTAGAGATTCCTTCACAGGAAAATTGCTATATGGGTCTATGATCTTGATCTGTAGGCAGTGTTACAACCAAAGGTTTGTTTCTAGGGAACAATGTGATGCCAAAAAAGCACACATCTACTAACCTAAAACTGGGTATGGATTTTCTTTTTATTAGTGAGCAGAATATCTGTGAGACAGGTAAACCGCTTAGCCCCAAATGCCAAAGTATGTTGGAAGAGGGCTTAAATTTGAAATTCAAAACTGGGATTATACATAGGTGTTACACTGTCCTATACACAACTGCAAAGCCCTGTTTAATCTGCCACAAAAAAATGCCTGCCCTGCAGTAGAAGAGCTGATGCTATAGCTGTGGACTGATATCTTGCTACGAGTAGAAGTATATCAAGTATTGCCTAAACATGAACAACATATTGAGATATACTGGACTCTCCAGAATGTCTTTCCAAAAAGCTTTTTTTTTTTTTTTTTTTTTTTTTTTTTTTTTTTTTTTTTCNAACAGATTCACCTCATATCTACACTGACTCCCTGAGCCAGCTTTAATTTCAACTGATACCTAAGTATTTAACTGCTTCTCTACACCAGTGAAAATCCCATTGGCAACACATCACGAATGGGTAAGAAACAAATAGAGCACTCGTATTTATTCTGAGTAACTCAATACACTGAAACTTTGGAGACAGAGGACTACAGAACCAAGGTTTCAGTTGCTAGTGACAGCAAGAGTGATATGCACTTTACATTAATGCAAGAACCATTAGAAGGGAAAGGGGACATTTAGATTATTTTTGTTTCTGCAATGGGGGGAAAGAACAGAAGGTTTCCAAAATCCAAATCTGAAGGCATATGCTTTAATGAATGCATTTTGTAAAAGAGTGCATGGATGTAAACTTTCTCTTGCACTGTTTGCCACACCGGGCATTGCAGCAGTGTGATACTGTGAGAAACAGGAAAGTGAACATGATTAGAAACCAAAAGATTAATTTAATCTATTGCCATTGCCCAAACTGAAAGAAAAATCAGGCAGCAAACAAACTATGTAAATAGTGAAAAGTAAATTAGGGGTTTAAATTTTTTGCTTTTAAACATCTAAGGTGTCAATATCACAATTAAGGAATTTATTTTTAAAGTATGATTTTTATTTTGACAGCATCTCTTTAATGTCAGCTCCTTTTTAACTCCTGGTTGTGCAGAAATTTGCCACAATCAGAAATGGGGTTATTTATCCATATTAGAGAGATAAGGATCTTTAAAGCCCATGTTTTCACATGCTACATTACTTTATATTTGATGCACAAAATACACCAAGATCTGCTTTATGTCACAAGACTGACATACTTTTATGATGTACATATACGTAACACAATCTACTCATTCTTAATAGATAAATACAACCATTCAAATCAAAGGATTTAAAAAAAAAATCACAGTTGGCACTAAACATCATTGCGTAGGAAAGTAGAATGATGGAGTTAAATGCTAAATGCCTGGGAGCTACTTATTATACTGTGCAGTAGCACAATCTTGACCTCTAGTGGTTGGAAAGCAGCAGAAAAAAATAATTAGGTTAAGCTTCAATGAGAAGAGAAAATAATGACTGGGCTGAGATGAGCAACAAACAGCAGAGAGACTATTCTAAAGAGACCTAAGAATGAGGCTCAATGACAGATTTTAGCAAGACTGTGCCAGGCAAAAGTCTGTTCATTAGCACTGCACAAGAGAAATCTTCCTGGTGGTGGTGACACTTCAAACACGATGAACAACTGGGAAACAGAGTGGGAAATTCTGCACCAGAGTCTCTAACTCCAGAAGCGCCACTCCATATAAACCTATTGCAACATCATATACCAAGGATTAGGACTCAAAAAGGGAATATGCTTTTGTTCTTTCCAGCGTTCAAGCAAGATAGATCCTGGACTTGTTTCTGCTCTCAGATATGCTGATTCAGGCCAAAGCAACTCATCTGAAGTGAATGAAGTTATAAAGTGAACATAATGTAAATGATACCAAATTCAAGCCGAAGGTTTCTATGAAAATCTCCCAGGTTTATAGAATCATTTTTCCTCTTGCCCTTTTTAAAAAGAGTATAAGCAAAATTTTCTTCCAATACAAAGTTTTCCATGAAACATTAGTCTTTAAAAGATCCTAAAATGGGCGGTTCAAAGAAAAATGGTATAGGAAATAAAGTAGTGACATTGGCCATGGGAGAGGGGAAAAAATAACTCAACGGAGTGAGCATGCTGGAGGTAAACGAGTCTGTACTTTCACCCTCTAAGCTTTAAAAGTATTCAATAGGTTTTAGCATATGAAGCTGAAATACAGAATTAATGGCAAGAGAGGCCATATTACTCAAAATCTCTCTGAACAGAGGTCATGTGATACTCCCTCCCACGGTGCACCACTTGTAGGTTAATTTTATTTTTATTTGGACAGAGTGCAGGTATTGATTATTTTTGTTTCTATGCAAAGCATATTTGTTAATTAGTGAATCCTAGACCGGTCTGAACCAAAATCCCACAGCCAAACGTGTCTCTAACAAGAAGAGCCAAACACCACAGACCTGATTATTCCTAAACCTGGGAGCTCTAAATCCAGATCTGCACTCTAGCTTTCCTGAAGTTCAGGTTGTTTGGGTTCGGCCTACTAGAGAAAAAGGAATTTCAGCAATGAATTCAGATCCAAACCCAGCTCTGAGGTTCTTAATGTGGTTTTAGTTCAGGCCCATCTTTATTAAAGAGTATTTCTCCTTGTATTCTCTATTCTACCACTGCAGATCCATGAAAGGCAGTTAGAGGGATTCCCATAATGACTATGAGCATCTCATCATGTAAGAAGCAGCTGTATGCTTTTGTGAATTACACACAAGTCTCCGATAATAAAAATAAAAAGCTATCCAGTGCTACATTTCCTAAAGGACTAACTCTTACTTCCTTCACTTACACCAAAAAAACAAAAACCACCACATACAAAAGTTTGAGAACCACTGTTGTAATGTACTGGTGACCCCTTTCACATAGCAAGCCTCTGAGTGTGACCCCCACTTATAAATTAAAAAACACTTTTTTTGTATATTTATCACCATTATAATTCCTGGAGGCAAAGCATGGTTTGGGGTGGAGGCTGACAGCTCGTGACCCCCCCATGTAATAACCTCACGACCCCCTGAGGGGTCCTGACCCCCAGTTTGAGAACCCCTGCATTACACCTAATGAAAGCAACACAGCCATAGCTGATCACTATGAAGTCCATTCCTGTACCGCTATAGCGCTCGGTCTTGCTAAAACACTGATCTGATGCTATGTTAGCCTGCATTTCAGCTATGTTAAAGGCATTCTTACAGAAATGCTAAAATGAAGTTGAGAATTATTTCACAATGCTCAGATCCTAAAAGAAACAGATTCTCTTAGGTCTACAATCTAGATGTTACACTCGAGCTCTATAAAGTACATGCCAGAAAAAAAAATTATTTGCTTTGTGTGTCTGTGGTTTTTTTTTTATCTTGGCAAGACACAAATTGGACTGAAGTGACCTGTAAGTGAGAAATATCAAATGTTCTTTAACTTCTGCAAACTTGGGTGAAGTCACCAAGGTTTCAGTTTCACCTTGCGTGAGAGAAAACCAGGGAGAGGAAACTGCTATGGAGAAGTGTGAGCTTAACTGCCAAGGAACTCCACTGCTGCCCGCACCTTATACACACATGCACACGCGTGAACACATACCCTTTCTGGGCTCTGGCAGGGAGAAAGCTGTACAATATGTTTGACATTGCACATAAAGGAAGAAAAATGACCTGCATCAGAGGCACATTTGGATTTTAATGCTCTGTTTCACATAAAGGCATCTGTAGGGAGCCCAATGAAGAGGCACACGTTAGAAACCACATCAAAGCATAAGCGACACTCCAGCATGACCTCTGAAAATTGGCCTGGGGCCAAGGCGGGGAGCCCTAAAAAAAACCAACCCTTACCTTTTGGTGTGGTTTACATGAAAGCAAGTGCGTTTTTCTATTATTCTGTAAAACTGCCTCTATTACCCAGAACTATCAATCTCTGTACTCTCTGCTTAATGTGACAATAAAAGAGAGGGCGGTTAAGAAACAAATGTCTGTTCACAACACACATTAAATTTAACAATCCACGTAGTTTAAATTCCCTTTAAGCACAGTTATTTTCATCTGCTCACAAGGCTAGTGCAGGGGCAGCCCAATTTCATTTGTGCGTACCAACAGCTGTGCAACTGACCTGATCAGGCAAACCCCAATCCTTCTAAAAAGAGCACCTGTTGGGGGAGGTGGGAACTGGATGGCTCGGGTAATGGGATACAGCGCCTACCACCCCTAGGTAACAGGATCAAATCCAGGTCACTAATGACCTAAATGTGTTAACCATCAGATGGCTAGTCACTGGTCTATGGTCTGAAACAGGTTGGAGGTTTCTGTTCAGTTCCACAGTTGGCAAGTGTCCAGCTAACTGAAAAACACTCACACAACTGACACTAACAATCCTCCTTGTTGGTAGGTTGAGAGAGACCACAGATTGAAAAGACATTCTTAGTACTTGTCTACACTGGGAAGCTATTGCCAAATAAGCTCGGGTGTGAATTTAACGCACAAAGAGCTATTCCTCACTAAATCCCAATATGGACACGCTCATTGATTTCCTTTTCGCAGCTTGGCTCAAATCACTTCCAAAGTGGACAGCTATTCTGCCATTGCCATTCTTGGCTATTTCTCCACGTCCACAAATACTTACAGGTGACATCTCCCAGCCAGAGTAAAGCGGTGTCGGGTAGTGCTAAATTCTCAATGAAGGTGTAAAAGGAAAAGGATAGTCCCCCCCCCCCCACACACACACACACAGAGATCACCCTTAACTAACAGTTCATATACAAGTTTTCACGTTCTGGAGTCCAGCCTTGTACTTTTAGTTTCCAGATCAAACTCTCATGAAGAGTAAGACTGCAGGTAAGTGTAACTACCTGGGAGACTTACAACGAACCAATGGGTAGGGATATGCTACGTGTCAGGCCATGCATTCCTTTATTCTTTGCCTGACAAGGCCCTAGCAACGTTTTCCTTTTCAAATATATCAGCAACTTTAGGAACTAACCGTTTTAAACAGCAACACACATTTCTTTTGTATTGATTTGCCAGCGCAGAGGGCAAAGCATGTGCCTCACCTTCACTCCCATTGCTGCCACCCATCAATGAAACTGACAATGTTTACTTTAAAATAAAGAATCTAATTAGCTCTTTCCTGATGAGATAGTAGATATGGCACAGCAAAGAATGATTTATTATTTAAACAGGGCTGAAGTATTGTTGTGGTTAGCTTTAGTGGTTTTGATTAGTTACTGAACATTTGCTGCTGTGATTGTTTTATAGACTGCTCTAATGGACTGAGATGTAGAACTTTAAAGAATATCCCTAGGAATGGAATACATATTCCTTAAAACAATATTAAAAAAGCAGACTAGCTACAGGGGAAGAAAAAAGAAAGTTAATAAAAAATGACAATGTGGCTGGCTCTCTGCCAAAGAACCATTTGAAAGTTATAAAATCACTCTCAGATCAGATCAAAGCGTGTATTATTACTGCAAGGTGTAAACTCAACACATCAACACAACTTCTGTTAAGTTTCAACTAAAATCCAGTCACTTGTCAGGACGCTAAGAGTTTTTGCCTATCTGCTTTCTCAGTGCTAACTGGTTATCATGGAGCGCAATTTGTCCAAAGTAAATCTGACAAAGTTCACAGTCAGTGCAGGAAATGGGGCCCAAGAACGTGATTTTTACTTGATGCTTGGTCTTAAGAAAAAGTTTGAAAACCCTAAATCTCTGAAGAGAGAACACACTCCAATATTTCAATGTTAACACCAAGGACAGAGTCTCCTGCAAGTTCCCACTCTCCTCTCCCCAGTAACGTGACCACCACACCCTCACCTACCCCATTGCTGAAATCGAGATTGTGACGCTGATTCAATACAAGCAACAGCAAGTACTGTACTCAGTATGGTGTAATAAATGTGCACTGTTCGTGTGATAACGTAGACTTACTGGATCAAGCATGAAACTGACAACCAGGAATTCTTGAGTTCTTTTCTTAGCTCTGTTACTTACATCCTTCGTACCCTTGGGCAAGTGTTTTAACCTCTCTCTGCCTCATCTTACTCATGTATAAAATACTACATATATCCTCATAGGATGTTATAAGGATTAACTAGTTTAGGTTAGTCAGGGTTATGAACATTTAAAGCTTTTTATAACCACTGATTACTGCTAACCTGTTTTCTGGGACACCTACTATAGTACAGTACGTGGAGAGAATGATTCTAATAAAGATTCACTCAATTACTAGCTGTAGTCCACAGAGAATATATCCTATACTTGATAAACTAACTCTCAGCCAGGAGAAGCAATCAAGTACACCTCTACCCCGATATAACGCGACCCGATATAACACGAATTCGGATATAACGCGGTAAAGCAGTGCTCCAGGGGGGCGGGGCTGCGCACTCCGGCGGATCAAAGCAAGTTCGATATAACGCGGTTTCACCTATAATGCAGTAAGATTTTTTGGCTCCCGAGGACAGCGTTATATCGGGGTAGAGCTGTACTATAGGTCAATATAGAATGGGGCTTAAAGAAAAAACAGGTTTTTAAAAATGAGTCCTTTTTCAAAGAAGTAATGGAGATTTATACCCACTGCTGATCTGAACCCAAGAACGAGCCACCTGAATGTGTGTATCAGAAGTAACCAGGCTAATGTTATGTATGTTTATCATACATACGCAGAAGGAATAGAGGAGCGGAGAATTAGAATTAGTTTTCTGCATAAATGAGCAGACCCGAAACAGTAGTGGATGCAATGCTTTATCAGGTTTCTCAGACATACGATTTAACAGGAATAGAATTCAGTTGCTTGAGAAAAATATCCTGACAATGTCAATATTCAGATCTTTGATTTTTTTTAAATCCCCAAACCTCTCGTCGTTGCCTTATTACCCAAAGCAAAATTGCAGAGTGCTCAGTCAAATAACTGACTATGAAAACTAATCACCACTAACAATTTCAAAGTCCATAATCAAAGATGTTTCTGAGCATAAACAGCTGATGAAGTCTCCTGCTCCCTGCAGCACTGTTTACTCTGCAGCAGTTATTAGCACTGTCTTTTCATAGAACACAGAGCATGCAAAAATGCACAATGTCCTTGCTGAGATTTAATTATGGCTCGAGGCATATGTGAACACTTTTTTCCTGTATCTCAGTCCCAGTTAAATTAATCAGAAGGATCAATACATAAAAATAATAGGAGCAACGAGATAATCTCAGCAAAAAAATGGTAACCAGTTCAATTATTCCTTTCACATCAAAAATGGTTAACTTGTGCCAGAATAGGGGTATGGAACAGCTTCCAAATTAGGAGAGATTAATAAAACTGGGACTTTTCAGCTCGGAAAAGAGACGACTGAGGGGGGATATGATAGAGGTCTATAAAATCATGACTGGTGTGGAGAAAGTAAATAAGGAAGTGTTATTGACTCCTTCTCATAACACAAGATCTAGGGGGTCACCAAATGAAATTAAAAGGCAGCAGATTTAAAACAAACAAAAGGAAGTATTACTTCACACAATGCACAGTCAACCTGTGGAACTCTTTGCCAGAGGATGTTGTGAAGGCCAAAACTATAACAAGGTTAAAAAAAGAACTAGATAAATTCATAGAGGATCGGTCCATCAATGGCTATTAGCCAGGATGGGCAGGGATGGTGTCCCTAGCCTCTGTTTGTCAGAAGCTGGGAGTGGGCGACAGGGGATGTATCACTTAATGATGACCTGTTCTGTTCATTCCCTCTGGGGCACCTGGCATTGGCCACTGGTGGAAGACAGAATACTGGGCCAGATGGACCGTTGGTCTGACCAATTATGGCCGTTCTTATGTTTTTACGTATAGATGGAGAAGCAAGGATGGGTTAAGCACTTTCTTCTCCATAAGGAGCTATCAATAGCCTTGTAAGTACTTCTGTGTTTAAATGTGCTCCTGATGGGACAAAATGTAAAAGCGTTTTTTATTAGAACCGTTAAAAAGAAAAGATCCAGACAGGAGGTCTGTTTTTCAGAGATTGACGGCAGTAGAGTAAAATCTCAATTCAAAGGCTGAAACTCTCTCTTTAAAAGGCTACTGAGGAAACACACTGCCTCCCTTCTACAATCCTTAAGTCTTGCTGTGGTCTAAACACTCATATTACACGGTGACTACACCTAGACACTGAAACTTAGCAGCAGGCAGCCAAAGTATGACCAAGGCAATTTATTTCTCCAAAGTTAGTATTAGAAGAGAATCCCAAGTCTTGGAGCAGTGCTCCTGAGACTGAAATCCTTAAACCTCAACATTCAGAGCCTTTAGGCAGTTCCACTGGAAATGGTATGTGCCAGCCCACACTGGTAAGAATTACTCTTGCCTCAATCATCTTTCTTTAGGATTGTTAGTACAACTTAAGGGTTTTCCATTAAAGTTACCACTATTTAGCAATTGTAAACTTTTGAAAGAACAACCATAAGATTTTGTTCAGAGTTATGAACAACCTACATTCCCAAAGTGTTCGTAACTCTGAGTTTCTACTGTACTCTATGTAGATATCTCCACTTGCAAATTGGGTGTATGAAGGCACAGAGGTTGAGTGACTCATCCAAGGGCCCAAAGCGAGTCTGTGACAAAGCCAGATTTAGAACTCAGCCGTTCCCAGGTCTTTGCTCTGTGGTTATTTCGATAAACTACTCCAGCCCTCAAAAAATGTTTTGCTATTCAGTTAAGTTTTTCTCATATCTTGGCCACTACTGGTTTTGCTGGGTTTTTTGTTTTATTTTGTTTTTTTAAAAGCTGCCTTTTCTCTGAGATTTTCAAAGCTGCTATGTTTCGAACGCCCTCTGTGTGCCTTGTCTAGGACTTCACAGATAAGTTTCCTTTCAAGATCCTGTTTTTGTTTCCATTTGTCAGTCTGGTTTTGTTCCTTCTTTAAAAAAAAAAAAGGTCTGAGAAACTGGCTGAAGACATGCCTCTCTTGGACAGTCCTGATTATCCTGGAGCAGAGAAAGATATGTCTGGATATGAGAACTATTCAAGGATGATGCCTTGAGAAGTAAAGTCATGCACAAAATGCATGAGATATTGTCTGGCCTTTCCCCAAGGCAGTCTACAAGTTTGATAAGTGAGCACGGAAGTTCTGGGAGGGAGACGTTCTTCAGCATAGTTAAGTAAAAGTTCCCACAGAGTCTAGATTTTGTGTCAGAGATCTTATGTGATGATCTGAGAACAGGTTCCATAGCTGGTTTTCAGATGCATCAAAGCAATCTGCAAGCTACTATGAAATTTAGCCAAAAGGATGGATGCTGATCTCTTCTGGCCTCACACTATGAGAATTAAAAATTTTGCACGATACATACTCACTAATGGCTCCTGGTACAACCTTGTTAATGTCTTTCCCTCACCTCTGCATTAGTGGTTCATCAGTTCCATGAATTGCACTTTAGAATCATAGAATATCAGGGTTGGAAGGGACCTCAGGAGGTCATCTAGTCCAACCCCCTGCTCAAAGCAGGACCAAATCCCAACTAAATCATCCCAGCCAGGGCTTTGTCAAGCCTGACCGTAAAAACCTCTAAGGAAGCTTCCCAATGTCAAGCCCATTAACAGCTCCTAGTGCCCTATGTGCACTGAATCATAGAATCGTAGGACTGGAAGGGACCTTGAGAGGTCATCTAGTCCAGTCCCCTGCACTCATGGCAGGACTAAGTATTATCTAGACCAGGGGTCCCCAATGCGGTGCCTGCGGGAGCCATTGCACCCGCCGGGGGGGTCTAAGTGCACCCGCGTAGCAATTGTCTTTTTTTTGTTTTTTTGCTCCGCCGGCAGCACTCGGGTTTTTGGGGTTTTTTTGGCGCCCGCCGGCAGCGCTCGGGGTTTGTTTGGTTTTTTTTTGGCGCCCACCAGACGAAAAAGGTTGGGGACCACTGATCTAGACCATCCCTGACAGGTGTTTGTCTAACCTGCTCTTAAAAATCTCCAATGATGGAGATTCCACAACCTCCCTAGGCAATTTATTCCAGTGCTTAACCACCCTTGCTGCAATTTAAGCCCATTGCATCTTGTCCTATCCTCAGAGGTAAGGAGAATAATTTTTCTCCCTCCTCCTTGTAACAACCTTTTACAAGTACTTGAGAACTGTTATGTCCCCTCTAAGTCTGCACCCTAGACTGTTTATGCATATTCTTTTGCTAATTGGACTCATTCTCAGTGCCTTTAGCCTCAAATCATATAATGTCAAATGCAAGCTTCAGCTGTGTGTCAATCCACTTCTTACTGTCTTCACATCAAAACTGGATGTCTTTCTGGAAGATAAGTGTTAGCCAAACAAGTTACTGGGGGCTTGAGGGGTAACTAGGTGAAACAATGGCCTGTGTTATGCAGGAGGTCATACTCAATTATCTAATAGTCCCTTCTGGCCTTCAACTCTATGATCTACGAAAGAGGTTTATAACTCAGATTTTGTATTACGTTGATTTGAGGTGAAAAAAATATTCTGTACAAAGGAGATGACAACCAGGGTAAACCTAAATCTCGCACTTCTCTTTAGGCATGACAAACTTTTGGTAACAATAACTATTCCCTAATTGTTACAATAGCCATAAATTGGAAAAAATGAATTAAAAATACAGAGGAAGAAAAACAATATGAGGGAAATAAGGAGCATCTCTTTCTCCAAGCAGGCTGACTACAAGGGATATTGAGTGGCATATTATGTTTTTTCATTAAAAAAATTCTCACGTAGAAGCAGCTATATGAAGCTGAGAGCATTTAATTTTTGTTTGGCTCATTTCTTTTCACTTAAAATCCACTAAGATTTTTAAATGAAAGGTAAAATATCCTGTTAGACACACCTATTTTCTAAGCAATCATTCTGAAAGTTTAAATAATTGGGCTTTCTGAGAAGGAACACTGGGAGGAAAAATGGAAGAGCATTCGTAATGATTACTGCATTACACAGCACAAACCCATGATCTCTCCAAACTATCCAGTCAATTAGACTTTCAAAAAACAGTCTCTCCAAGAACATATTTGTACTCTCAACATTCTGCACAACTGTCTGCCATATCAAAGGATGTTTCTAAGAGAAACTTTCCCCCTACATTTGTTATTGAGTATATCATTTGTACTTCAAATATTAAGGTATTTTTTAATTATGCAACATTGTGAATACATGTGGATAACCCAAGACTTGAAATTAACTCAAATTGCCCTTGTAAATTAACTTCAAATTTATCATAATTTCTCCTCATTCAAAACTTTTAACACTTGTGGAAGAATTAACCGGAGCTATTCACATTAAAAATATATGTACAGTTCACTCTCTATCCACAAGTTTCAATAATTCTCATTAAGAATTACAAAATGTAAATGCCAGAGTTATTTACTGAACATGCTCTGCCCTCTACAGGCTAATATGGAAACAGTATAGAGAATTATATTTAATTATTTCGACAATGCCATAGGTGTGCCCGGGTCTTCATAAATGCAAGACAACATAATTCCTGTCCTGAAAAGTTAACTCTTTAACCCTGAAGAGATTTTAAAGGGCTATTATATATCTGATTTATTTTCTTGTCTAGATGAGTAGTTACTTTCCTTTTCAAGTCACAAACATTTCATTAAAATATTAGAACTTGTACCATCTACAATGTGACTGAAATCTTCTACCAAAACACCTCAACATGAAAAGTTTCTACTCATCTGGGTTGAAAGCCTGGCTCCATTGAAGCCAGTGGGAATTTTGCCATTAATTTCAATGGAGCCAGGATTTCACTCCTGATATTTAGTTTTACGGAGTATTAAAATATGAGAGGAATATACAAAATATAAACCAGATCAGACCAGACGCTGGGCAGATTCCAATCTATTTTACAATTCTACAGTGTCAAATTAAATCCTTCTCTTGTCCCACCTCAAATAATCCAGACTGTCATGAGAATACTACAATTACAAATGCGGTATACACTGATAGCAAACTGATAGGATCGCAGTATTTTTAATTCTGACAATGAGTAAGATCCTATCTCATAAGTATTCTAGCCATTGATCTTGTCAATACCTCCATTTTGGCTAAAACAAGAAATCAGTCACAGCCCAAAAACATGATGATGTTACGTTTGGCCATTTTTTACTTGTTTACTTCAAAAAAGCATTATATGCAGCCATTTCAATCAATTGGTATTACTTCTAACTCTTCTAAATTTAGGCATCTAAATAAAATAACCTGATTTTCAAGTCTCCTGAGTACTTTCAGATCCCACGTGACTTCCATGGTATTTCTGAATGCTCTGCACTTTTGAAAGTTAAGGGGCCTTAATAGGAATTAAGAAACGCCATTTTGGGGCACTGAGGCATAATGTGTTTTAGCTATTTTGGTTGTCTCAGTCAAACTTGGCTGTTTCCTCCCAGTGCTATTTAAAAGATAAAAAAAAGAATAATAATACAATCTGAACAAAGTATTATATGCATTTCTATTTCATAAAAACAGCTTAAAACTCATGAGAACATGACCATGCATAAAAGAAATAAATCTCTACAAATTAAACACATATTGCATTCACTAACTACAAGATATTACCATATCACTTACTGGGTTTTTTTTTAAATGTAGTTATTATTCATTACCTGTACAGGACTAATGGTGAAGTAGGGTTTGGGTTAAGCTGTGACAGCTCAAGATTGAGCATTTAGAACTTGGTATAGTCAGTCTTCATAGCAAAGAGCAGTGCTAGCTTGGATATGTTGCACCCTCCCAGTTTGTGACCAATACGTACAATAAAGCCATAGAATTTTTGTAATGCCAATAGTGTGCTAGGTCCTTTATAGGTGAACGCACACATTTTCAAACCTGTGTATCTAGCTACTTTCCTAACTCATCTTTCAGCACGTAAATAAAAGTAGCCTGGTTTTCAAATCTCCTGAGTACTTTTAGCCCCCGAATGGCTTCAATGGTATTTGTGAGTGGCACCATGTTTTAAACATACAAAACTAAGTACTTCTTCACACAATGTAGAGTCAACCTGTGGAACTCATTGCCAGGGGATGTTGTGAAGGCCAAAAGTATAACCGGGTTCAAAAAAGAATTAGATAAGTTCATGGAGGATAGGTCCATCAATGTCTACTAGCCAAGATGGTCAGGGACACAACCACATACTCTGGGTGTCCCTAGCCTCTGACTGCCAGAAGCTGGGAGTGGATGAAAGGGGATGCATCACTTGATTGTCCTGTTCTATTCATTCCCTCTGATACTCCTGGCATTGGCCACCGTCAGAAGACAGGATACTGGGCTAGATGGACCACTGGTCTAACCCAGTACGGACATTCTTATTTTGAGTGCTCAGCACTTTTGAAAGTCCGGCTGTTTATATTAGGGATTCAGAAACGTCATTCTGGGGCACTGGTTTTGAAAATTTTGGCTGATGTGTATGCTCCAAAAAGGGTTCAAAGTCACTCAATTCACTATGGTTTTGACTGTACATCAATGGTTGACGTACTGCAGTAGCCTACCTGACTGTGGACACTATGTAACCATCTGAACCCAGTGGAGACTGGTTTTCTGTTGAATTTCACTTGAATTCAATGACATCATCGTAAAGCATTTATAAATCAGCAGTACAATCCCTTCATGGTAGAATATGGCATACAGGGTAGGAACACAGCCTGGAAGCATTTTTCAAAACTTACATTTGACAAGAAAAAAATCTGCATTAAAAAAAGTTATATAAAAGAGGGGAAAAAAAGACAATTCGTTTCAGATGTGGTGTGGTTTTTCGTTGTTTTTTTTTACATTTGTAAAGCTCAGACAATGGTTTAGATTTAAAGAATTAAATTTAAAACCTAATTTGATCATCAAAACAGTTTCATGTTTGGTGCTATTGAAGAAAATCTTCAGTGGACAATATATGAAATGAGAAAAGTAAGTTTTGTTATTTTTGTACCTCTTGCATGCACACTTCCAAGACATGCGTCTGACGAAGTGGGTATTCACCCACGAAAGCTTATGCTCCAATACATCTGTTAGTCTTCAAGGTGCCACAGGACTCTCTGTTACTTCCAAGATTAACTCAAATGGCTCAGAATCTTACATTGCCCCCTCAGGATGCTGGAACAATTTGTACAGTGGGGGTGCTGAGCGCCATTCAACCAAACAGTAAACCCTGGATATAATGGAAACCACTTCAAGCAAGGGGGTGCAGTCTCACCTCCAGCACCTCTAGTTCTAGCACCTATGTACCCCCTTTGCACAGAATGCACAGGCTTTAATCTCCCAAACACTAAACCTTCCTTCCTTCCTTAAAAGCCACATTCATGAAGCCTTCCAATATACTGATCCCTCAATGATCACTACGCCATCTCGCACTGAACTGCTCATCTTGTGTATCGTGCTTGCCTGAGTTAGACTAAGTTCCTCAAGGAGACCCTGTCTTTCAAAGTGTCCTTTATAAGTGGCAGACACCTCATGTGCTGTACAATCACGCTATAGTTAATAATACTTGGCATTTACATAGTACCTTTCACCCAAGAATCTCAAACTTATGGTGGTGAAAGAGACAAGCTTCCGAGCTACACCGAGCTTGTCTCTCTCACCAACAGAAGTTGGGCCAATAAAAGATATTGCCTCACCCACCTTGTCTCTATCATTAATTTTGGTCTTTTTAAATTTGACTTTAATTCCAAATCTATAGTTTTAAATATAGATTAGCATTACTTAGTGAGATGGAAGGCCGTGTTACCTAGTGTCAGCAAAGGGACTGGAGTTTGGGAGATGAGGGGTCTGTTTCCCACTAGATCACTGGCTCACTCGGACATCTGAGGAAACTGGGCTTGTTTAGTCTGCAGAAGCGACGAGTGAAGGGGGATTTGACAGCAGCCTTCAACTACCTGAAGGGGGGTTCCAAAGAGGATGGAGCTCAAATGTTCTCAGTGGTGGCAGATGACAGAACAAGAAGCAATGGTCTCAAGTTGCAGTGGGGGAGGTCTAGGTTGGATATTAGAAAAAACTATTTCACTAGGCGGGTGGTGAAGCACTGGAATGGGTTACCCAAGGAGGTGGTGGAATCTCCATCCTTAGAGGTTTTTAAGGCCCGGCTTGACAAAGCCTTGGCTGAGATGATTTAGTTGGTGTTGGACCTGCTTTGAGCAGGGGATTAGACTAGATGACCTCCTGAGGTCTCTTCCAACCCTAATATTTTATGATTCTATGATCTTGGGCCAATCATTCAGCACCTATGTGCTTTTGTCTTCATGGGTGAAATTCTGGCCCTATTGAAGTCAATGGGAGTATTTCTTCAGAAGAAGAACTCTGTATAGCTCAAAAGCTGGTCTCTCTCACCAACAGAAGTTGGTCCAAGAAAAGGTATTACCTCTCCCACCTTGTCTCTCTGATATCCTGGGACCAACACAGATATAACACCACTGTAGCCAAAATCAACAATAGCTTTCACAGAAAATGCAACTTAAAAATTAGCATCTCCTTGGACTTCTCTATAATAAAAATTTTATAACCCTTCTACATGTGGCACTCAGCTATAAAACACGTTAGTGGGAATAATGCCCTTAACTACATTTCATTGTATATAGTAATGTTTCATGATTGGCAAAGATAGCCTGGTTCCTATTACTAACTTTTTTCCATTTCAAATTTACTAGCTAATTTTATGGAAACAAATAAAGGAACCTGAATATTATAGATGCAATAACGACAAAAGTATAACTCTAAAAGAACCGCAAGACAAATCTCTCACCCTCTTTCCTCCCCCCGCCTTCCAATTTTAATTTATATACTATAAAAACCATTGTCTTTCAGCTGTGCTGTGGATCCTCCCTTAGTCCCCTCCAGTAGCTCCCCTTCTAGCAACTGGCACATGTGCAGCCCAGCTGTACACATCTAACACGCAGGTGCTAGATTCTATACTGCTCGATAGTATTTTGAAAGGTAGTGGAGGCATTTACCCTCAATTCTTTCACAGGCAAGTCCACCAGTGTTGATAAATAAATTCAAAAAAATATATATATATATATTTTTAAAAAGTAAGTCAAAGCATCACAACACGGCGTTAACAGGGGAAGTTGGAGGGTCACATTTAGACATGGTTAAGCAGTTGCACCTGTAACTGGCATCAATGGCTTGCACCTGCTTTTCTCAAGGTGTGAATTTGGCCTAGAAAAAGCTTTGGTGATTCATTTTGTTATTGTATCAGAACAAGTTAAAAGTAAGAAGTCTCATCTCCTGGGAGAAAAACAGGGGAGGGGTGCTGAAAGGATAATACCATATCACCACCATCTTTTTGGAATGGTGAGAAAAATGAGTTCTTGCTAGACATCAACCCACCACCAGTTATAAAGGCCTTTCCCAATACCTATGAACATTCTTTAATAATAATAATATATAATAATATATGGAGATATACCTATCTCATAGAACTGGAAGGGACCTTGAAAGGTCATCGAGTCCAGTCCCCTGCCTTCACTAGCAGGACCAATTTTTTGCCCCAGATCCCTAAATGGCCCCCTCAAGGATTGAACTCACAACCCTGGGTTTAGCGGGCCAATGCTCAAACCACTGAGCTATCCCTCCTTTACATCGGTAAAAAAGGTAGATTGAGTTTGCCTAGTTAATCATGCTTTATTTCAGGATAACACAGAAATCCCAAGTCCACCTATGTACTTCAGAGCACTCAGAAGTGGAACAGGTTCACCAACATTTTAAAACGGAGGACAATTTGGCTGTTACTTTACTGCTGAACTCTTTTGCACTCCATGAAGTTCCAGGAAAACATTCTTGTGTTCACAAAATTAATCTGGTCCGCACATGGGATCTGGATAAAATGAGGTGGTGGTAGAAGACAAAAACACGACCGTCAGCATGTTGTTTATAGGAACATCTTCAGTGATGTAAGTCTACATGAGGGGTGGGGGAAGTATGTTGTCAATTCTAACCCTGGGACATGAATCAAGACAACATGTTGTCAATACATTCATTTTTCAAATGTTCCACTTACTCTGGAGTCTCAGGACTGCTAAGTAACTATGTTTTAAGTGACTCCTGCACCAATTACTTTGCTTTTCACTTCATCTTGTTTTCCAGGGAGAGGCATAGCTGGCAAGCTATAGGAACAGTTACGTCAGTTCATCTTTCTTATTCGCCCATTATCTTCCTTGAACTTTTATTTGTCTTATAAATACTTTCCCAACAGTCATTCTCAGGCACCTAACCTTCAATTCACACTTCTCTGGAAGCCTACACATAAGTTGTCATATTTCTTTTATCAGTAAAGAAATAAAAATACATATGAATTTGAAAAGCTGAGGGGGAGGGTTAAGTATCCTTGGTCAGCCCAGGAGGCAGACATCCTGTGAATAGGTACACGATGAGCAGTGGTACTGCCTAAAGACTTGTGTGAAGGGGACCACCAGTTTTCATGATCAGTCATTCACTGTTTTATTTTCTCCTGAGACTGACAAAAAAGGATGGTAATTAGTACCGATTCAACTTGTGAATTTTGTGATATGAATACCTAGGACCTAGACACCAATAGCTAGCTAAGCAAAGTGACAATACATAAATTGTATGTCGCATCTTTCATACCAAAGCTTGCCCAGAGCACTTTACAATAGATTGCTAGCAGGAATACAGTGATTGCATACATCAGCAACTAATATTAAGCAATAGATCACATGACTAATAATATATGGAGATATACCTATCTCATAGAGCTGGAAGGGACCCCGAAGGGTCATCGAGTCCAGCCCCCTGCCTTCACTAGCAGGACCAATTTTGCCCCAGATCCCTAAGTGGCCCCCTCAAGGATTGAACTCATAATGAGCCTTTTAGCAGGCTATCCCTCCCCCCCAAAGGACTGAGATTGACCTTTTCTGGAGACTTTGAACTGTGTTAACTGATTTTATGACTTGCAGTTTTATAAGTATTCAGTGGGAGATTCTTCAATGGGGCAATTTCAGAATCAGGTTTCTAAATCACTACCAACTTTTCCTCTTCCTGCTAGCCTTGGTGACAGTGCATTCACAACTACTTCCCTTAACTCTGGGGTGCCACTGGCTGATTCTGTACAAATTGCAGAATATTTTGTTGCTAGAAAACCCGGGAGCGAGTATCAAGGATTTACTGTCTTTATGTGTGCCATTTATTAGTCCATAAAATAAGGATTAAAGAAAAAGAATATCCAAATATCAGTCTTTTCCTATCGTGGTGGTAGAAAATGAAGCTGCCTTGTGATGTTCAGTGAAATGATTTTTTTCCTCAGGCTGGTAACTCACAACAGGTTGGGTCTGCATATAATGTACTTTAAATGGATGATGGCCCAATGACACTCAATATGCAACCATCAGCAATAGCAGTAACCTGTTCTCTGACAGTAAACCAACCGAAAACTCCAGAGCCTATTAGAATGGAACTCGCAAGAGATCAGAGAAGAAGAAACGTTTTGTAACTAACTGGCCTTAAACTAAAAGTCAGTACCTGGGATCTTTCTTGTTCTGCACGGAGCTCCTCTTGGACCTTGGGCAAACCCCAAACTATGTCTTCCTTCATTCTCCATTGGTAAAATGGAGAGTAATGAGAGACATAATTCACTGATGTTCGCAAAGTGCTATGAAATCCTCTGATGGAAGGCACTCGAGAAGTATTAAATATGATTTAATTTCAACATCTGGCAGGTCTTTGAGCGCCTGACATATCTGCTCTCTACGTGTCTGAGTCACATCTTATGAAAAGCAAGTTTCAGCTTTGGTATCATGAACAAAGAATCTCATTAATGTTAACTTGATGGGCTCTGCATGGTTGTGGAAGAGCAGGCTGGATTGTAACTGCCTCATGCATTGACAGCGTCCAACTGCAGAATCTGTATCACTGGTGACTGGCGGGATGGAGAAAGAGCACAGTTTGATTTGCAGCTCCTAGGGGGAATTTACGCTGGCACAAAGCATCATCTGCTGAGGAAGTTTGCTGTGCAAATCACTGAAAGTGCAAAATATAGAAATCCTAGTAATTTTTTCCAGGGTAGAAACACACTTTGAGGATTTGTATGGACTCCGTAGTACTACTGCATCTAGTTATAAATGATTAAGTGACACAATCACATTCCATCCAACACACAGAGCATACAGACAATGATTTCAATCACGGCTTTGCTAATTGCTGCTCTATTCAACCCAGACTCAACTTAGTGTGTGGCTAGTAAAATGTTGACTTGATCTTTTCCTTCTTCTGGTGTTATTTTTAAAATACACTACAAATGCTAGCATCATGCTTGGGAAGTAGGTCTAGAATCAATCGTAGGTGGGTGGTTTGGGGGGGGGCTGTGTTTTTGTTTTTTGGGTAAATAATTGGAACCTTTTGCCCTGGGCAGATTTTCAGATGCAAGTTAATTAAGAAACAAACAAGCAAAAAATATAGCTTTCCAAGTCTACTTTGATGGCCAAGCTGGCAATCTTGCTTTGCTCCCAGACTGTCAAGAGCTGGGAGCACTGCAGATACAGCCCATTTATTTTCTCAGGGAGGAAGGACACCTAATGAGTCTTTGAAGGGAATCTTCAGAAGGCTGTCAGTGCTTCAGGCTCAACTTCTCAGAAGCCACTTGTGCAGGGATAGGCTACTGAACTTGGATCAGTCCTCAAGACAAATTATATATGAGAGGAAAAGGCCAAGGTTTGGCTACATGTCAGAGACAGGTCAAAAATCCAGGTTCTCCATGACCATCCTGAGATACAAGAAATAGTTTCCACTTGTCTCTGTACTTTTCTCAGCCTCCCAGAGGAAAGGCGCCAACAAGGTTGTTATCCCAATGAACAGAGAACACAAATAGTTCTAGTGTTAATGGATCTCTACTTACTGTAGAATAGAGGCACCACAGGCGTGATAAATGAATATATTACAATGTTACCCACATTCTGATAAATTACCTAAATACTTGTTGATTGAGGTGCCATTTCCTATCATATACTGGAACAGCAGAGCAGAACTGCCTAGGTAAACCAACACAACATAATCCAAACATGCTAGGGCTACGTCTACACTACACATCAGTGTCAGCAACATGCAGGGTATGTGTAGCTATATACCACAGTGAAAAGCAAGTTTTGTCCATACTGTGGTACGTCAGTGAAAGGCTCCAGCATCCAGGGAAGGCTTCAGCATCTCCCCCTTGCCAGAGCCTTTCCCCACTACCAGAGTCTTTCCCTGCAACGGGGGAAGGACCCAGCAGCCAGCAGGACATTACACTGCTAAAAATAGAAGTGTAGACGAGGCGTGACGGCTTGAGTGAGCATAGGGTATAGGCTTCATGCAAGTTTTTACTAACCTAAGTCATGCCTCACTGTCTACATTGCTATGTGCTGGGGGAGCGAGAAGGGACGTGTGCAATGTCCGTACTCTCTTTGCCCCTGAAAGAAGCATTCAGTGATGACGCACCTTAGGACTGGGGGTTGTGTATAGTCTGAGGCTTGAATAGCAGAAATGCAGGGTGAATTGCTTTCCTTTTCAGTCTGTTGAAGTGCAAATGTTTCAGGTTCCTTGACATCTTGCCCTGCAAATATACTGGTTTATATGGGACCTCATCCAAAGAGACTGCTGTCTGTTGTTACAGGGCCCATATGGGATCCGACAGCAGACCTCACTCGAGAAAGTGACCAAGTTGGGTCCACGAGACCTGAGATTTCCTGAGATTCACCAAAGCGTTTCTTCTCAGGCCAGGGCAGGTACCCTGGCTGAGCTCTCTCTTGTCGCCTTCCATCAAGCCGCTGTAACAGACCCAAATTACATGCTCTGAGGCTTGCTGGGTCTAGGTAGTCTAGGGCTGTCTCTGGGCCTCTAGCCACACCTTCGGGGTGCAGATCCCCTATCTAGAACCCTTTCCTAAGATATATGAGCCTAAATCGCACTGCTTTAGATCAATGAGATTTAGACTTATAAGTGTTTAAGTCCCTGTGGAAAATGAGACTTGGACTGAGTGCAGCAACACCTAAATACCTTTAAAAAACTGGACCTTAGTCCACAAGAGAAAGGACTTGTCTGGTGGACAGACGGGCTTAATACAGTACTGAAAGGTGTAGGTATCACTGATACTACAGTGATAAGCATGGTATAAAAACCCCATATAGAACAGAGTAGATGAGAAAATCTTAAGATGCATGAAAACAACTAAATCTAGTAATAATCATTTAAATATAACTTCGTAATATCAACACTTTTCCAACTGTATTAACTAGATGCTTGGAGTGAGAAAAAGCCATTTAGAGAGATACCCAAATAACTTCTTTTGGGTGGGGAAGATTTGGGGTTAGATCAGTTCCAGAAAGGAAAATCAGGTAATAAATTATCCATTCTATTTTCAACTTTAGCATTTCTTGACTTTCTGTGATTCTTTCTGTGTAGCTATAAAGTTGTTTGTTTGTTTTTAAGCAATTAGGTTAACATTATGCACATACAGAAATATCTCATAGTAAACATCAAAGTTATAGTCTGCAGTTGTGTAATATTGCTAAATATTGAAGATTTAAAAGATTTGTTAGTTCAATCTCCTTAAAAGAAAAGCTTGTCAAAGGGTTTTGCAACAGCAGGTGATGGTTTACTTGCTCTCTTATCTGTACTGTAATCCTCTTTATGCCTAGTGATTTAAGGTCACAACCCATACCCTGATTTTCTGCTCCCCTGAACTCCATCCACAATCTCATATGTGAAGGTTCATGCCATGTGGTTGCCGAAACATTTCTCTTAATGAGCCTCCTCTCTCCTCCTTGCTACTGGACTGTGTTAAAAATAACTAGGACCTGCCGAGCTTGCTTAACAACAGTTTGTCAGCTGAAGTTTAGTTGCCTTTTTCTCTTAGGGTATGTCTCCACTACCCACCGGATCGGCGGGCAGCGATCGATCCAGTGGGGATCGATGTATCGCGTCTAGTCTAGATGCGATAAATCGACCCCCCGAGCGCTCTCCCATCGACTCCTGTACTCCACCGCCGCGAGTGGCTCAGGCAGANAGTTTAGTTGCCTTTTTCTCTTAGGGTATATCTCCACTACCCACCGGATCGGCGGGCAGCGATCGATCCAGTGGGGATCGATTTATCGCGTCTAGTCTAGATGCGATAAATCGACCCCCCGAGCGCTCTCCCATCGACTCCTGTACTCCACCGCCGCGAGTGGCTCAGGCAGAGTTGACGGGGGAGCGGCAGCAGTCGACTCACCGCAGTGAAGACACCGTGGTGAGTAGGTCTAAGTACGTCGACTTCAGCTACGTTACTCACGTAGCTGAAATTGCGTAACTTAGATCGATTCCACCACCCACCCACCCCAGCTCCCCCCAGTGTAAACCAGGCCTTAGAAATCTTTTCTTCCTCATGGCTACCTACTAGAAATCCTCCAGACATTTCCTTTATTCCTTAGCAAAGGCAAGAGTACATTCATTATAGCACATTTCAGTGATTTAGAGAGTTGTAGTAGGATGTCTTGGTTCAGACATTTAACATATTGAGGATGAGGAAGACTTTTCTAGTGAGAAGTCCTGGTTACAGGCACTACACTTATTTTTTAAAGGGTGGGCGGGAGGTATTTGTGCTTGTTCTTTCCTGCGTGGTCTAAATTTTCGGCCTTCTGCAGTGTTCTCTCTCGTGTCAGAAAGGTCCATTTTCTTCACAGTTTTAGGACATCCAATCAGCAAACTTCTAGCAAACCACTCAAACTTCTCATTTGGTTCAGCCCATAAGATACTAATGTGGAGAACTGGGAAACATTTTTATTATTTTTACAACTATTGTATGCCTCTAGTGCATCCGTGTGATATGACCCCGCCTAAATACATAGTTAGCTCAGAAGGGTTGCTAAAGAAACTGGACAGGAAAGGGAAAACAATGACATAGGTAAGGAGCATCCCCTCAAACACAACAACCAGGTTTATAACCATGCAGAGGGACTTCTCAGCCCAACAGGGATGCTTCCAAGGCTGAGAATCTGAAGGTCAAAAGAGACGGGTCTGTTGAAGGATCTGCTCTACAGAAAGGGAGGGGGGAAGCGGTCAGCAGCTGCAGGCTGTCAGACACCAAGAGGCAGGGGTCTGCAGCACGAAGGCTGTAATATGGTGCCCCGGGGGAAGGGAGGGTCAGTAGGGCTAAGTCAGGCCTACCCCAGGGCTCAAGGGGAATGTCAAGCATTGGTATGACAATATGCACGTAGGGCTCGTTTTAAATCCCCTTATGGCAAAATAAACCACACTTTGTTTTAAAGAAGCTGCTTCTGTGTCACTGAACACTATTACCGTGCACAGGCCCCCAAAGGAAAACTTGTTGGGCCTGTTAAGTAACAATTAGCAACCAGAAGGGGTATAACACCTGGAGAGAATGGTTGGATTGCAGGATCCCACTCTGAAGAGAAGTGGGCACCCAGGCCTGCCACTTGAAAGGGCTGCAGTTGAGGGACTGGAAAAGGGTCTTAGAAGCCTGGCCAGAGACTACAACAACCAGGGGGTCAGAAAAATTTCATATTTACAATCATCCTACATTTGTTTCCCACAAAACAGGTAAGTTCAATTTTGTACCAAAGATAGTACAGAAATATATTCCCTTAAATACACCTCAGCTTCAAAAAAAAAAAAAAAAGCCTAAACGCTGTAATTTCCCTTTAGCCAATGGGATTTTGTGAATGAGGAGTAAAAAGAAAACCACTGAGGTCTAGGTCTCAACGGACTCTGAAGACTGCTCAGAAATGTCTACACTTGCAACTGAGATACCTGTGCAAAGTTCTCTGAAACGACATACATTTATAGAAGCAGCAAAGAATCCTGTGGCACCTTATAGACTAACAGAGGTTTTGCAGCATGAGCTTTCGTGGGTGAATACCCACTTCTTCGGATGCAAGTCATTTATAGAGTCTACATAATATGTAACCAAATGCATAACATACTGGCAGAGCCGTTGTGCAATCCTTCTGAATTGGGAAGTCAGTAACAATCAAAAATAGAAGTTCCCATGATAAACCAAATGGCAGAAATGTTCAGACACCCCTGCAAAAATATTCTTGCACTAAGATATACAGTAGGTTTTAATTATATTGTAATAAAGAGCTAAATGCATTGTACATTTTTTTCTGATTTACTCTATCACTTCTTTTAATTATAAGCTAAGCTGTGTTTTAAAAATTCTTTTTTTTTTTTAAACAATAAAAATAGAAACAGCACTGTGGCAAACATTTGGAAAATTTTCGGAGTCAATTGTTTATTGGGACTATAGCTGATTTTAATGAAAAATATGGTTACAATTTGAAAAAAAACAGCGCTTTTATGTTTTGCATAAGGAAAGTCCCTACATTGCAACCTCCAGGGCACTTTAAAAAAAATCCTGAAATGGTCACAGGATTCTCTGGCCAAAAGCCCTAATCGAGAAGCAAAAGATGTGGGTTGCAAACTATTCCAAGTATCCACAACAAGTGAAACTGGATGTAGAAAAATATGTTCTCAACATTTACTTCTGTTTATGATGAAAATGGAAACATATGACCCATAACAACATATTGTGTGAACTGGTAATTAACCATCTACAGATGGAGCACAATTGCTGATCACTTCCATTCGGCTCAAAGAAAAGGTCAGCTAACGGGTAACCAAGTACCCTCATGCCAACAAGAGACCATCTCTAATGTGCTACCACTTACTGGAGATGGTCTGCCTGCTCTGCTCAATACTGGTTTTAAAAAGGAGATAACCACCTGCTTTGAGAAATCTGTCCAAGCATTGCGGGATGTAGTTCAGGTTTCAGTAAGAATACTCATGGTCAATACAGCCCTTTTAACGAGTAACAAAATTACCAAAGGAAAATTAAATCGGATTTGACTCCAAAGTCTGTTGACAGCACCTGGCAGACCGTTGGCTGCTGAGGCTCCCCCAATGATTAAGGGAGGACCTATTTCTTCTGTATAATTCTCTCCCCCCTATATAATAGTTAAAAACTTTATTCCCCTTAGCCCCACCCCCACCCAAACCCTTCACAAACTACTCCTGATGCTCTCTTCCTTGCAAGCTTTAACTGTCATGCTTGTTCGGTTTCACCTCGCCTTTTCCAGTAAAAGAATCTTTACCTTCCGATCTCTCAGCAGTGCCTAATTAAGGAATATTGGCTGCTTATTAATTGCATTGGTCTCTTTCCTAGAAATTGTGCTTTGCACCTTAATTATGGCCTTGCTTAGAATGTTCCAGCCTTCCCCCACTGTACCATGCTAACTAGATTTCCTAGGGTCCAATCATAAGAGATGCTGAGCACCATCAGGGCACTTGTTTTGAACCTATTCCTTATACTGTGATTTTTCCCCTCTTTACTTGTTATTTCATGAATATCCAGAAGATCAGCGTTGTTTACTCCTACTCCAATTGGAAATGTGTCAGAATCACCTGACACAGCAGTTCATTTCTACCTGGCACTGGCAAGATCTCAGTTTGGACACAATAAACCACAAGGATGTTGACAAACTGAAAAGACATCAGAGGACAAAAAATAATGAAGGGGGCTGGAGAGATCGGTTTGTGAGGGAAGGTTAGGAGAAGTTAAATGTATGTTCGCCGGCTATGCATACAATAAAGAGATATAATAAATACCTGTCTACAAGTGTGTGAAGGGTGTACACAGTGAAAAGGAAAAGAGAAAAAGAAAAAAGAAGAGTTTACTGTGGCCCAGTTGTAACATGTATGCAATAAATTAACGTACACCTCTACCTCGATATAACGCTGTCCTCAGGGGCGCGTTATCGAACTTGCTTTGATCCGCCCGAGTGTGAAGCCCCGCCACCCCGGAGCACTGCTTTACCGCGTTATATCCGAATTCGTGTTATCTCGGGTCGCGTTTTATCAGGGTAGGGGTGTATATATTTAACAAGGAAAAAAAGATTAGGAAGGGCCACACATGTGCAATGTGGGTTTAACATGTGAAACAGTGGCAAGTTAAAGTTGCAGTCAAATCCTTATTTTGAAATGTCTTGGATTTAATAACTTAATGCTACTTTTTGCACTCAATGTCTTTAGACAGCGCCAGGAAACTAGAGTTATGTTTTGTTCCAAGGGGAAGAGAGAGATGCTGTTAGATGTCTTTAGTAATACCTCCAAGTTACCTTTGTAATTGCAGGCTCCCAAATGTATTAATCTAGATGCTCAGATACCACAATGATGGGCACAGTGCAAAAACCTGAACAGAAAATAATATAACCCACTCTAGGTAAACATAGAATCACAGAAATATAGGGTTGGAAGGGGACTTTGAGACGTCATCTAATCCATCTCCCTGCACTAAAGCAGGACCAAATATACCTAGACCCACCCCTGACAGGTCTTTGTCCTCTAACCTGTTCTTAAAAACCTCCAGTGATGAGGATCCCACAACTTGCCTTGGAAGCCTGTTCCAGTACTTAACTACCCTCTTAGTTAGAAAGTTGTTCCTATTATCTAACCTAAATCTCCCTGGCTGCAGATTAAGCCTATTAATTCTTGTCCTAACTTCAATGGACATGGAGAACAGTTGATCACCATCCTCTGTATAACAGCCCTTAACATATTTGACAACCAGCTATCAGGTCCTCCTTCAGTCTTCTTTTTTCAAAACTAAACATGCCCAGTTTTTTTAACCTTTCCTCAGAGGTCAGGTTTTGTAAACTATTATCATTTTGCTAGCTCCCCTCTGGACTCTCTCCAATTTGTCCATATCTTTCCTAAAAAGTGTGGCACCCAAAACTGGACACGGTACTCCAGCTGAGGCTTTACCACTGCCAAGTAGGACAATCATATCTCATATCTTACATAAGTTTATACATCCCAGAATTATATTAGCCTTTTTTGCAACTGCATCACAATGCTGGCACATATGCAATTTGAGATTCACTGTAACCCCTAGATCTTTTTCAGCACTACCACCTAGCCAGTTATTCCCAATTTTGTAGTTGTTCATTTGACTTTTCCTTCCTAAGTGAGGTATTTTGCACGTGTCTTCATTGAATTCACCTTGTTGATTTTAGATCAATTCTCCAATTTTTCAAGGTTGTTTTGAATTCGAATCCTGTTCTCCAATGTGCTTCTAACCCCCCCCCCAGCATGGTGGTATCTGCCAATTGTAGAAACATACTCCCCATTCCAGTATACAAATCATTAATGAAAATACTGAACTGGACAAAGAACAAACCCCCTGCAGGACCCCACTAGATGCATCCTCCCAGGTTGACAGTGAACCACTGATAACTACTCGACCAGATATGCATCCACCACACAGCAATTTCACCTAAACCACATTTCCCAAGTTGCATTATCAGAACGTCATGTGGGAATGCGTCAGAAGCCTTATGAAAATCCCCCTTGTCCACTAGGCAAATAATCCTGTCAAAGAAGAAAATTAGGTTGGTTAGGCATGATTTGCTCTTGACAAATCCATGCTGGCTCTTCCTTATAATCCTGTTAGCCCTTACAAATCAATTGTTTAATAATTAGTTCCAGTATCTTTCCAGGTATTGAAGTTAGGCTGACTGGTCTATAATTCCCTGGGGCCTCTTTGTTCCTCTTTAAAAAAAAAAAAAAAAAAAAAAAGACAGATTCTGGTTGCCCTTCTCCAGTGCTCTGGGATCTCACCCATCCTTTAGTTCTCAAAGATAATCGCTAGCGGTTCCAAGATTGCTTCAATTAGGTCCTTAAGTACCCTAGAGTGAATTCTGTCAGCCCTGACAACTTGAATACATCTCAACTTATCTAAATATTCTTTAACCAATTCTTTCCCTATTCAAGCTTGTGATCCTTCTCCCTTATTAATATTAATTGTGCTGAATCTCTGATCACCATTAACCTTTATAATGAAAAATGAAGCAAAAGAGGCAATAAAAAACCTCAGCCTTCTTGATGTCATCTGCTGTTAGCTCTCCTTCCCCATCTAATAGTGGACCTACTTTCTTTCATCTTTCTCTTGCTCCTACTCTATTTATAGAACCTCTTCTTATTGCTTTTTACCTCCCTTGCTAAGTATAACTCATTTGGTCCCTTAGCCTTTCTGATTTTGTCTCTACATGTTTGTGGTATTCTTTTGTACTCATCCTTAACCATTTGTCCATGTTTCCACTTTTTGTCAGATTCCTTTTTGATTTTCAGGTCGGTCATTAAAAAGCTCCTGATGGAACCATAATCCATCAGAAAATACAGAATTCTAACCTGCATGTACAAAAATAGCAAATATTAATGTTCATAAGTTTAGAAGTTTAACAGGACTCTTCAAACAATTTGTTTTTCTATCTTTAATTAATATAAAACTAGCTTTAGTTTCAGCTGTTTCTGAATTATGCAAGCATTACCATTTAAATTGAAGCCTGTATAGAAAGGGTTGGGGGGAGGGTGTCATGCTTATATAACTCAAAATAATTGAACTGATGTTGCTTAAATTTTCCAAACAAATTCACTTTTGGGATGAACACAAATGTAAGCCTAGAAGTATTTTGTTTGAGAAAGTAGTGAGAAGCAAAAATGGGGGAGCGGGAGAGGTTAGGAGTGGACCAAAACCACATCTCATTCTTAACTATTATGTTTGCTACTGGGGAATAATGTAATAATACAACAATAAATATATGCCAAAGACAATCAAGGAAATACTTTCCAAGTAATCAAAACTCTGGTATGTTTGATTTTTTTTCCCCCCAAGGTCAGTCATCCTCAACTGAATCAGACTTTTGTTCATTTTCCCGTAACACAGCAAATTTAACTATCCAAGAATTTTCTAGTGTCATCAAAATCCATAAACACGTTTTATTCTGTCCAGAAGAACATTGAACTTGGCGGGATAAAAGTACCACAGCAGTGGCCCCAATTCAAGAAAAATCCTCTCAAAGAATCAAAATGTTTCCTAGGAATGAAATGAACGAGGTCTGGAAAATGTGTGTCTAATCTAAATACATATATTCTCTCTCTGTATAATATTAATAATACATATAAAACACATTTTGTCTTTGACTTACTTTATATTAACTAACCTTCACATAATTCAGTGAAGTAGGCAAATTATCTGCATTTTACAGATAGACCCACTGAGGCACAAAGAGGCTCCATAACCTGCCCACGGCCACACAACGAGTCTGTTCAGAGCCAGGATCACACACTGGAATTTCTGGCTCCCAAGTGGTCTTCAGACCTCATGTTATTTTTTCTAACATTGACAGAACTTAGTTCTTACCACAAAATGAGGAAAACACCATGATTAATAGATTCATTGATAGGTTTTAAGGCCATGGAGTCACAGATTTCAAGGTCAGAAGGGACCACTGTGATCAATCTCGTCTGACCTCCTGCATTACACAGGCTTTAGAACTTCCATGAATTAATTCATTCCTGTTTGAATTCGAGCACATCCTACATCATCAAATTTCTGTTCTCCATATACATAGTTAGACTGATCAAGTCACACAAACCTTTTCTTTGATAAGTTAAATAGATTGAGTTCCTTGAGCCCATCACTACAAGGCATGTTTTCCAAACCTTGTATCATTCTTGTTCAAGATCGAAGTTTAAATTTTCCAATCTTTGTAGGACAGTTTCATCGGTCAATCTAGAAACATTTATTCAACCACAGAGAGAGCCAAGATTTCTATATAAGAGAATGATGTTAAGGAGGTACTGTGTTGCTGAACTGACTTTCAGATGAGAAACTCAGAGCGTAACCGCTTGTGGTTATTGAATATCTCATGATCACTTTGGTGGAAGGTGAGGTGAGGGATAGGTGAACTCTGGTGTCTCTGTCAAATTACAATTTAGGCAACAAAGCTCTGATTTTCTCACAACTGTGTAGTGGTTTGGGGTGTAGAAGAAGCAGTACACCTCTGAAAGTTAGGACAGTCACACTCAGAGTTTCTCTCTCTCACTGGTCCTCACTTCGCATCCAGCTCTCCCCTGTTGCTCCAAGTAGCTGCTAGTATGCAGAAATGTCCACATCCCAGGACACTGCTTTGACTGGCAGACTAAATTAAGTAGAAGGTAGCTATGAGGGGAAATGCCTAGCCCCAGCATAGTAACTCTGCTTTGACGGACGAGGTGGAGGAAACTTCTTACTGGTGGAAAGGCACTGCAACAATGTATTATGGAATATGTAAGCTTGCGAAGGCACAAAAGCCATCAGTGGCTATCCACTGCAGCTACTGAAGTTCCCAGTCTCTGCAACCTTTCATGCCATCAGTCTTTGACTTCAGCAGCCGAGCGAGTGAGATTGCCCCCGTTCAACCATCTTCTCACTTAAAAAAAAACCTCACGCACAGGCATTCGCGCATCATTAACAAAGTCCCATGGCAATGGGGGAGTGGGGAAGTGACAGGTGTAAATGAACACTGCATCACAGTCACAAATCTGCATGCAAGTGAACTGGGATGCTGGTTGCTCAGCTTTAAATCCCGGGCAGCAAGGATGTTCAGTAACACCCGCTGTGCCTGAAGAGCACTTTTTCAGGACAGCACTCTTCACTCTAGTAAGGGAAGGGGCTAGAAAAGATGCCCTAACCATTGCCTAATCAACTTTAATCTGGCCAGTTCACTGCGAGTGGTGGAACATCCACCCAGCAGTCATTCTATAAATAAAATAAGAGTTGTCCCTGTGGCAACACAGAACATACAGACCTTAATGGACATAGGTAACACATCAAGACTTGAAAGACATATAGCATTAATTGCAACGGAATTTGCTAGATACAGCATCCATATAGCTGCCCTCAGCAAAACCAGACTTGCAGACAAAGGCTCCGGAAAGGAACGAAGAGGTGACACTGCCTTCTTTTGGAAAGGGAAACCAGCAAAAGACAACAGAATTTATGGCATTGGTTTTGCCATTAAAAATAATGTTCCAAAATCACTAAAAGACTTACCTGTGGGCAAAAATAAATGCCTAATGACCCTATGACTTCCCTTTGGAAATTCACACTTTGAAATAAGGAACAGGAGTACTTGTGGCACCTTAGAGACTAACAAATGTTAGTCTCTAAGGTGCCACAAGTACTCCTGTTCCTTTTTGCGGATACAGACTAACACGGCTATTACTCTGAACACTTTGAAATGCTTCTCAGTGCTTATGCTCCAACCATGAACAGCACAGAAGAAATAAACGAACAGTTCTATTCTGATTTGGATGACAATCAAATCTACATCCAGTAAAGAAAAACTCATACTTCTGGGGGAAACTATAATGCCAGAGCTGGAAAAGAGCAGGGCTCGGAGTGGTGTAATAAAGAACAATGGAGTCCGAAAAATGAACAGCGATGGTCTGCTCCTACTCAAGAAGTGTGCCGAGTGTGAGTTCGTTATTACCAACACAATCTTCAGGCAAGCCAACAAATATAAAACTTTGTGAATACATTCAAGGTCAAAGCACTGGCACGTCATTGACTATGTCACTGCACAACAAAAGAACCATCAGGGATATTAAGATCACCAGAGCAAAGCGAGGAGCAAACTGTTGGATTGACCACAGGATGATCAGAACCATTTTCAGTTACATGCTCTACCCCTTGGACAAAACAATGCTGAACAGATTGAATTGAAATTGAATAAAACACAGTTGAGACATCCATTTAAAATCGAGAAAACCTTAGAGGAAAAATCTGATAGCAGTAAATCACCACCCAATAACTCACTCAAAAAATGGAATATATTCAAGTCAGCCATCTTTCAATCCTCAGAAGAAACTCTAAGCAAGAAATCAAAGACAACACCAGGATTGGCTTGATGAAAATGATGATGAAATCAAAAAGATCCTTGAGGAAAAGAATGATGTGCTTATGTCTTGGCAAAACAACAAAGAATCATCATAAAAGTAGGACAAATTCAGGTATCTGGAACCAAGGCTCAAAGATGGCTTCATGTTCTACAAGGTAACTGGTGGGAAAAGAAAGCAGAAGAAAAAGAAATACAGCATTACATCGATACTTAAAGTTGCCATTTATTGCTCATCAAAATCAGGACCAGCTCTACTAAAGAGCTCAGATGGATCTACCTTAATCAAAGACAACAAAGACACCTCTGAAAGATGGCTGCAGCACTTTACTGAGCTTCTCAACCATCCTTCCTCTGTCAATCCACAGGTACTAGAGGAACTAACCCAGCAATCCATACATGTGTTGGGATTCCCTCCGAGATTCCTTCCATTTGGCTTCCACAAGTCAGATCTACAACATGAAGAAACCACTCAGTTGCACCGCTGAGGAAGTACAGAAAGTTATCAAACAAATGAAGCAGATAAATCACCAGGCAAAGACAGCATGAAATCTTTAAACTTGCAGACCCCAAAACTGATCTATATTAATAAGGATATCTGAAATCCTGAGAAATTCTCTCAATTTCCCAAAGATACAATCCTAGTTACACTACACAAAAATAAAGGCAACAAATCTGACTCTGGAATCTCTCTGCTATTTCCATAGGTCATAAAATCCTCATTATGAAACAGTATCAGAGAAGCTTCTTCCGGAGACTCAAGATGGAGTTATCTCAGGTTGGAGCTAACAGACAATTTTCATTGTGACACAGGCTCAGGAAAAATGCATTGGACTAAACATGGAACTGTATGCTGTCTTCACGGAGAAAAAAAAAAAAGTGTTTGACACTGTGATCAGAAATGGCTTCTGGAAAATTCTAGAAAAATTTGGCTGCCCCACCAAATTTGTTAACTTCACTTGTCAATTCCATGAAGACATGACTGGTCAAGTACTCTCAGAGCGTGACCTTTGTAAAGCATTCACCGTGTTTAACGGGATGAAACAAGGCTGCATGTTGGCACCAGTCCTCTTTGGTCTCTTTCTTGCAGCTGTTCTGAATTATGCAACTGACAACCTTCCAAAGGGCATGTACGTTAGATACAGAACCGATGCAATCTCCAAAGACTTATTGCAAAGACCACAAGTCCTTGGGGAGCTCATATGTGAAGCCCTTTTTGCAGATGACTGTAGTCTACTTAGTCACAGTGAAAGTGACCTAAAGCCTATCCTTGACAGGTTCTCAGAGGCAACTAAACCCTTTGGACTCACCAACAGCCTGGAAAAAAATGAAGTCCTCTTTCAACCATCTCATCAACCACTAACTAAACATCACTGTCAGCGGTACAAAACTAAAGAATATCAATCACTTTACATAACTAGGCAGTACAATCTCAACTGACGGATCCCTGGATCAAGAAATATCAAACAGAATAGGAAAGGCAAGCCAGGCTTTTGGAAGACACGGGACACTAAATCAGCATACCATCAAAACGTTAACAAAACTGGTGACATACAATAGCAGCGACAAAATCCCTTTTATAAGGGTGCAAAACAGGGACAGTTTATCACAGACACATCAAGCAACTTGAAAAGTTTCACATGTGCTGTCTCGTTCTGTTCCGAAGATCCGCTGGCAAGACAAAGTCTCAAACATTAACATTGAGGCAAAGATCATCAAAGCTCAGCTTTGATGAGCAAGTCACATTGTCACAATAGGTGATGATAGACTCCCCAAAAGAGTCCTCTATGGTGAGTTGAAACTTGGAAAGCGCAGGAAGGGCAGTCAACATAAATGCTTTAAAAGACACCCGTAAGCAGAATCTCAACTCGTGTGGCACAAATATTGATAACTTGGAAGACAAAGCCAAGAACAGACCTGAATGGAGAGCAAATATCAATAAAGGTTGTCAACACTTTGAGACAGAAACTGATCAAAAAAATGGCCAAGTGTCATGCCAATTTTTCAGTGGAAGCTTCGATATTTCTATGAAACATCTGTGTGTGACCTTGCTCCTCATAGATCAGACTATAGAGTCACAAGAGAACATATAAGATACCATGATGTCATCGTCAGATAGAACTGATACACGCAGTAGTCTACTTCAAAGCTGTAAAGAAGTGGCAGTGCTTTGAGAGGGGAAACTGTGTTAAAAAAAGAAAATTAAGTGCAAGTCAAGTTTCCCAAGGGAAGCATCCCAAGCACTCCCCTTGCCACAAGGAAAAATTAGGTCCATCTCTTCCCATGTGATTTTGGCAAAAAGTAAACACGCTGATTTGGGACATCCCTAGGGCCATTGAAATAGAGTTCATGTCAATCAGAGCTTTGAATTCATGGACCATTGAGGCACTATTTGTATTGGGCAGTCTCTCTAGTTCAAAGGATCTAGGGTAGTATTTCTCAGATTGTAGCGTTTGGGGTTTTTTTTAAACACGTAAACAGATCTGCAACAGTAGTCCATTGTAATCCTGTTGACATGCCATGTTATCAATTTATTCACCACATTATTTTCCATGCTGATAGGGAAACTTATACCAGGCTAAAAGAATATGACATAACATTCCAGAGCAGAGCTGTCCAGGACTTACAACATTAAGCACTTTATCAACAACTAGCTACAGGCCCAAATAGCACGTGAAATTGGCATAACAAAATTCTAAGACTTGCAAACACCCACAATATTTTCTTGCACACCTATCTTCCTTGGTAGTGGAATAAAAACGGCTAGTCCCAGAGTACATAAACAGTAAACACAGAAAGTTGATCAGTTGTGCTCTTACTGTGAATACAAAGTAGCCAAAGGATGCAGTTGAACGTAGGGCCCAATCAATTTGCACCCCGTATTACAGGAGAATGAATTAATCTTATTTCACAGTTCTTTATTTACTAATAATGAGACAATATAAACTGCACCAATAGCTCATTTAACTAGAGGCAGGCAGCTTTACCTGAACAACCTCTGACTGTCATGTAGGAGATATTTGAAAAACTGGATTGTTGTTCATAGAACAAGAATGAACACATCACTCCAAACCGAAATCCAGACAAAAGAGGAAACAAAGTATTTTTTTCATTATTCAGCCTCTGGAGAGGTTCCAGACTGATTTCAATCTACTTTGTCCATATTTCTACCTTCAATAACAGAAAAGCGTAAGTTCAAAAAATGTGACCACAACTACAGTAAATTCAGAGTTTCAGTCATGATGCCTTTAAACAATTTTCAGTATGCAACATCCCCACGCCCCAAGGTATACGTGTAGACAGAGGGAAAGGGGGAGCATGCACAAGTTGTATAAGCAAACAGCTTTTATCTTCCCTGTAGCTTCCCTTCCAAATCCTCAAGAGAAATTTCCTCCCCTCTCTGGCTACCCCATGTAGCATCTCGTACACAAATGTTTTCCAAAATCCCTAATATGCCCCAAGAAAATGTTCCATGGATCACGAATTACATCCATCTTCCTGCAATATGAAGATACAAAATGTCAACACTAGGCTTACAACAACTGGATTTTAGGATCATCTGTACGGTTTATTCATCCCATTCCATTACAAAACCACCGCAGGATAACTTCCAGAGATCTACCTCCCTGAATGCAATGACCTGACCCATGGTTCACAGTTGGTCAGCAATTTTGATAAACAATAATGGTTTCCAATTGGTTTTATTGTGGTTTCCAACTGAAATATAATTTTCCATTCTTCAAAGAAACTAAACCTCCTTTGTGTTATGGCTATCCTTCAAGTTTTCACTAAATCCCGTTTCTACAGTAGCCCTTCTGTTACCACATCAGTCCTCCTGCTGCAGCAAAAAAATACTTTCCACTGCTATTTTTATCAAGCCCTGGAAACAGAATAAAATGTAATTGTAAATAGAGAAACAGTATCTCTCTATTGGGGCCCCACAGGGATTAGTTCTTGGCCCTATGCTATTTAACATTTTTATCAATGAGTTGGAAGAAAACAAAATCATCACTGAAAGTTTGCAGACAATGCAAAGATTGGGGAATAATATATAATTAAGAGGACGGGTCACTGATACAGAGTGATCTGAATCGCTTGGTAAACTGGGCATAAGCAAACAATACGGTTTTTAATATGGCTAAATATAAATGTATGCATCTAGGAACAAAGAATGTAGACCACATTAAGAGGATGGGTGACTCTATCCTGGGAAGCAGTGACTCTGAAAAAGATTAGGAGCTGGTGGTGGATAATCAGCTGAACATGAGCTCCCAAATGAGATGCTGTGGCCACAATCTTTGGATGCATAAACAGAGGAATCTCAGGTAGTAGAGAAGTTATTTTACCTCTGTATTTGGCACTGGTGCAAATGCTGGAATACTGCATCCAGTTCTTGTGTCCACATTTCAAGAAAAATATTGATAAATTGGAGAGTGTTCAGAGAAGAGCCACAAGAATTATTAAAGGACTAGAAAACACGCCTTATGATAGATTCAAGGAGCTCAATCTTTTCAGTTTAACAAAAAGAAGGTTAGTTGATTACAGACTATAAGTACCTACATGAGAAATGAATACTTGATAAGGGCTCTGCAATCTAGCAGAGAAAGGTATAACACGATTCAACAGCTGGAAGTTGTAGCTAGACAAAATCAGACTAGAAATAGGATGTACATTTTTAATAGTAAGGGTAATTAACCATTGGAACAATTTCCCAAAGTGTTTTGTAGAGTCTTTATTACTGATAGCTTCTAAATCAAGATTCAATGTTCTTCTAAACAATAATCTCCAGAAATTATTTTGGGGAAATTCTCTGGCTTGTGTTATATAGGAGGTCAGACTAGATTATCACAATGGTCCCTTACAGCCTTCTAATCTATGAATCTATACTACAAACTAAAAGTGAAAATACATCTATCATACGGGAAGGACAAAATGTTAGGTAACATACCAAAGGCTTAAATCAATCAGCCTTGCAAAAACGGTCATGAAAATTTACCAACCAAGGAAAAATCCCTCTATACTTCCCTATTCTACGCATGATGATGAAAGAATGTATTTTCACTGGGCTTTTGGGGGGGGAAAAAAAGGTTTGCCCCAGCAGAGTGAACCAATAGAACACTGCAAAAATGAATAAACAGCCTTCACATTTCACACCAGCATTTCTCAAATTACAGTTTGGGAAGCCCTTCCTTGCAGTCCACAAAACCACGATAACAGATAGAGAAAAATCATAGGGAAATAGAGGATTGGGTAAAGACCCAACAGATTCTCTCTCTCTTTTCCAAAGAGATTCACAGAATGAAAAGATTAAAAAACAAAACAAAACAACAAAGAACCCTAGTTTTGACCCCTGCAATTACAGTTAAAAAAAAAAAAAAAACCACCACATTTAGAAGCACAATAACCCTGTGTTTTGACAACATCTAGCAGAATGAGGAACTAGGGCTGTCGATTAATCGCCGTTAACTCACACGATTAACTCAAAAAATTTAACGCGATTTAAAAAATTAATCGCAGTTTTAATCGCACTGTTAAACAATAGAATGACAATTTAAATTTATTAAATATTTTGGATATTTTCCTACATTTTCATATATATTGTATTCTGTGTTGATTGAAATCAAAGTGTATATTATTTTTAAAATGATAAACAAAAAATAGTATTTTTCAATTCACCTTATACAAGTACTGTAGTGCAATCTCTTTGTCTTGAAAGTGCAACTTGCAAATGTAGATTTTTTTTGTTACATGACTGTGCTCAAAAACAAAATGATGTAAAACTTCAGAGCTTACAAGTCCACTCAGTCCTATTTCTTGTTCAGCCAATCGCTAAGACAAACAAGTCTGTTTGCATTTACAGGAAATAATGCTGCCCTCTTATTTACAATGTCACCAGAAAGTGAGAACAGGCATTTTACATGCCAGATATGCTAAACATGCCCTTTCATACTTCGGCCACCATTCCAGAGGACATGCTTCCATACCGATGACGCTCGTTAAAAAAATAATGCATTAATTAAATTTGTGACTGAACTCCTTGGGGAAGAATTGTATGTCCCCTGCTCTGTTTTACACGCATTCTGCCATATATTTAAAGTTATAGCAGTCTCGGATGATGACCCAGCACATGTTGTTTTGTTAAGAACACTTTCACTGCAGATTTAACAAAATGCAAAAAAGGTACCAATGTGAGATTTCTAAAGATAGCTACAGCACTCGACCCAAGGTTTAAGAATCTGAAGTGCCTTCCAAAATCTGAGAGGGACGAGGTGTGGAGCATGCTTTCAGAAGTCTTAAAACAACAACACTCTGATGCAGAAACTACAGAACCTGAACCACCAAAAAAGAAAATCATCCTTCTGCTGGTGACATCTGACTCAGATAATGAAAATGAACATGAGTCAGGCTACGCTGCTTTGGATTGTTATTGAGCAGAACCCGTCATCAACATGGACGCAAGTCCCCTGGAATGGTGGTTGAAGCATGAAGGGACATATGAAACTTCAGCGCATCTGGCATGTAAATACTTTGCGACGCCAGCTACAACAGTGTCATGAGGACACCTGTTCTCACTTTCAGGTGACACTGTGAACAAGAAGCAGGCAGCATTATCTCCTGCAAATGTAAACAAACTTGGTTGTCTGAGCGATTGGCTGAACAAGAAGTAGGACTGAGTGGACTTGCAATCTCTAAAATTTTACATTGTTTTATTTTTAAATGCAGGGTTTTTTGTACATAATTCTACATTTGTAAGTTCAACTTTCATGATAAAGAGATTGCATTACAGTACTTGTACTGGGTGAATTGAAAAATACTATTTCTTTTGTTTTTTTACAGTGCAAATACTTGTAATCAAAAATAAATATAAAGTGAGCACTGTACACTTTGTATTCTGTGTAGTAACTGAAATCAATATATTTGAAAATGTAAAAAACATCCAAAAATATTTAAATAAATGGTATTCTATTACTGTTTAACAGTGCGATTAATCATGATTTTTTTTAATCGCTTGACAGCCCTATGAGGAACTTGTTGGTATTAGTGTAGTACAGTGAATAAATCATGCATCTTACTAGCTCAGAAGAACACAGATTATCTGAAACAAATACAGCAGCAGAAGCAGCTCTGCAGTAGAAGGGAAATTTTACACCCAGGATTTAGCAACTCACCTGCTCACTAAGTCACCAGAAATACATTATCTCACTTTGCTTCTGGATTCCCATTGAACTGGCTCCCCATTGAACAGAGCCCAGCTCATGCTGCCTTTCAAAATTCTGTGTGGGATTGGCCCAGGCTACCCAAGAGTCCCCTCTCCTTCTTTGACAACTACTTCATGGTGCAGATTAGCTCCACTGGTAACATGGCGCTGCTAGCAAGACTTGTATCCACAGGAGACAGAACCTTTCACAGACGTGAAACTATGGAACTCAACACCAGCCAAAATAAAAACTACTACCATTCAAAACCAAATGCAAAACCCATCTCTTCAACTTAGCGGGTCTGCAATAACCCGCTCAAACAGATGAGTATTCACATTTTATATACAGGGTTTTTTTGTAAAAGTCTCAAAAATAGATCTAAACTAGTTCCTGCCAGCAGAGGTAGAAGAGAGATTTTTATATATTTTTGTGCTTACTTCTCATGCACGATACTAAGATACCATAGGGATGGGGGACCAGATAGAAAACCTCTAGGTAAGACAGGGGGTATTTTCTGTCCATATGTGCAAGGATTTGGAAGTTGATTTTAAAGATGCATGATTGCAACCACAAACAAGGCCCGTTGCTTTGCAAATGTCAAGGAGATATACAGTTTATGTTAAAGTTTCACTTTCTTGTCAACCAATTAGCCAGTTTAATAATAATGGGGGATCCTCCAGATGGTATATTCAGATGACAGAATAGTCATCACAATGCCTGTTTCCCCATAAATCTGAAATACTACGCACAACTTCAATAGTATCTCTAAATGAAAAGGCACACAAGGAACTAACATACCGCCACAAAAAGCTGAACGAAGGGTATGTCTACACTACTACTGGGACAGCACTTGTTGCCATATCCGAGCTAGCGCCCTAAAAACAGCAGTGTAGTTGTGATGGTATTAGTGGCAGCACGGGTTAGCTGCCCAAGTATGTACCTAGGCACCCAAGCATGTATGGGTGGGACTGTACTTGGAAGGCTAGCTTGTGTTGCCGCAGCCACACTGCTATTTTTAGCAAGCTACCTCAATCACAGCTAGCTCAGGTATGTCTACACAAGCTGCAATCACGCTACCCAACTGTTGTGTAGACAGACCCTCTGAATTCAGTGATACAAACTACATTTAGAGGGGCAACAAGGAACAAGGATTTCTTGAATACTATTCCTGCATTTGCCACTGACTGATTATGTGGCCTTGGACTGAAAATGCAGATAAAAACTTCCCGTCCTAGTATAACCCAGGGATGTAGAGAAGGAACTAGGTAAATTCTTGCTTAGTGCTTTAAAGATGGAAAGTGCTACATAAACAAGTACTATGACTATACCCTATTTAAAAGAAAAAACAATTTCCCCCATCCTTCCACTTTCTGGGATGGGGTGGTCCAAAGAAGTTGTTTATTCTTAGTGCCACTGTATATATACAGGAAGATTTATATTAAAAACCTAACTTATGGGAGGAATCCTTAGTCACTGACTGGCCCACGTGAAGGAAAGGCAAGGGAAGAGGTGGGCATTCAAATAGGTAAATCCTCATAATAAAGTAATTTAACAATCACATGCAGAAAGTTTTGAGACACAGGGTTGGTATTGTGGACCATGAACAAGACAGGTGGTTCTAATCATTGCTCTCCTACCCTGAAGAGAGTAAAACCTACATTTTACATAACAAGGACAGGTCATTAACAGATACACAATGGCCACGGAGAGGAAGGACAAGAGTAAGAATAAAGAACATGTAGTACCTCAATACGGCACACATACATCAACAGTTCCGCTATTTTATTTCGGCAAGATGACAAAAGGAAGTTTTTAGGAGGGATCTGAATGATGCGAGAGAGAAGGGTTGACAAAGGTTTAGAGAGGGTGTTCCATAAAGGAGGGACATCAACAAGGTTATTCAATGGAGTTAGTGCGGGGAGATGAAAGCCTGGTGGAGAGAAGAGCTTGGATGAATTTGAAAGGACTGTGAGAGACCAACATGAATGTTTATAAAGTGTATGGAGATGGTTAGATGGAAGATGCTGCAGATATAGAAAGTATTTTACTACTTGCCTCTCTCACTAGGGTGTAGAGAAAGTGAAAAGTACTATAACAATGCTAAGTAATATTACTCCTTGGTTTCGTAATTTTAAATATATGCAATACACTCCCGCTAGAAAATATATTCAAACATCCATCTTCTAGGCAATGCTATACCAGTGACAGAGCACGTTTGATGCCTTACAAAGAACTAAGAGCTAGGTGTTATTAGCGATGCATAGCAATTTACTAGAACGACATAATTAGCACTCACATTGCAATTCAATTTTTCAAACACTTTACAAACATTCATTAATACTCCCTGTGAGCGAACGATTGGGCACATTTTCAAGTTGGGGCAGCTGAGGCAGAGTGAAAGAGAAGTTTTGTGCAAGACTACACAATAGTTTCCTGGTCTATAGTGCCATTCCCCAACCTCCAGGCTCCACTGATGATCAGCAGCTTCAAATTACAGCCAAAAAATTAACTTCTGAGTCGCAGTATTAGAGATTTACAAAGAGATCCATGCTTTATAGGGTAAGTCAGCCCTCTCCAAGAAGTTCTTCAATCTTTAAAATGGATCTGTTCGGTTAACGTATCATCAGCTGTCTCAGAAGTCTGCTAAGCTTGGTTTGATTGCTGAAAACTTCTACGCTCCAAACTGCAAGTTATTACATAATCAGGCAGGATCCTTTGATGTGGCATCAGCAAAGGGGGCCCCATCTAACGTGAAGAGCATTTAAAGCATTTTAGGTTTTCAGGGTCTTGAAATCAAATACAGAAAGAATTTGTGTTTTCAGTTTACTGCGAACTCTCAGCAACTTGAGAAGACAATCCCCACATGGAGAGATGGGCAACTTTATATGCTTGGCAGCTGAAGAAAATGTGATCTGTAGAAACACTTATGTCTTTTATAAAGGTTCTGGGCAGTGAATGAATTTTCTCCTTTTTTCCTTTACTTCTGGAGGAACATGTAAGCAACAGACAAACTCACTATTCAAGACTAAAAAAAATCATCGTGTTTCTCCTGTGCTTGCTGTTGCTTCCACTTATGCCTCAATTCCCTCCTCTTCTCTTTCCCTATAAAGCAAGGATCTTTTTGTAAATCTCTAATACTATCCTAAAACATAGTGGGGTTTGGATCTAGAGGTTCATCTCTAGACAGTTTTGCTACAGGGGAAGAGAGGAAAAGATGACAGGCTTGAATGAAAAACAAACTTTGCTCGTAATTAACAAAAACTCAGTGCCACTGTTCATACGTACACGGGTGCACGTTGAATATGTGAATGGATATATATTCCAATTAACACACCTATATATTTGTAAATATATGAGACGTGAAAACTGTATATTTGATTTAAATGTGGTTTTAAACAGAACAGGAATTGCGTCTAGCAGAATGGAGTCCTTAGCCTTATAGTAGTTCAAAAAAAAACAAAAAAACAGCATTTTACATACATCGAAAAAATTAAACCTCACTATATGCCTGTGAAACAGGTAAATATTAACCCCCTTTTACAGGTGAGGAAATCGTGGCAAGGAGAGAGATTACGTGGCTTGCCAAAGCTACCCATTAAGTCAGCGTTAGAGCTGGGACCACAACACACATGCACTGGAATATACAGCTTTCCTTTCAAGTATAGGGTTAAACATTAGAGAGGAAACCTATTAGAGGTAATTTTATCCAAGCCCTTTTCCTTCCCTCAAAAGAAAGTCTCTAAAGGATTGCGCCAAACAGTATATTTTACAGTGGTGTAATTGACTACCACCATCCTATAAGGATAGTGGGGTTACTTGTAAAATGCTAGACAGGCTGAGAACACACAATACATCAGCAATGTTGGTACAAAAAAAAAAAAAAAAAAAAAGACACTTTCGCTGCAGGCTCATCTCGCATACGACAGTGGCACGCAGGCAAATGTAGTCTAGTAGACAGTGCACTGGACTACAAGTCAGGGGACCTGGGTTCTAGTCCCTGCTCTGTTACTAACTTGTGAGAGTTGGGGGAAGTCCCTTCAACTGTCTGAGAATGTTACTTCTCTCCTAGTCTTTATCTTTCGATTTAGACTTAAACAGTTTGGGGCAGGGGCTGTCTTCTCAGCAGGTGTTTGTACATTACCTAGCACGGTGAAATTCTGATCGGGGTCTCTTGGCACAGCTGTAACATAAATAAGCCATGATATTTGGGTGAACACTACTCTACATATGTAGCATTGTGCTGAGTGTGTCAATTACCACCAGTAACTAAATTAATAAGCCACCATCCACAAAGGTAAAAAGAAGAACACTAGGGTTTGTGGAACCACGCTTACCAGCACCATTCAACACCCCACGCAGCTGGTTGGTGGGAAGTTCACCAGGAGTTTAAAAAAAAAATTGGGGGGGAGAGGCACACCTCTTTCGCTCATGCCCACTGGCAAAGAAGTTAAACGGCTTTGCAATTCCATCAGATGGAACAATTTACATGGCTTTTAAAAAAGGGGCCCATAGCCATCAAACCAGCACAGAGAAATACAACCACCCCAGTCGGACCTGCAGCTCTTCATCACTCCTTTCCCCAAAGACGTGCTCAGGTTTCAGGCTTCAGGGCCGGGCCGGATAGAAGTCACGGCTCCTGACTGGACCTACAGCCAGTAATCTGGTGACCAACCAAACAAACTGGTCAACAGCAAGGCAGAGGGTTTGACAGTGTTATTGACCAACCGGCTAAGTTATAGGCAAGGGTTTCATGACAGAACCAGCCTGTGCACCTGGATGGGTCACAACCTCACGTCCTTAACCGTCCTGCTATGTGTTAGGTTCTCTTATTACTTCTCTGTCCACCTCAACCTTTATTCAGTTCTTGCTGTTACCGTATATGGTTTCTCATTCTCTCCCTCTCCGTTGGAGGGACCCCAGGACTGAATCTGATCTCTGTTGGAGCCAGTATGCAGTTCCCCATAGTTTTCTGCCCCTAATTCGGCCCTCCACTATGGATTTGCCCCACAAGCAGGTTCTGCTTTCTTCCACGACACTGCACACCTACATAGCCACTTTTCGTTATTACGTCCAAATAGATAGTCCCTTACCAAAAATCTATGATCCAAAGGAAGAACACACACATGAGTTGCCACATCAGCATGCACATGCTGAGAGGGCTTAACGCCTAAGGGTGCTGAAAGAATCGTAGAATCATAGAAGATTAGAGTTGGAAGGGACCTCAGGAGGTCATCTAGTCCAACCCCCTGNTCACATCAGCATGCACATGCTGAGAGGGCTTAACGCCTACTGGTGCTGAAAGAATCATAGAATCATAGAAGATTAGAGTTGGAAGGGACCTCAGGAGGTCATCTAGTCCAACCCCCTGCTCAAAGCAGGACCAAGGGGAAGGCTTCACTCATCTTTTGCAACTCATCTATTATTTTTGCATTCTGGCAGCACAAAGGCCCAATTTACTAGCCCTAGCGATCGTAGGAGCATGTGTAACGACTGCCAGTGTGGCACCTCACAAGTGGACACAAGCACCTAGGGCTGATCCCCCACTAAAGGGACCACAAAGACAGCACCCAGGTTCCCACCACAGTATGAGTTACCAGCACATGAGAGTTTGCATCAAGTTCTGCCAAAACTTCCTGCCCGGTTTAGCTTTGGAGCTGGGGCCACGTAGAACCCCATACCACATGCATCTTTATTTACATCCTGGCATTTGGCAAAGGCCAAAAATACTTCCTAGCAATTAAAACATCTCCTGGACATCCCTACGGGCCTAATTCCCAGCACACCGAAATCCAAATACCCAAATTGGAAAAAATTAAAGAAAAAGAACTATACTGATTACCTGCCAGTAACCTCAAGAGTGGGAAAGCCAAGCCGTTCAGAATCTGTGTTACCATCTGGCTACCACATAGTATCTGGGAAAATATTATTGTTCTAACTGAGTTTGATTTACTTGTCAAGTTAATTGTTTCAGTATTAATTAAATGTGCTGCTCTGCAGCTGCAGAGAAAGCTCACATGGATAATGTACCAATCACATAGTACACACCTCCCTTCAACCACCAGAACCGGGGTCATGTTATCCCCTGGGTAGTTTAGAAATATTTAATTTTAACGTTTAAAAAATTTGATACCTCTGCAGTACCCATTTACTCTAGGGTGAATTAGGCACAGGACACACATTCAAAATAAATACACGTTTCAAGAAGCATAAGCGTTTCCTTACTAAAAATTCAGTGCAAGAGTCGCTATTGCAGACCTGGTTCAGTTATATCCAAGTATAACATTAACAGACAACACCACTTGACACTCTCAGTGCTTTTCATCTGTAGATCTCAAAGCACTTTACAAAGTCACTGCCCCAGAGGGAAATTTTCTTCCAGAACTGAGGAAAGCAGCATATTTTCCGAGGGGCACAGATTCCACACTCACTCTCTGTTATATAAAGAGAGACAGACAGACAGTGTGTAAAGCAATTCCTTCCTCTGGGTCGCCCAATCTGTTCTGGCTTTGCCTCCCAGACTTTTAAACTCTATGGCACATTAAATAGCAACCAGAAGAAACCCACTGAGTTTTTCCTGAAATACTAACACACACTAAAAATACTGAAAACACTCAAGAAAGCTACAAAAGAATTTATAAAATCATACACATGCTATGTGATTCACTTCATAATTAGTTATTAGTTTATTTAACTAATTTACTACTTTAACTATTTATATACAGTATTTTTCAATTCACCTCATACAAGCACTGTAGTGGAATCTCTATTGTGAAAATGCAATTTATAAATATAGAATTTTTTTTTAACATAACTGCACTCAAACAAAACAATGCAAAACTTTCGAGTCTACAAGTCGAAGCATGAAGGGGCATATGAATGTTTTTAGCATATCTGGCATGTAAGTATCTTCCAATGCTGGCTACAACAGTGCCATGTGAACGCTTGTTCTCACTTTCAGGTGACATTGTAAACAAGAAGCGGGCAGCATTATCTCCTGCAAATGTAAACAAACTTGGTTGTCTGAGTGATTGGCTGAACAAGAAGTAGGACTGAGTGGACTTAGAATCATAGAATCATAGAATATTAGGGTTGGAAGAGACCTCAGGAGGTCATCTAGTCCAATCCCCTGCTCAAAGCGGGACCAACACCGACTTCTATGAGGTGAATTGAAAAATACTATTTCTTTTATCCTTTTTACAGTGCAAATATTTATAATCAAAAATAATATCAAATGAGCACTGTACACTGTATTCTGTGTTGTAATTGAAATCAATATATTTGAAAATGTAGAAAAACCATCCACAAATATTTATACTAAATTTAAATNGACTTCTATGAGGTGAATTGAAAAATACTATTTCTTTTATCTTTTTTACAGTGCAAATATTTATAATCAAAAATAATATCAAATGAGCACTGTACACTGTATTCTGTGTTGTAATTGAAATCAATATATTTGAAAATGTAGAAAAACCATCCACAAATATTTATACTAAATTTAAATTGGTATTCTATTATTGTTTAACAGTGTGATTAAAACTGCAATTAATTGTGACTTTTAAAAATCTAGTTAAGGTTTTTTTTTTGCATTAATCGCAAGCATTAACTGCAATTAATTGACAGTAATTAATACATACACATATATTCATACAGTAGTATGTGGATATATACTAATTTATTTGCTTTCTTCAAGCCCCTACCCTATTATGAAATTTCAACCAGCCAATCTGAATGTCCTTAGAACACACTATTCTGATGTTCAGGTCTTTTAAAAATTGATCAAATTCTAAGTTTTTTTACTTTACTTCCACAATTTTCTATCATTTTTATACAACAAACTGACAACCTCTTTCACAAAAATAAATTTGGTGTAGAAATTTAAATTCCTCAATTTTAAATACTAGAAATGATGGAACAAAATCAAGACTATGCTCCCTCAGCCACATTTCACCCTCTCTCTTTTGTTCTGTATTCAATTTATGACCATGTATTTGGATTAGAATAACCTGTGTTGTTAAGTAATGAAAAGGGTTCACAGCTCCTTGGAACTGCTTTTGATCTTTTCCTTGCCTGGTTCTACTTCTTTGTTGTTAATTATATCAAGCCAGTTTTCCATTGACACTACACGCTGATTACATTACCATTTCAATACCTAAGTATCTCCAAAACCTGTAAATTTACTGACTTTTCATAAAGTCCCATGCTATGTAAGTTTGCGCTGTGTTTTGATCAAAGTCATCCTTATGCTCAGAGCAAATTTCAACACTTATGGAAGTTGGACTCTCCTACCAAGCCTTTCACCACTAACTGCTCTTTGGAAATTTTGGGGTTTGATCAGACACTGCTCCTAAGTAAATCTGATGTTACAAAGCTGCTTGAATGTCTGGGACAGACACTTATAATCATCGCAAATGTGTTTAACTATGACATTGAAAATGTCTCAGTTGGGGATCAAACTCAATGTTCTGTTCTACCACTCAAATAGACACATTCGATCTTGAAGAATCTAAAGAAGCAAATTTACTGCAATTTTTCAGATAAGCGTGAATTCTATTTTACTAATTAAAAACTTTTGACAGTGTTTGTATTTTACTTAAGAAGAATTATCTATTTTCATTACTTTAGTCCACTCAATGTTTTCTCTCGTCATTTCTTTAAACTTCAGGCATGCTGAGCTAGATAAATTCACACAATGAAATTCTGTAATCACTCAGCAGTAATCATGGATTTTCAGTATTGATCAAAGGTTTCAAATTTACTACGATTAGCATAAGAAACAACCACCTAGTGAATTCAGCACTGTAAAGACTGAAAAATAAAATGAGCTAGCCAGCTTTATAAAGAGACACTTTACCAGATGCCCTGCTCAACCTTCCAAAAGTTTCTGAATTCTAACAAACTAGACCTGGTAGTTACTGGCAGCAGGGGAAGATGCTGCCTCCTAAAGTTCCTTCTAGTTGAAACACCCTCCACAATCAGGATACCTCGATTTTCTTTTCTTTTAATTACAGATTGTGTTAAATAAACTTGGAGAAAAAAGCACACCAATTTACCCTACTGTAGAGCATGGGGAATTCCTCCTAATTAAACACACACACACACACACCTTTGGATGATATTCTATGATTCCCCGCTCTGTTCTGGCTCATCCTTTTGGCTTCAGAGTTGGCTGGACCTCCAGACCTCATTATTTGAAGAAAGGACATTTTCAGGTAAGCACAAATAACATTTTCCTGTTGATTGTGCTGCTGCCCACAGATCCATTATGTGAAAGTCAAGATATGATCCAATGTAACATAACACCTAGGCTTTAGGTTATGGTCCTGCCTGTTTCCATGCAGAAAGATGTTGAGCTGCTTATTAGCTTGTGTGTGGATGGAAGCAGATGGAAATTGTCTTTTTGGTACACCTCTACCACAATATAACGCTGTCCTTGGGAGCCAAAAAATCTTACCGCGTTATAGGTGAAACTGCGTTATATCGAACTTGCTTTGATCCGCCGGAGCGCGCAGGCCCGCCCCCCTGGAGCGCTGCTTTACCGCGTTATATCCGAATTCGTGTTATATCGGGTCGCGTTATATCGGGGTAGAGGTGTACTAGGTTTAAGTCTCCATTACAGTAGAGGGCCATCTCTGTCGTATCTGCCTCCGGGATTTCTTCTAGGTCATAGGTGCCAACTTTCTCCGGCGCCGGTGGGTGCCTGCCCCCCTGCCCCTTTCCCCGCCCCCACCCCATCCCCATTCCAACCCCATCCCCAAAGTCCCCTCCCTAACTCCGCCCCCTCCCTGCCCCATTGGATCCCTTCCCCAAATCCCCGCCCCGGCCCCGCCTCTTCCCCCAGTGCGCCGCATTCCCCCTCCTCCCCCTCCCTCCCTGCACCGCGAATCAGCTGTTTCACGGCGCAAGCACTGGGAGGGAGGGGGAGAAGCAGGACGCGGTGGCGCGCTCGTGGAGGAGGCGGCGGCAAGCTGGAGCAGGGGGGCGGGGCCACGGGGAGCTGCCGGTGGGTGCTGAGCACCCACCAATTTTTTTCCGTGGGTGCTCCAGCCCCGGAGCACCCACGGAGTCGGCACCTATGTTCTAGGTGACTGAAATCCCTGTCCTGAACTGCCAGACAAATGTTATTTGCATCGATAAATGCCTGGCAGTGGTGTTGGGAGGGTAATTTGTGAATAGGTTAAAAAGTGTTGGTACAACAACTGAGCCCTGGCGTAGGCCATTATTTTACCACCTTCAGAGGCTTTTTCGTTTGTCAAGTAAAACTTGGAAACTGAGGCCTCTCAGCAACAGTTCTACAACCATGACAACCCACTTCAGTAGGACCAATGACAGTTTGTATAGTAGGCCTGTACATCAGATTGTGTCATATGCAGCAGTAAGATGTAGGAATACTGGCATGTCTTCTGTGTGGCGCGGAAGTCACTCGATGCAGATGGTGAGTGCCAGCACTGATCACAGATATTGTGGTTTATTCTGAACCTTGCTTCATGTACACACAGGATAGCACTGACTGTGGAGGCAATTCTTTCAAGGTAAGCCTTTCAAGTAATTTGCAAAGAGATGGGGTGGTAACTTGTTGCAAGTCAGTGGTCCCTCTCAGGTTTTGGTAGGGCTATTACTTTTGTTCTGTGCAACAGCTTAGGTATTTTATTCTCCTAAATGACTCAAGATAGAAAGATGGCTAGCCACTGTCTGTTAGTTTTTTCCAGGTTCTTTAGGAATTTGTGGGAGATGTTATCAAGCCCACCGGCTTTACCTGGACACTAAGGCACAGAGAAGACTTCTACAAATAAATGGCACTGGCTAAAAGCTGGATGACCAATACATAAAATTAGGTGAATTTATATAAAGATGACCAGGTAGCTGCCTAGGAGATTCCACTATGGAGAGGGTGACTTCTCTGCACTGAGACTATCCATGCTCCTAAGAACTGGATTTGATGCTTAACAGAAGGAAGACTATTTCTTGAATGTACTTTGGAAATCAATGCTACGACAGCTGTAAGGATTACTTGTCAATTAAAAGTACAATACTGGGTCTCGTCAGAGAAAGCGCCCACACTCAAAACCTTGTCTAATTGGAGATAGTAACCATCAGGAGGTCTCCTTTAACGCACAGGAAGTATAATGACCGCTCCTGCAAGAGTTATATTCTGAGTTCAATCTGGGTAGTGCTGAAAGGAGCAAAAAACAATTTCCAGATGGTGCTCTCTGTCCTTGTGCGGCAAGGACAGAGAGCACTTCTGCATTCATGCTGCCAATGGAAGCAATAGGGTGAGATGCAGAGAGGAATAACAGGAATTATTGGTTAGGTCTCATAGGAACTCTGGGTCATTATAGCTAAGCTTGGCAGAATTTTTTTTTTCCAACTTCAACAATTAATATCGATTTGTAACTATTTCAATTTGTAACTATTTATTTTTACAGTTGCTGGAAATTAAGAGCAGGACAGGCTTGGGGTTTGGGCAGTGCTGATAGCGGGGCTACAGAGAATTCCCAGCATTGACAGCAGGGCTGAAGAGGTTTCCCTGCATGGCCAAGAGTCCAAGACATCTGGGTGAAGGCATGGAGGAAGCTGCGGTCCTGACCCAGCAGAGCAGAGACCCCTCCAGCCAGGGCTGCAAGGAGGATGAGCGCCAGGCCACTGCTGAACAATTCCTGCCCAGGGAGGGCCTAAACATTCCTTGCTGGTGAGTGAGTGGGGCCATGACAGTGGAACTGCAGAGAGCTCCCTGCATGGCTGCAGGGTGGCGATACCTGATTCTTGCAGGCACAAGATTCAGGGATGGCTGTGGTCCAGGCAAAGCAGAGCAGATACCCCACTACCAGGACAGCAAGGAGAATGACAACAGTATTCTTGCCGGCAAGTTAAAGTAGTATGGGCTGGATGAATGGACTATAAGGTGGATAGAAAGCTGGCTAGATCGTCGGGCTCAACGGGTAGTGATCAACGGCTCCATGTCTAGCTGGCAGCCGGTTTCAAGTGGAGTGCCCCAAGGGTCGGTCCTGGGGCCGGTTTTGTTCAATATCTTCATTAATGATCTGGAGGATGGTGTGGACTGCACTCTCAGCAAATTTGCAGATGACACTAAACTGGGAGGAGTGGTAGATACGCTGGAGGGTAGGGATAGGATACAGAGGGACCTAGACAAATTAGAGGATTGGGCCAAAAGAAACCTGATGAGGTTCAACAAGGACAAGTGCAGAGTCCTGCACTTAGGACGGAAGAATCCCATGCACTGTTACAGACTAGGGACCGAGTGGCTAGGCAGCAGTTCTGCAGAAAAGGACCTAGGGGTTACGGTGGACGAGAAGCTGGATATGAGTCAACAGTGTGCCCTTGTTGCCAAGAAGGCTAACGGCATTTTGGGCTGTATAAGTAGGGGCATTGCCAGCAGATCGAGGGACGTGATCGTTCCCCTCTATTCGACATTGGTGAGGCCTCACCTGGAGTACTGTGTCCAGTTTTGGGCCCCACACTACAAGAAGGATGTGGAAAAATTGGAAAGAGTCCAGCGGAGGGCAACAAAAATGATTAGGGGGCTGGAGCACATGAGTTATGAGGAGAGGCTGAGGGAACTGGGATTGTTTAGTCTGCAGAAGAGAAGAATGAGGGGGGATTTGATAGCTGCTTTCAACTACCTGAAAGGGGGTTCCAAAGAGGATGGATCTAGACTGTTCACAGTGGTACCAGATGACAGAACAAGGAGTAATGGTCTCAAGTTGCAGTGGGGGAGGTTTAGGTTGGATATTAGAAAAAAATTTTTCACTAGGAGGGTGGTGAAGCACTGGAATGGGTTACCTAGGGAGGTGGTGGAATCTCCTTCCTTAGAGGTTTTTAAGGTCAGGCTTGACAAAGTCCTGGCTGGGATGATTTAGTTGGGATTAGGTCCTGCTTTGAGCAGGGGGTTGGACTAGATACCTCCTGAGGTTCCTTCCAACCCTGATATTCTATGATTCTATTCTATGATTCTAAGTCCCCAGTCACAGGGGAGGCCACTTCAGTACTGAATGGCTCAATCACCAGGCAGGAGTCATTCAACTGAGGGTGGACCCTCCTTCACAGCGCTGGCCTGGGGCTCTCTGCTCTGCCAGCCATAACCACAGCCTTCCGCTCACCTTGCACCTGCAGAAATTCACCATCCCTGGCCTCGCGGCCATGCAGGGAGCCCTCTGCAGATCCCCTATCATGGCCCCGCTCGCTTATTCTGTTGGCAGCGGGCTCCCTACACAGCCGCAGGACCAGAGACACCCGACCCCTGAAGGCACCAGGTGCGGTGGGGGAAGCTTCACTCACACAGTTACCTATGGATATTCTTTCATTGATTTCTGTGTGTCCGCTGAAACAGATGTTATCCTAAAATCTATCGATTTAAATCGAACCTTTCCCAAGCCTAATTATAGTGTGTCTGTGGATGAGATCAGCATTCTCGATAGGCTCCAACCAGCAGATTTTTCTTTCTGTGACATCACTTTTCTTTTATAGCCATCTTTAACTTTTGTTAACAGTCTGCTGAGACAAGACCCTGTAACCATAGTATTCATCCTCAGCCCAGGCCTATGACCAAACTTGCCTAGCACCATATGTCTGTGTCTGTCATGAATCCAAGATACTCCAGAAACGGTTTTAGCTTTCTCTCTGTACAAAGCACTGATCAGAAAAATTGTCCAGGAAGAGATGAAAGTGAAAGAGACAAAAGTGAACTTAGGAACTCATTCATATAGAGCCCAGTTCTGTTTGTTCGCAAATCCCTGAGGTTAGGAACAAGATGGGGAATGGGTTGTATCGTTCCATTCTGATGATAGATGGCTTCATTTATATCCTGGCATGTCCACAGGTCACCTGAAAGTGGGAATGGGACAAAGCTCTTCCAGTGACTCTTGCACAATTCCAGACAGGACCTCATCCATGGACAATGTTCAGTAACCTGATTTTGAGTAGAGCTGTTTGCTCCCAAACTGAAGGAGCCTAGCACCACCAACTGGAGGGTCTAACTCCCGAAAGGGCTAGTTGGGAGTCACACAGATTGCTCTGAGACAACCGAGGACAGCTATTGACCTCCCTTCAGTACCGTGCACTTGTTCTAGCTACTGCTCACAAAGTAGTCTTGTCTTCTGTTGAACCAAAGAGACTGCTTCAATTTGTCACATGACCTGCATTCCCTTCTAGCGTGTCTGGCAAGAGCCAGGATTGTCAACAGACTTTTCCGAGGACTGTGAATTGCATCAGGTCTCTATAAAGTTTCCCATTGTATTACTAAACGGGGAAATGATTTGCCTGTGCAACTGATCTCACTATACATTTGTGTTAAACAGATTTGTATCCCACTATCATTTCCAGGGAGAAGCCCGTAGGCCAGGGGTCGGCAACCTTTCAGAAGTGGTGTGCCGAGTCTTCATTTATTCACTCTAATTTACGGTTTCGCGTGCCAGTAATACATTTTAACATTTTTAGAAGGTCTCTTTCTCTAAGTCTATAACATATAACTAAACTATTGTTGTGTGTAAAGTAAATAATGTTTTTAAAATGTTTAAAAAGCTTCATTTAAAATTAAATTAAAATGCAGAGCCCCCCGGACCGGTGGCCAGGACCCGGGCAGTGTGAGTGCCACTGAAAATCAGCTTGCGTGCCGCCTTCGGCACGCGTGCCATAGGTTGCCTACCCCTGCCGTAGGCCATGGGACCTTCAGGTTGAGACAGACCATGCTTGCAATACTGTCCACGGATGTTAGCCCTGCTGCTGAAAGCAAGCGGAGGCCCCTGGCGTTTCAGATTAAACTTTTTTCCCCCTGGGTTGGTCTGATGCCGCCTGAAGTTTTTCATGCACAAGGGAGGGAGATAAGGTGCTAACTGCCTGCTTGGCTGTCCATGAAGGCCCGTGAAGCAAGGAGGCCAGTCTTTCAGGTAACAATCCCTACCAGTTAGAAACACCATGTCCCTGGCCACCAGGGAAAATCGCCACATTAACCTTCAGTAGAGATACCCAGTTGAATTCAGATCAGTACACAGTTTTGACTAGCGAACACTGAGGAACTTTCTGTCCTTACAAAACAGAAACATGAGGGGCAAGAAAGCAGAAATGGTGGGCCGAGGAGCCCCTTCCTGTCTGCTTGTTCTTCTGCATTTGGACTACTGCCCCACTCATCGCTCCATAACTAGCTGCTGTGGAGAGGAGGTGGAGTTTATGATGAAGCCTAGCAAGCTGCAGCAGAAGCTTGGAACAATAACCTGAACATTAGGGCATGGTGACCCATAGCAGCAGCGGGGAATGACATCTCAATACTTTCCCAGTCTTTTCAGGGTGGAAGGAAATCCCGTCTCTATTACATCTGCCCAGGGCCCATGAAGAGGAATATACAGCTATAGCTTCTCTAAGGCCGCTGCAGACATCCTAAGCACAGTAGTCAGAACTCTGCCTGAAGCAGCCCATTCGCTGTTTTCGTTTGGGGGTGGGGGTGTGACGTTACTGGCATAACCTGTGACCGTACAGATCATTGTTGCAACCATTGTTATATATTTGCAGCAAATATTGTACAAAGGTTGTCGTGTAAGGTGTCTATGGAAAGGTTATGATTTGCTGGTTATGATTATGCTATCTGTATGTGTGTATCATTTTTGTAGCTAAAGTTATGAATATTGGTTTTGTACTTGTATATCAATGTGTTTTGATTCTAAGTAGCCTCAGTGAAGCATTTGGTCAGCTTCTTGAGAAGGGACTATTCTCAGTAAGTGCCCAATCAAGAAACACTTAGCTGACAATGAACTTTGGGAGACGCCAATCCACATCTGAGCTTTCCTGGAAACGTTCAAACCAACATGTAAACAATGGCGTCAGCCTGTAAAGAACTGAGTCATGCACGGACATGTGACTTGCCCATGTGACTCCAAACTCCATCTTGCCATGGCTTTTTTTTTTTTCCCCGCCGCTTGGGGCGGCAAAAACCCTGGAGCCGGCTCTGAATGGAGGGAACTTCAGGGGGCAGAGGATTCCCCTGCTGCCAATGACTAGAAGATCTAGTTTTGCCCCCAGGCTGCAGGCAGACTGAAGTGCCCGTTCTAACAAATCTGGGGACCTTAGCATAATGAAAAACAGTTGATGCCATCCATTAACCATACCTCCCGCTCCAGTTACCAAGGCCTCCACCCATTCCCCTTCAGGCTCCTCCACAGTTCTACAATGTTATTTCCCAATAGACCTAATAAGAAACTCGAGGGTCTCAGCACTTCTCTGAACTTCTGACAATAGAGTTTTCATTCACAGATTGAATTAGAGCCTAAAAACTTTCAATGTGTAATACTTCAGAATGGCACAGAAGTTCAAACAAAAAGAAAAACTAGGGGAAAAAAAATCTCAAATACCTGGTAGGATCTTCCTCTCTAACATTAAAAACAGAGCAAGTGTGTGTTAAATATCACTGATATCCGTTTCCCAGAGGAAAACTGACCATGAATTTGGACTTGAGTAGTTAAGTAAAAGGGGGCAAATTATTTAATGCTTTGTTTTAAAATGTATTTGTAGTTGTAAGGGACTATTTAAAAATCATGCATTGTAAATAATACTAACCACACTCAGATTACCAACTGACTTAGTAATATTTGTGGGCTTTTTGCATTTTTTTTTTAAACTTGGAACATGAAAAACAACTCAATATTACTTATTTGTAGGATTTCCAGGTTTGCAAAGCTATGTGTTGGGGGGTTTATTAGTTGCAAACAATGCAGTAAAATGTTCTGTTTTTAAACAGTAGTTTCCACCTTCATTTAAATAGTTATGGAAACATTTCTGGTGGTTCTAATGTTTTAGAAAACATTGCTTTCTGAAACAAAATCTAAACTCAGGGCCAAATCTGAGCTATTTTCCAACACTACACAACAGATTATAAGACCTTGGACTCCAATTCAGCAAAACACTTAAGAATGTGGTTAGCTTTAAGCACATGCTTAAATTTTCATTAATGTGAATGAGACATAAAGACATGTTTAAGTGCTTTGCTAAATAGGGAGGTATTCCTGTAGCAGGACCTTGAGCAGTTGTATTTCAGAACTTTACGTTCCCTTTTTAATAGTGACTTATTATGGTTTCTCTTCTAACTGAAAATGAAAAATTAATATGAATGCAATGGTATTTTTCTTGGTAACTGGCATGTTTTTCCAATTCTATGCATGTTATTGCACTCCATTTTACATATAAGCATTATTTATTCAGCTGAACTATTTCCAGTTTATCCTGTATGATTCAAACATTAATTTGATTTTTGGACAACGGTGACTCCTTTCAGAAATCAGTAGGGATTTATGTACAACATGCCAGATATTTTTACTATAGAAGTATGCTTTGTAAAAGTTACATTGATCTCAGATTAAAAATCAAATTTGAATCTGTTTTTATACCAGACCATCACCATAATATCTGAGCCACTGCACACTGCAAGAGGTTTAGAAAAATAAAATCTCTATTAAAAGACTCTTAGGAACATTGAAAATAGAAACTTAAAAGGCACTGTGTCAAATCCTGACCTCAGAGCTGCAAGACCAGCCCTAATTAACTTCAATGGGAATTGTTCTGCGTGTGTATCTAAGGGCAGAATTTGGCCTAACAGCTGTAGGATATGAACCTAGTACAATCACTTGATGCTATTTAAGCCTATCAAAATGAAGGCAACATATTAAAAGTGTTTTCCAGTCTATAATATTTCTAAATCATTTCAAGTTAAAAAGGGACATAGTGAACTTGAATTCTGGTCAATTTCTAAAAGAGTTGGAAGTGAGTCTGGTAAAAATGGTTTTGCTTTCCTCTTACATTGCAAAAGACCTACACAAACAGTGAAACCACCTGTACACAAAATGGTTTTGAATGCACAAGGTGAACACATTGAAGTAAAACAAATAAAATGTTTTTTTCACTCTAAGCTGGTTCCATTACAGTCATCTTTGTGTTGTTTTGTTACAAGAGGATATAACATTTTCAGACAGATGTATGTTTTTTTAAATTGACAGTGTGGCTTTAAGATTGCAAATATAAATGGTACAGTCATCCACTGATACTTTGCATTTCTATAGCATTCTCCATCTAAGGCTACGTCTACACTGCAATAAAAACCCCACGGCACTGAGTCTCGGAGCTTGTACACACTAGCGCTTACTTCGGTATAAGTCACTCAGAGGTCTGAAAAAGTCATCCAGCTGAGCGACGTAAGTTACACCCACCTAAGCATGGGTGTGGAGAGCGCTATGTTGGCAGGAGACGCTCTCCCATCAACATAGCTACCGCCGCTCGAGGAGGTAGAGAAATGATGCTGACGGGAGCTCTCTCCCGTCGGCATAGAGCGTCTGCCGCTAGAGCGGTACAGCTGCACCGTTGTAGCGATTCTAGTGTAGACTGACCTTGAGCGTCCAGGTCAACTGATTCAGGCTTGCCGGGCTAAAAGTTGCAGCGGAGATGTTCGAGCTCAGGTTACAGCCCAAGCCCAAACGTCTACACTGCAATTTGTAGCCCTCAGTCCCAGTCCGAGTCACCTGACCCAGGCTAGCCACAGCCATGCTGCAGGTCTTTTACTGACGCATAGACAGACCCGCAGTGAGTAAGTGAGTAAGGGGGGAGGGATAGCTCAGTGGTTTGAGCATTGGCCTGCTAAACCCAGGGTTGTGAGTTCAATCCTTGAGGGGGCCATTTAGGGGATCTGGGGCAAAATCAGTACTTGGTCCTGCTAGTGAAAGCAGGGGGCTGGACTCGATGACCCTTCGGGGTCCCTTCCAGCTCTATGAGATAGGTATATCTCCATATATTATATTAAGTACTTGACAAATTAATTCTCAACCCTTGGCGTAGTAAGGAAGAAGGGGGCAACCAAGGTAAGGAAAAGGGAAGGAATACACTCATCACGTGGCAGAGATCAGAATAGAATAGAAACAGAAATTCAGCACTGACCAAGCACTCGGGAAACATGGAGTCTAGTCTCTGCACTGCCACTGACCAGTGTAATCTTGGGCAAGTCACTTCCCCTCTCTGTGCCTCTCTTTCTCCTCCCATCCTCTCTTTGTCTTGTCTATGTAGATTGGTGCAAGCACATGCATGTGTTTGGTGCCTAGAACAGTGGGCCCTCCAAATCTCAGTTGGGGCTTCAAGGTGCAATTGTCATACAAATATTTGATAAAATCTCTTTCCCCCGTTCTGTGCTTTAATCTCAAGATCACCCCTTTCTCTTATTAAATCAGCAGATATTCTTTCCTCTAATTATATAATCCAGGCTAAATTCAACCTCCTTCTCCCAATATGGATGCATGATGGACTGACTAGTGGCAAGAGAAAATAATTAAATTAAGGTACAGACTGTACTCTGCAAGGAATAGGTTACATTCACACTATCACCTGCATCAGAGGTCCCCAAAGTGTGGTCTTCGAACCACTGGTGGTCTGCGGAGAGCTGGCGAGACTCATGACACCCGTTCTTCCCCATGTCCAGCTACTGCTACATTAGCATTATGCAACAGCTGATAGACTGAACCACTTTCCTAACATTACTTTGCCACATAAGCAATTACTGTAGATGTCATGAGAGTGTTGCAGGATCCCAAAAGGGGCATGTCGTGATCCACATGATCACAAAGTGGAGGGCAGGAGTTCCATGAAACTACATCAGTATTAAAATGTGGTCCAAGCTATGACAGGGCTTGGGAACCCTGGACCTAGATGCAGCAGCTCCCAAACGTTATTGGCTCATATACTACGGTCTTTAAAAAAATGATGTGAAGTGAATGGATGGAACATCAACCTCACGGTCAACTGTTTGGGATCCTTAACCTAGAGCAGGGGTCGGCAACCTTTCAGAAGTGGGGTGCCGAGTCTTCATTTATTCACTCTAATTTAAGGTTTCGCGTGCCAGTCATACATGTTAAAGTTTTTAGAAGCTCTCTTTCTATAAGTCTATAATATATAACTAAACTATTGTTGTATGTAAAGTAAATAAGGTTTTTAAAATGTTTAAGAAACTTAATTTAAAATTAAATTAAAATGCAGAGCCCCCCGGACCGGTGGCCAGGACCCGGGCAGTGTGAGTGCCACTGAAAATCAGCTTGCGTGCCGCCTTCGGCACACGTGCCATAGGTTGCCTACCCCTGCCGTAGGCCATGGGACCTTCAGGTTGCCTACCCCTGACCTAGAGCATTCGCTAACATTTCTGAAGGCTTATATGCCTGCAGCAAGGAACACAAACTCAATAGTTTTTCCACAGCTGTGTCACTCTGCAGAGTACTCTTAAAAATAGCACCTCTGCAGAGAACTCCTTATATTCCCTAATGGTAAGACACATGTCTAAAACAACTCCTGAAGTTAATTTGTTAATTATGCTCTTGGTTAGGATTAGCTAGGTTAACCAGCAGAAACCCTAAGGCAATTGTCCAAAATTACTTTTTTTGACCGGGGGGCTGGGGGGGAGAAGGGGGAGAATAAGGGGTTGAGTTGAGGAGACTTCTATCCTGCCATGTGGAGTCTACGTCTGGTTTTACGCTGTTGGTTTTGGCTCTTCAAAAGGAAGGAAATTAAATGAACAAGTTTTTTTATATCCTTTCTGAATACGAGAATGTTTAGATGCGGAGCAAGGGGGCAGGGATTGCCTTTTCTTTGACCACACAATTTTTTGTCAAAACGCCTTTTAAATTGAGAAGTCCCTCAAACATAATCCCCTGCAGCTGTTATCACCCACACACCAGGTCTCCAATCAACGTTCAAGCCACAAATCTCCCTTAGCAAGATTAGTGGGTCATAGGATATTACAGATTAGCAACTAAAGAGCAGATAGGCTGTTCTTTTTATGGTAGCCAGACCATAGCACCTGAAGCCCCCCCCCCCCCTTCTACGGTGCTTTACCCATGTGAATCAGTTTGCAGGATCTCAGCCCAAGTGTCCAGTCCCAAGTACTCCTGCACAATTTACAATTCCTGACTCTGGGGAGGACATTATCAATTGAGTGCCAACAGCACGTCCAATGTTCTGCAATCACAGATTGAGATGCAGTCCCTGCTCCAAGGAGCCGACAGCTTACTTCAGACAAAAACCAGTTCAGTCTCCTACAGGTCTGCAGTAAGGATACACAGGTATAAGACGTAACAGTAGGGCTCATAAAGACTAATGGGGATCAAAGAAGGCAGAGGCGGATGGTGACACGTATAGGAAAATGTGAGATGTAATAGCACGCTCAGAGCCCTGGGCAAAGATTTAAGCTATTGCAGATGGAGAAGAGCTCTTGGTAGTTTAACACAGAAGATATGGTAGCTTCTCTCTCTTGGGGTGTCTTCCAGGAAAATAAAATGGAAGTGTAAATGTATTTGGGTTATAAAAATACGCACACACCCGGGTAGGTACCCAAAAGATACACACACTATAGTTTGGCACCAGCTTCCTATCAATAAGATATATTCCTGTTCTCTTGTATTTTACACCATTTATTTCTTCTTTCTGGCCTCACTTCTCCAATCTTTCCTTAACCTTCCCCTGTGTAAATATACACTCCCCTTACTCTCCACTCTACCATCTCCCCTTGTTTCCCATTGGTAACTTATATTAGGAAAAACAGAAACAGAAGTTTAAAGGCCATACAGAAACAGGGAGAGGTTTAAAGATATGAAATAGAAAAGCAGTGTGATTATTAAAAACAGAGACAGACCTTGGCTCCTAAAAGAGAAAAGAATTTGGGACAATCAGGTTGTGCCCACTATTAGACATGTAAGGGCAAAAGCTGATTACTGTTACCCCCCTGCTCCCTCCCCCCTTCCTCCCCCTTTGTTTGTTACACTCACTTGTTGAGTCTTCTCTTAAACTAGATCATAAACCCCTTGGCTGCATTTGTACAGCCTCCAGCCTGAGACGGCCCTGACCTGAGCCTGTGGGTGCTACTGTACTCAATATTTCCAAGATGCATCAGCACCTACCTTCTTGCCCCCTGCAGCACAACCTACAACAATCCAGACTATTTCTAGACCTTGGGAAAGTGTCGTTTCTGGGTCACAACCTGACAAACACAAAACAACATTAACAGGCACAGACCACAGCCAAGCTTGCACATCACCCAACCAAACTGGGGCGGGAGGGTGAGGGTAAATATATGGAGATATACCTATCTCATAGAGCTGGAAGGGACCCCGAAGGGTCATCGAGTCCAGCCCCCTGCCTTCACTAGCAGGACCAATTTTGCCCCAGATCCCTAAGTGGCCCCCTCAAGGATTGAACTCACAACCCTGGGTTTAGCAGGCCAATGCTCAAACCACTGAGCTATCCNTCAAATTTATAGCTGATAAAATATTTTTTAAACTAGGGTTGCCAATTTCGGTTGGACGTATTCCTGGAGGTTTCATCACATGAGATAATCTTTAATTAAAAGATTAATCTTTAATTCCTGGAGACCCTAGGACAGTCCTAGAGGGTTGGCAACTCTATTTTAAACACATCACGTGACAGAATCTGTAGAACTTGTTACCACTAAATGTCACGGGGACTAAGAACAAAAAAGGATTTGACATGTGCCTGGACGACTATAACATCCAGTTACATTTCAGAGGATTTTAATAAAGTCTAAAGAATATAAACTTTCAAACTTCAGGGTTTAAGCCAACCTCAGGGTGGTTAGTAAAATTATTCCATAATTGTCCATTATGGGGATTTCTGCACCTTCCTCTGAAGCATTTGGTATTGGCCACCATGTGAGTAACTACACTGGTATGATCTGCTACAGCAATTCCGACAAGTACCACAAACAATTTCCTGATTTTTCTTGGTTGATGGACAATTTTATGCTGTTACTTGAATAACAGTTGTGCATGTTTTCACAGTGACAAGCGATGGTTAAGATCCAGTCGTGATCAGATAACATGTCAAGGCACAGAAGTACAGGCAAGAGAAAAATATTTCTGAATTCAAAAAACACTCTTTGGTGTATAAAAATAAAAATAAAATAAATCTGCACAGCTCCTCAAAATCTTCTAAGAAACCTTCACAACGCTCATTCCTCCAAGACTTAGAGAACTTTTTCACCTTTGTGTGCTGCTGCCTCTGTTTACCTTTTGGAGAGTTTCATAGTTTCCATATATTAATCTGGTACTAATGTGTTTGTAATTATGGATTCTAATACACAACACTGTATGATACCACATTTTCTTTAAACGACGACAGTAAGCTCACGAAGCATTAACAACAAAACTATTATTCTTTAGCACTGGAAGGACTCCAAGACACTGCTCAATTGGGTGGAAACTACTCAAGTCATTCTGTTTGTATGACCAACAGTTTGAGAGATTGTTCTCCCAAAAGAATCGGATTGATTCCTTCTGGAATATCTGAAAATAGCCTTGTAAACAAGTTCGTTAAATTAGATCTTATGAGCAACAAATAAATTGTTGGCATCTGACATTATTGCAGTCTTACAGAATTTATAACAAATCCAGGGCCACCTAGAACTTCTCACTGACCACAATGCTGCTCACCATGACTCAATTTCACATGGCAGCAGGGACAGAAATATGTTCCTTCTACTCCAAAAGTATAAGCCTCGTACCACTTGAACAAGAGAAGAATCCCCGTTAGCTACGAACGATACAGGGACTCTAGGCACACTGTTGAGCAGTACTGACACTATCCGGTAGAGGGCACTGCCATGCACACAAAAACCAGTTTGCTACAATCTAAAAATGTTCAGCATCCTTTTTATATAGCATTTTCCTGTTCATATGTGTCTGTTTTATAAAAAAAAATGCCAAACAATTTTAAACTACAAGAAATTAATTCTAGAAAAGAGACATGAGACCTAAAGACCAACAATGGTATCTCATGCAGGAGTTAAGCTAAATGGAACTGTTTGCTACTGAGGTTGTTTTTGGAGTCACTTCATTACTAATCAGCATTAAAAATCTGTCTCAGTTATTGAAATGCCACTCCACCGATGTTGAATAATGTGGAATATAGATAGAAGCACAGTAAGAAGTAGCGGGTTCCATTTCTGAATACCTATTAATTAATGAAATTGGGGGGGGGGGGGAAATAGGCAAAAATAGGGTTTCCAATCTCAGGCTCACACATCACACTCCATCGACTACACAAGAGTAATATCAAGGAAGACCATGTTATCTAGCAATTACAGCTGGCACACCAGGTGCCAAGCTCATGCCAAGGCTTCTAGGCCTAAACTGAACACTGATCAATACATCGCTGGAAATCAGCCTGGCTCATCTGTGTGTTAGCATGGTTAAAATAGAGGTTAAGTTTAGTGTTTAGACTTCATAAATTGCTCGTAGGATGCTGCATGTAATAATTTCACTTATAGCATCTGTACTCCATCTTATATAAGGTTATATTGAGTATTTGCATTGTAAACCTCTGTAATTGTGTAAGTCATCAAGCAGAAAAGGAGCATTAATTAATGTAAAATGAAGGTGTTAGGTCCTGCCCACCAAGAAGGCCCAATGAAACCAAATGAGCCATTGTGAAACATTCATAGAATCATAGAAGATTAGGGTTGGAAGAGACCTCAGGAGGTCATCTAGTCCGACCCCCTGCTCAAAGCAGGACCAATCCCCAACTAAATCATCCCAGCCAGGGCTTTGTCAAGCCAGGCCTTAAAAACCTTTAAGGATGGAGATTCCACCACCTCCCTAGGTAACCCATTCCAGTGCTTCACCACCCTCCTAGTGAAATAGTTTTTCCTAATATCCAACCTAGACCTCCCCCACTGCAACTTGAGACCATTGCTCCTTGTTCTGTCATCTACCACTGAGAACAGCCGAGCTCCATCCTCTTTGGAACCCCCCTTCAGGTAGTTCAAGGCTGCTATCAAATCCCCCTGCACTCTTCTCTTCTGTAGACTAAATAAGCCCAGTTCCCTCAGCCTCTCCTCATAAGTCATGTGCCCCAGCCCCCTAATCATTTTCGTTGCCCTCCACTGGACTCTCTCCAATTTGTCCACATCCTTTCTGTAGTGGGAGGCCCAAAATTGGATGCAATACTCCAGATGTGGCCTCACCAGTGCCGAATAAGAGGGAAATAATCACTTCCCTCGATCTGCTGCCAATGCTCCTAATAATGCAGCCCAATATGCCATTAGCCTTCTTGGCAACAAGGGCACAATATTGATTCATATCCAGCTTCTCGTCCACTGCAATCCCCAGGTCCTTTTCTGCAGAACTGTCGCTTAGCCAGTCGGTCCCCAGCCTGTAGCGGTGCATGGGATTCTTCCGTCCTACGTGCAGGACTCTGCACTTGTCCTTATTGAACCTCATCAGATTTCTTTTGGCCCAATCCTCCAATTTGTCTAGGTCACTCTGGACTCTATCCCTACCCTCCAGCATATCTACCTCTCCCTCCAGCTTAGTGTCATCCACGAACTTGCTGAAGGTGCAATCCATCCCATCATCCAGATCATTAATAAAGATGTTGAACAAAACCGGCCCTAGGACCGACCCCTGGGGCACTCCACTTGAAACCGGCTGCCAACTAGACATCGAGTGGTTGATCACTACCCGTTGAGCCCGACAATCTAGCCAGCATTCTATCCATCTTATAGTCCATTCATCCAATCCATACTTTTTTAACTTGCTGGCAAGAATACTGTGGGAGATCGTATCAAAAGCTTTGCTAAAGTCAAGGTATATCGCGTCCACCGCTTTCTCCATATCCAGAGAGCCATCATAGAAGGCAATCAGGTTGCTCAGGCATGACTTGCCCTTGGTGAATCCATGTTGACTATTCCTGATCACCTGCCTCTCCTTCAAGTGCTTCAAAATGAATTCCTTGAGGACCTGCTCCATGATTTTTCCAGGGACTGAGGTGAGGCTGACCAGTCTGTAGTTTCCCGGGTTCTACTTCTTCCCTTTTTTAAAGATGGGCACTACATTTGCCTTTTTCCAATCATCTAGGACCTCCCCCGATCACCATGAGTTTTCAAATATAATGGCCAATGGCTCTGCAATCACATCAGNCAGTTTCCCGTGTTCTCCTTCTTCCCTTTTTTAAAGATGGGCACTATATTTGCCTTTTTCCAATCGTCTAGGACCTCCCCCGATCACCATGAGTTTTCAAATATAATGGCCAATGGCTCTGCAATCACATCAGCCAACTCCCTCAGCACCCTCGGATGCAGCGCATCCGGCCCCATGGACTTGTGCCTGTCCAGCTTTTCTAAATAGTCCTTAACCTGTTCTTTCACCACTGAGGGCTGCTAACCTCCTCCCCATACCGTGCTGCCCAGTACAGCAGTTTGGGAGCTGACCTGGTCTGTGAAGACGGTGGCAAAAAAAAGCATTGAGTACTTCAGCTTTTTCCACATCCTCTGTCACTAGGTGGCCTCCCCCATTCAGTAAAGGTCCCACACTTTCCCTGACCTTCTTCTTGTTGCTAACCTACCTNCGCCCAGTGCAGCAGTTTGGGAGCTGACCTGGTCTGTGAAGACGGTGGCAAAAAAAGCATTGAGTACTTCAGCTTTTTCTACATCCTCTGTCACTAGGTTGCCTCCCCCATTCAGTAAAGGTCCCACACTTTCCCTGACCTTCTTCTTGTTGCTAACCTACCTGTAGAAACCCTTCTTGTTACGCTTCACATCCCTTGCTAGCTGCAACTCCAAGTGTGAGATTAAAGAACAAAGATTTGGAGATTAAAGAACAAAGACTTTGTTAATTGCTCCTCCCCACATCAATGAAATTTGTGGACTCATCCCATCAGTTTGAACTCCGGGGGAAGGGAACAAAAATCTCTGACAAGANACAGGTGCCAAGCTCATGCCAAGGCTTCTAGGCCTAAACTGAACACTGATCAATACATCACTGGAAATCAGCCTGGCTCATCTGTGTGTTAGCATGGTTAAAACAGAGGTTAAGTTTAGAGTTTAGACTTTATAAATTGCTCGTAGGATGCTGCATGTAATAATTTCACTTATAGCATCTGTACTCCTTCTTATATAAGGTTATATTGAGTATTTGCATTGTAAACCTCTGTAATTGTGTAAGTCATCAAGCAGAAAAGGAGCATTAATTAATGTAAAATGAAGGTGTTAGGTCCTGCCCACCAAGAAGGCCCAATGAAACCAAATGAGCCATTGTGAAACATTCATAGAATCATAGAAGATTAGGGTTGGAAGAGACCTCAGGAGGTCATCTAGTCCAACCCCCTGCTCAAAGCAGGACCAATCCCCAACTAAATCATCCCAGCCACGGCTTTGTCAAGCCAGGCCTTAAAAACCTTTAAGGATGGAGATTCCACCACCTCCCTAGATAACGCATTCCAGTGCTTCACCACCCTCCTAGTGAAATAGGGGTTCCTAATATCCAACCTAGACCTCCCCCACTGCAACTTGAGACCATTGCTCCTTGTTCTGTCATCTACCACTGAGAACAGCCGAGCTCCATCCTCTTTGGAACCCCCCTTCAGGTAGTTGAGGGCTGCTATCAAATCCCCCTTCACTCTTCTCTTCTGTAGACTAAATAAGCCCAGTTCCCTCAGCCTCTCCTCATAAGTCATGTGCCCCAGCCCCCTAATCATTTTCGTTGCCCTCCACTGGACTCTCTCCAATTTGTCCACATCCTTTCTGTAGTGGGAGGCCCAAAATTGGATGCAATACTCCAGATGTGCCCTCACCAGTGCCGAATAAGAGGGGAATAATCACTTCCCTCGATCTGCTGCCAATGCTCCTAATAATGCAGCCCAATACGCCATTAGCCTTTTTGGCAACAAGGGCACAATGTCTATAAGGTGCCACAGGATTCTTTGCTGCTTTTACAGATCCAGACTAACACGGCTACCCCTCTGATATAAGGGCACAATGTTGATTCATATTCAGTTTCTCGTCCACTGCAATCCCCAGGTCCTTTTCTGCAGAACTGTCGCTTAGCCAGTCGGTCCCCAGCCTGTAGCGGTGCATGGGATTCTTCCGTCCTAAGTGCAGGACTCTGCACTTGTCCTTATTGAACCTCATCAGATTTCTTTTGGCCCAATCCTCCAATTTATCTAGGTCACTCTGGACTCTATCCCTACCCTCCAGCATATCTACCTCTCCCTCCAGCTTAGTGTCATCCGCGAACTTGCTGAAGGTGCAATCCATCCCATCATCCAGATCATTAATAAAGATGTTGAACAAAACCGGCCCTAGGACCGACCCCTGGGGCACTCCACTTGAAACCGGCTGCCAACTAGACATCGAGTGGTTGATCACTACCCGTTGAGCCCGACAATCTAGCCAGCATTCTATCCATCTTATAGTCCATTCATCCAATCCATACTTTTTTAACTTGCTGGCAAGAATACTGTGGGAGATCGTATCAAAAGCTTTGCTAAAGTCAAGGTATATCGCGTCCACCGCTTTCTCCATATCCAGAGAGCCATCATAGAAGGCAATCAGGTTGCTCAGGCATGACTTGCCCTTGGTGAATCCATGTTGACTATTCCTGATCACCTGCCTCTCCTTCAAGTGCTTCAAAATGGATTCCTTCAGGACCTGCTCCATGATTTTTCCAGGGACTGAGGTGAGGCTGACCAGTCTGCAGTTTCCCGTGTTCTCCTTCTTCCCTTTTTTAAAGATGGGCACTATATTTGCCTTTTTCCAATCGTCTAGGACCTCCCCCGATCACCATGAGTTTTCAAATATAATGGCCAATGGCTCTGCAATCACATCAGCCAATTCTCTCAGCACCCTCGGATGCATTGCATCCGGCCTCATGGACTTGTATATGTCCAGCTTTTCTAAATAGTCCTTAACCTGTTCTTTCACCACTGAGAGCTGCTCACCTCCTCCCCATACTGTGCCGCCCAGTGCAGCAGTTTGGGAGCTGACCTGGTCTGTGAAGACGGTGGCAAAAAAAGCATTGAGTACTTCAGCTTTTTCTACATCCTCTGTCACTAGGTTGCCTCCCCCATTCAGTAAAGGTCCCACACTTTCCCTGACCTTCTTCTTGTTGCTAACCTACCTGTAGAAACCCTTCTTGTTACGCTTCACATCCCTTGCTAGCTGCAACTCCAAGTGTGATTTGGAGATTAAAGAACAAAGACTTTGTTAATTGCTCCTCCCCACATCAATGAAGTTTGTGGACTCATCCCATCAGTTTGAACTCCGGGGGAAGGGAACAAAAATCTCTGACAAGAATAAACTGGATCTCTATGCTGCTTGGCCTTTGAGAGGGCAAGCTTTCTAAGCATAAGCAAGGGATCCCCAGCTGCTTGGATTGGGTTAGCCTTAAAGGACATAAAGAGCTTGCAAATTACAGCAGCTTTGATCACCTTTTGAAACCTAAGAATGTAACTCATTTGTATGGGTGTTTACCTGCTTTAACTTTGTAAATAACTCATTTCTTCTTCTTCGTTAATAAATCTTTAGTTAATTTATTGTAGGATTGGCTGCAAGTGATGTCTTTGGCATAGGATTTAAGGTGCAACTGACCTGCGGTAAGTGACTGGGTCCATTGGGACTGGCAGTAACCTGAATATTGTTATGATTTTTGGTGTAAGGGACCATCTATCAAAAAGGCTGGCTTGTCTGGGTGGCAAGATAGACCAGAGTACCCAAGGGGACTATCTGTGATTCCATGTTAAGACTGTTATAGTGCCTGAGCTCACACTTGACACTTGGTTGGTGAAATCTAAGTACAGTACGGAACTCACAACCAGTTTGGGGTTCGTGCCCTGCTGCTTAACAGTCTGCTCTGAAGTTGGTACTCACGCTCCTGAGCCACTCCAGACAGCCTGAAACTAGGGTAGAGGAAGTTTGAACTCCTGTGATCCCTCTGCTACTAAATCAGTGTGAAACTTTCCCCCTATGACTGTGTTAACAGGCCACTTCACCTTGAACGGTCCCTTGAAATGTGTGTTAACGACTTATGCTAAACCATCTGTTTCACCTTGTATTTAGCTGTGACACTAAGTATGTTTCCCTGACCTGAAGAAGAGCTCTGTGTAAGCTCGAAAGCTTGTCTCTCACCACCAGAAGTGGGTCCAATAAAAGATATTACCTCCCGCACCTGGTCTCTCTAATATCTTGGCACCGACACAGCTACAATACCATTGCATATAACAAAAACAAATTTACTTGCTTCTTTATAAAATGGCTACGAAGAGCATTTGCCTACTGTACCTAAAAGCTGCTGATCCGCACGTGAGAAGTGCTATGGAAGACTGAACTATTTATGCTGCTGTCGGAAAAAGGAAAAAGTTGAAATGTTTCACTTTTGTGCACATGTATAAAAATCAAAATGTCAACAATGGCCATTCTGGATGCTGACCTCTCCTCCAATCCAACACATTTGGGTAACTCCTCTCTTCTTGCACATACCTGAAGTAGTTCAGACTTGTAAGTGGGGCCATGAGATCTGGCCACCCCCCATCCATCTGGGGCAAGATTCTCTGCCTTTGGCAATGCAAAGTGTGCACACCCCCGCCTTGTACATTGCAATCCTGGGGCTTTTACTGCCAGACTCTTACATGGTACATGCTAGATGTGAGATTAGTGCTGCAGACTCTTTCCTGAACTAGTCAGTTTTGCAAAGGTGTATTTTCATGTGTTTCTTTCCATCCTACACCCTACCCCTGGGCCCAAGACCATCCCTCCCTCCATTGCTAGATGGTTCGAGCGCTGCACCGCTGAGACACACTCAGTCACAAATAAACAGGTTTCAGAGCCCACTCAGTCCATTCCACGGTGATTTACTGGGAGGAAAGGGCATTCTGGCACCACCAAGCAGGTTTGTCAAGCTGCCACCTGTTACCCATCAACACTTATAAAAGCACTATGGGCTCAACCTTCACTCCTTTGAGAAAGCATCCCTTGGCAAGAAGGTGCTCCAAGAGGTGAACCCAAAATACATTAATGAGGCTAGTTTCAGGGAAGGGAGAACATTCCTCTTCTGAGCAATCTCTTCCTCCCTCCAGACTAAATTTTCACTACTGCTCACTGTCAGAAATCTCTCTTGGGGAAAGAGGTCAGCAGCCAGAATGGAAAATTGGTTACCTGATTATTTCCTTCCAGACACGGACTTCCTTCCTAATCCATCCTGCCTGAGGAAGGTCTTTGGGTATCTTTTTGTACTGAGTGCCTGTATGTAATACGGCTGAATAAGCCACAAAAACATCTCAAAGCTGCAGATCGAGGCAAATTATGTCCCGTAAGACAATTAACTAATGACAACGCACACTTCAGAAAACAAAGGAGAGATGCGACAACTGCATTCTCTGGCTGGGAAGTAACTGAACCTTTAGTGCCAAGAAATATATTTGATGGGGATACACAGGAATGGAAGGGGTAACCACCCCATGGCAAACAGATCACTGCTGCTATCACCCAGCCCCTTAAGGCCCATGCCAAGCCCTACCAGACAGACTTCAGTGTATTCCCTGCAGACCCTACACTTCTCGTCAGCACATCAGCGTCAATGATTCTTCTGTTTATCCAGCTAGTTTGAGGTTCTTGCTCACTTCCCAATACCTTACCCGTGAGAAAGGGAGTGAGAGAAACCCATCCACAACTGCATTTCATTTGAGTCCCCCACAAGCCTCCGTGAGGTTCTTTATCTTGTTATTCTAATGCAAACAGACTTCTGTGATTTTTTTTCACATCCAAAATTTCACCATTGCAGTAACCGCAATCCTGGCAGGCTCTCCCCAGCCTGGAAAGGGAACAAACTTTCAAATCATTTAGAAATAACCATTTCAAGAACACAGCTTTTCTTCTTTCAGCCCACAAAAGGCAGAAATTTCGCTCGGAACCGCAAGCTGTCAGCCTCCCAGCAAACCCAAAATCCCACTTAACTCTCTATTGTAAACAGTGTAGTATTGAGCTACCACATCAATAAATAAAATTCTTGAAGGAATTATTTTTGTGTTTGATTCACATTTGTTCTGCATATGCCACTGAACCCAAGGTATTCGTAACATTCATCTCCTAAAAGCCTCAGCCTTTCCAAAGGACCACGCAAAAGGGAGAAGAAATTGCCTTTCCCAATGCTGTCACTTTAGCTTGCTCCAAAAACTGACCAGCATGCAGTCAGAGACGAGGTTGATTTTACACCTTTTCCCCCCCCCCACACACACACATTTTTTCAAGCTGGTTGAAACCTGTCTTTGGATTGAGATGTAGGGAATTCAAACGCTCAGTCAAACTCTGCACCACTACCATGCACCCTGGGTGGGCATGATCATGTGATTACTCTCGATCCTCCGATCCGGAGGCCCTCGGTTTAAACTCTGGCATCACCACCACTTCACATTTGCTTCCTGATATCTGGTGGTAAGTTTACAGTTCCTGACCTTTTCAGAGAGAGGCAGAGGTTGCTCTGGGAAAGGAAAGCAACAAGAAAAAAATGACTCATGAAGCTCTTACTGAAAAAATGAAGCTCTTACTGTCTAAAGGCCAAATGAACCATTTCTGGTAGTTGCTGACCATCACCCAGCATGTGAGAGTTGGGTTACTGTATTCTATTGAACAGCTACCTAGTTCTTCTCCATTGCATTTCATCAATGAGTGAAGTGATTCCCAAGCAGCTTTTAAAGAGCTTTGCACGCCTGCAGAATTTAAGGTGATAACAAAAGATATTATTGGGAGCGGGCTGTACTCTAGTTACTTGAGCAAAGACCTAGGAATCAAGATCTACTCAGGCAGCCTTGCTTCAGGGCACATTAGGAAGGCTCTCTCTGCAGACTCAAGCAGGCGGCTCCACACGAGGAAGGCTCTCTTCTGCGAGTTCAGACAGGTCGCACTACCCAAGTCATGCTGGGAAGGCTCTCGCGCTCTCTTGCCATAAGGACTCGTTTAGGTTCTGCAGAAGCCAATGGAAGTGGTCCTGCTACTTACACACCAGGGAAAGCTTCTCAAGTAGAACTGGTGCCTGGACAAGTCATCCTTAGGAGAATTAACATTGGCTAAGTACTTTGAAATGAAAAATTCCCAAAGCAAAATGCTTAATATCAACCACCACTGTAAGCAGCTCAGAGTTCAGCAGCAGGAGAGAATTTAGGTTGACCATTTCAACTTTCCACAGTGGGCGTCTGTCTCATTGAAGTAATAAAGAATTCCTCAGGAAGATTTCGGAAACAGAAGGATTATTTAGCCACCCACACACTGACAAACTTAACCAGTCATGGAAATTCAAGATAATAAATGCCATAATTTTGCCTTTAACTTCATGACTTTTCTTTCAAAAGTGAATGTTTCTAATTTATTGAGAGAGAAAAATCTTTCATTAGTTTGTTTTTCCATGGGTCAGAACTCCCAAAAATATAAGAAATTAACACTCTAATCTAAACACACCACTAGCGTCTGACGGTCACTGATCAGCCCTGCGCTTGTGTTCCTGGAACAGAGTTATACAGACAACAAAATTGGACTCTCCACACCATTTAGTAACCTCAAGCTGAAGTTTAAAAAGACTCTTTTTACCCATGCAAGTATTTTATAAAATAATTCTATACATTTTTATGGCCTCCACAGAGCTCAAGTCATTATTTAATATTAGGTGCTTCAAAGCAACCAATACCACTAAGCTCCAGTATTCAGTGCCCTAAACCAAAAACACCAACAAAGACTTTAGCATGCACTGCCAGGACCTCAGTGAAGCATTGCAGGAGAGTGTGAAAAGCCACTGAATCATAATTATTAGGGCCAATTTCACAAAGCTGAAAATAATTATGAGCCAAATCAGATGAGAGGAAGAATTTAACCAGAAAAATGTGAATGATAATTGGAAATCATTTAAGAGCACCCTACTAGGTGCCCAAAAAGACAACCCCACAATCAAGGAAGAAGGCAGAACTGTTTAAAAAAAAAAGGGGGGGGGATCTGGTTTGGAGGGGAAACAAAGGCAGCTATAAAAATAATATATAACAAATGGAAGAAAGGGGAAGTCGATAGTAATTAATATCAATCAGAAGTTAGGAATTGCAGAAAATGGATCAGGGAAGCCAAGAGACACAAGGAGAAATCTATGTCCAGTAGAGTGAAGGACAATAAGAAGGAGTTTTTAAAGGTAGGAACAGAAAGAATCCTAACACAGGTATTCGTCCATTACTAGATGGAAATGGTGGAATTATCAATAATGCAGAAAAGGCAGAAGTGTTCAATAAATATTTCTGTTCTGTATTGGGGGAAGCAAATATAGTCTCATCATATGGTATTGATAACATTCTTCTCATTGCACTCATATCTCTGGAGGATGTTAAACAGAAACTAATAAAGTTAGACATTTTTAAATCAGCAGGTCCAGCTAACTTGCATCCAGGAGTTTTAAAAGAGCTGGCTGAGGAGCTTGACCATTAGTTTCAATTAAAAATGTAGAACAATATAAAATTAACATGACATGCATTTACTGGATTGAAAACTAGCTAAATAAGTCTCAAAATGTAATTGTAAGCGGGGAATCATCAAGTGAGTGTGTTTCTAGTGGGGTCCCGGAGGGAATGGTTCTTGACCCTAAGCTATTTAACATTTGTATAAAAGCCCTAGGAAAAAAACTATCAACACTGATAAAGTTCGCAGACGCCACAAAAATTGTGGGAGTGGTAAATAATGAAGAGGACAGGTCACTGACTTAGCGATGTGCATCGCTTGGTAATCTGGGTGCAAGCTAACAATATGCGTTTTAATTCAGCTAAATGTAAATGTATAAAGCGGGCAACAAAGAATGCAGGCCATACTTACAGGATGGGGAACTTTGTCCTCTGAAGCAGTGAATCTGAAAAAGACTTGGGGGTCGTCTGAACATGAGCTCCCAATAGGATATTATGGCCAAAAATAGCTAATGAGATCTTGGGATGCATAAACGGGGGAAACTCGAATAGGAGTAGAGAGGTTAGTTTACCTCTGTATTTCTCACTGGTGCAAATGCTGCTGGACTACAATGTCCAGTTCTGGTGCCCACAAGTCAAGAAACATGTTGATAAATTGGAGAGAGTTCAGAGAAGAGCCATGAGAATGATTAAAGGATAAAAAAAACATGCCTTATGGTGATAAGCTCAATAGACTGAGCTCCTTGAGTCTAACAAAGAGGTTAAGGGGTGACGTTATTAGAGTCTGTAAGTACCTACATGGGAAATAAATATTTAACAACAGGGTCTTCAATCTGGCCGAAAAAGATATAACATGATCCAATGGCTGGAAGATGAAGCTGAACAAATTCAAACTGGAAATATGATGTAAATTCTTAACAGTGAAATGAATTAACCATTGGAACAATTTACCAAGGTTTATGGTGGAGTCTCCATCACTGACAATTTTTAAATCAAGATTGGATGTTTTTTTAAAAACTACTCTAGGAATTATTTTGGGGAAGTTCTCTGACCTGTGTTATTCAGGAGGTCAGAATAGATTAACACCGTGGTCTTTTCTGGCCTTGGAATCTATGAGTAACTTCATATGCAAAATACAATAACTGGATTTTCAGTTTTGCACTAACAATTAAGATCATCATGTTTCTCACTAGTTATATTTCAGGTTGACAAACCCAAAATTCTCATTTGTGTCTCTTCTACTTAGAAGTCCACGTGACTCTTTCAGTTTGATCGTCACCTGGTGCAGAGGGGTCATGCAATGCCCAACAGACCACGTAAGCCAGCGGTCGCGTTGTGATAGGGGAGCTCTGGAAAAAGTGGTTGAGCAGGATGAGGTCCATGTGCCATCTCCAAATGCTCTTGCAGAAGCAGGATGGGGTGGATCAGAATAAGGGCTAAAGGGTTTGTAACTACATGGATCCAATGGCCCAAAACCCTGGGCAGGAGACGTAGGGAACCAACAGTCACTATTCCAACCTATGTTTTTCCATACACAAAGGTCAACCATGTCCTTGTGACCACAATGAGTTATTTTATGTTGGGGGGGGGGGGGGGGGGAAGAGAGACAGGAAAGAACAGAATTAGAGCCTCAGTGAAAGTGCACAGAGTTGTGTTTGCATGCCCAGCAACTTCCTCTGAAGCAGTTGCCTTTGAAAATGAAATACAGTAACTGCTGTACAGAACAAACCTGCACTGGCAGAGGCAGATGGATGTGACCATGATGGCAAAGACCAATTTTTTTTTAAATGAATGAGCCTCATACTGTATGGAAGTGAAACAGTGATTAGGTGAACTTACTTCATGTAAGATGGTAAGGGCCTACGTGTATTGAATGGTTCATATGTTAGCTAGTAATATACAAGCTCATGTGTTAGCAATATATAAGCAATATAATTGTTGGTCTTATTTAAAGTAGTCAATAAGAACTCTGAATAACCCTTTTGGGAAGGAGTGCAAACAAACCCTTCAGAGCTTCCTAAATATCCTGTTATTCACTTTTTGGAATGTCCCTAAATGTCCCTGACTTGGGTATAGAACAAAGAAGAAGTTATTGTGACCTACTAAAAATGATCAGGGTAAACAAGGGAAGTCCCTGTCAGATAATAAGATTAACAGTTTTGTTACTGTTAATAAGCAGATCAACATGTTATTTTATCTAGAGTGTAATGCAGAATTTCATACTTGGTCATAAATATTAATTATTATTACATAAATCAGAGGGGGTGTTGATAGAAGTAAGATGTCATCTTGGGTATGAGAGTATACGGAGACTTAAATCTTTGCCTTTGTTTATATACAGCCTTTGTTCGTGTACATGCACCCAATTCATTGCCCTGTTAAACCCTAACTGATCACTGGGGTGTGGTATTCTATACCTATACTGAAATAAACCTGTTCCTTAGATCTGAACAAGGAGTTAGCAGCGGTTTTTGTCTGCTACAGTAAGCAGCGGTTGTCTGCTTTGTGAGGTTCGTAAGGTAACCTGTGGTCCTGGTCGGTGGCCCTGAAATGTCCTTATACATACCGCCCCTCTATTGGGACCTTCTCCAACTTGCCAACATTTCAATCCTTCACGTACTTCACAGGATGCATGTTTCAACTGTATCTTCTGGGTCTAATGTAAGATTCTTGGGACAGGACTGTGTTTTCCTCTAAGTGCTATACTGAGCAGATCAGTAGTGCTCTAATAATTTTTAGTTTTGATTTTTTTTTTATTTTTTTTTTAAGATTTCTGGTTCAATTTTAAACAGCATGTGGCACTTTTCTGGGTGGAAAGTTTATAGCAAAGACAAATTCTGGCTTCTCAGAAATCAAAAATTTAATCTCAGTTGTAAATTCCTCTTCTATTCTAATCCTTATTTCCTCCATATCTCTCCCAATACAGTAACCTGAAGGAAAATATAATTAACAAAATACTCTCAAGAAAAAGAAAGATCACAGTTCTGTTTGAATCTTTTTTAACCTATTGCTAGAGTACAGACGAAGCAGATGGGGTACTTCTATTCATCATCATAATTAGGGCCCTATCAAATTCACGGTCCATTTTGGTCAATTTCACGGTCACGGGACTTTAAAAACACCAAATCAAAGAGTTTTGGAAGGAATATAAACTCAGCAACTGCACAGATTAAGTGCCAAACTCTAATGAGGGTTAGGAATAAACTTTCCTGTTATCAGGTGTTCCTATAATCACTTACTGCCGGATTTCCGAGAGGCAGTCTGGTTCAGCAGACAGGACTCTGGGCTGAGATTCCAGACACTTGGGTTCTAGTCCCAAATCCACTAATGACCTGCTTTGTGACCTTGAGCAAGTCATTTCACATGTATGTACCTCACGCTTCCCCTCTCATCCTTTGTCCGTCTTTGAGGTTGTGACTGTCTCTGTCTGTATGTCTTTACAGTGTTATCACCAGAAGACTCTAGGCAAAACAAATAGTTTTTGCACCTTACTCTGCAGCAGCTAGTCAGATGATATTGGACTACATGGCCCACTTGTAGGGTAGTTCCTATAGTACAATGCACATCAAATATGACTATAGCTGAGATTTGAGGGGGGGGAATATACGATTTAAATGTATTATCTGTATTTGACAGGATGTTGAGCGTAGGTTGGAGAAAGTGATCAACTATACCAGGAAAGCAATACATGTGTTGGTCTTTCACACCACAGCAGGAAGGAGAAAAATGGTGACTGTACACCTCCAAAAATGAGCGCAGTGACTCAAGGGCAAGTGTAGGATATAAAACTACCTTTTTACTCTTTTTTTTTAAATGGACACAGTCAACTTGAAATCCAGTCCCTTTCACATGAAGCCACGTTTGTCTCCAAACTCCATCCACGCAACAAGAGCTTTTTGTGGAATGACTCATTTTTCCACCCATAGAAAAACAAAGACATTTTAAAAATACTAGTTTGATTCCATGTGTAAAGTCACTCCTCGGTCTTTGGTGAAATGGTACATAAGGGATTGATTGCTCAAGTCTGAGAGTTACTTGGGCCTCTACTTAGATAAGCTTTATGACTCACAGGATCCATTGAAGTGGTTTCCAATAGCTAAATCCTCAGATCATGCTGTCAAACTTCAGGACTAGTGAACTCAGAGCACGAGAAGCAAAAATGCTGAGTGCAACTCTGCCATCAATAAATACAGCGAGCACAAAAATATTAATAATACACAGTGGCACAATCATGCATTCTGCTTTTATGCAACCCTTGCCATAGGAAAGTCTCAACCGCAGAACTTCATTAAACTCACTTCTCCTACAGTAAAGTTCCTTTTCATATGAAAATTTTGCTGTGGAATGAAATTTCACACAGACTAAGCCATGAATGTATTTAATAAGGAACCCAAACATTTGCAACAGTCACACAAACTCATGAACCAAGTGTTTCCTATAGCCTAGCAGGGATCAAAGGGGATTATTTATGCAGGGCCAGAAAAACAAAAACCCAACAACGGAACACAACAAGACAACATCCCTGACCCCAAAGACTTTACAAAGCAACTCAGACAAGTACAATACACAGGGATAGAGAAGGGCATTGTGGATTAAGAGGTCAATCCAAATGTATCACAAAAATGGGGGCGTTTCAGAAGGGACACAAAGGCGTTGAGGGAGAAGCACTTGACACACAGGGAGCACAAAGCTGACACAAGCATAGGAGGGAGCACTAGGGTGACTGAAGAGGCCTTGTAACCGGGGATGTAGGAGGCAGCAAAGGCAGAAACGCAGGCAAGAATGGATTTGTGAAGAACCTTTAAAAAAGTGGTTCAGCAATCGGGAAGATTCTCTGTATGGCACTTGCTTCAATCTGATGTTAGAGGCAAAACTAGATTTTTCACCCAAACTCATGGTAGGGAGAAGCAAGCCATTCTATTACTCATTCTGATCCTTTCTTAAGACTATTCTGGCATCCGTGAACCCTGAATGTACCTTTCAAATAGACATTAAAAGGACGGCTCCAACACTACAAAGTATTTCCTTTAGAGAGATGCACTTTAAATACTTATTCAAGTGCTACCCACTGCATCAAAATGTCAGAGAAATATTGTAAGCACTATCCCCTGCATACCAGAGAACAATTTCAACTTACAACACTTCACGTTTGTTTCAACAGTGGTTTGTTCTTTTGTCTGGAAAAGTAATTTTTCAAATGAATGGTTCAATTCTTTATCCCTCAGTACAGCACACTGAAAAAACATCTTCCTTGCACAAGTATGGTACACAATAGGCTTTGTCTTGTTAAACAAAAGAACATGGACTTTCTTTCAATTATTTCCAGCTGTTTGATCGACGTCTTATGGGATCAGAAGTCAACAGCAATCGGCATCTGGCTACCTGCACAAAATGCACACAGAGAATCTGAAGAATTCAGTAAGATTAACTAATCTAATTCATAGATTTGAAAGCTAGAAGGGACCGTTATGATCACCCAGTTTGATCTCCTGTATAGCACAGGCCATAGAACGTCCCCAAAATAATTCCTAGAGCAGATTTTTAGAAAAACTCCCAATCTTGATTTAAAAATTATCACTATTGGAGAATCCACCATGACACTTGGTAAGTGGTTAATTAATCTCACCATTAAAAATGTATGCATTATTTCCAGTCTGAATTTGTCCACCTTCAACTTCCAGCCATTGGATCATGTTATATCTTTCACTGCTAGATTGAAGAGCCCATTATTAAATATTTGTTCCTTGTGTATAAGTACTTATGAATTAATCAAGTCACCCCTTAACCTTCTCTTTGATAGGCTAAATAGATTGAGCTCCTTGAGTCTATCACTATAAGGCATGTTTTTGAATCCTTTAATCATTCTTGTGGCTCTTCTCTGGACCCTCTCTAATTTATCAACCTTCTTCTTGGGCACCAGAACTGGACACAGTATTCCAGCAGTGGTTGCAACAGTGCCAAATAGAGAAGTAAAATAACCTCTGTGCTCCTACTCAAGATTCCCCTGTTTACGCATCCCAGGATCTCATTAGCTCTTTTGGCTACAGAGTCACACTGGGAGCTCATGTTCAGCTGATTATTCACCTCAAACCCCAAAATTATCACTCCAAAGAAAACCCTACACCAAATACTTTCTCCATAACAGAAGCTATTGCCATCTGTCTAGTAGACATGGCAGCCAATTCACCATACGATCAGATGAACTACGTCAGGTTTTTTGTAACTCCTAGATCTGTGTATGTTTAAGTTAGAATCACATGCAGGAAGTTTTCCAGTGGGAGGATTCCAAGGTAGATATACAGACATTTCCAGGACGCAAGAAAGCCAGTGTTTATTGGGCTATTAGTACTGGATTGGATTTAGATCCTGAACTTCTTGACTTCTATGCCAAGGAGGGATGTGGAAGGATCCCTGAAGGAGAATGCATCTGTGACATTCCAGGCTACAAATCCAGACTAATAAACAGCTGTGTCATCCCTGCCCTGCAACCCTGAGTGCCTTACAATGCTTTGGTTAAAACAGCTCCCACCTGGGCCACTCACAAACAGCCTTCCAGCATGCAAGCCCCACACTGCTGAGCATGTGTGTGAAACCATAGCCTGCCAGCCACATCTGGATTAAATTTTGGCTCTCACCAGCCTCGGTTATATGGCAGGGTGACCCCAACACACCCCCAGTCCTAGATTTTCCTCCAGAAACATATGTCCCATGCTGCCCAACCCTCTCCTGGACAATACAAGTTATATAAAGTCTGTTATTTTTTTTATCTAATCTAGTGTGTTTAAATTGAAGTGCACACAATGTGCACTTCAATTTAAACACACTAGATTAGATAAAAGAATGCACACAATGTGCCACTGCAAATGGAGCTTCCCAGGCACTTCAATTTAAACACACTAGATTAGATAAAACAATACAGCAAGTTTATTAACTACAAAGAGAGAGATTTTAAGGGAGTACAAGTTATGGGGCATAAAAGTCAGAAATGGCTACAAGAAAAATAAAAATAAAACACAAATGGTTTCTAACTTAAACTGTGTTAAATTCCAAGCAAAATTTTCTCACCACAGGCTTTCAGCAGTCTTACTGACCAAATTTATTAGGTTTGGACTCTCTGCAATCTAACGATTGGTTACTTTGTCCCTTCAGGTGCAGTGAATCGATGGGAGAGAAAGAGAGAGGGGTGCCTGGGGTGTTTGTCCTTCCTTTTTATAGCATTGGTCTCCCTCCTGAAAGACATTTCCAGCTGAGATTCAGGAGACAAAAAGTCCTTGTGGAAGGATATTCCCTGCTGGTTTTTTCCCCATTTGAACTTCGTCTCCCCTTCCTCCTTGATGATTTGTTTACTGCTTAAATGCAAATTAAGCAGAGCATACATTCCTTTGTTTAGGACAGACCTTTTGCCAACTTCTGCTTGGATAGATCTATGGTTTGGAACATGTGTAAATATCATCATACAGGAGGCTGTTATAACGTCACAGGCAATGTTGCCACACGTATTTTATCAGGACAATACTGACCAGCAAATTATGAGTTTTCAAATGATACCTTGCAAGACATGCCTTGTACAAACATTAGTACAATAGTGGGTAGGCTGTGAACACAGCGGTACATTCTGTCACAGCATCTTTAAGTAGTTTTGCGCTAGTGCAGTGGCTCTCAAATTTTATTACTCGTGACCCCTTTCACATAGCAAGTCTCTGAGCGCAACCCCCCCTTATAAATTAAAAACACTTTTTTATATATTTAACACCATTATAAATGCTGGAGGCAAAGCATGGTTTGGGGTGGAGGTTGACAGCTCGTGACCCCCCATGTAATAACCTCGTGACCCCCTGAGGGGTCCCCACCCCCAGTTTGAGAACTCCCGTGCTAGTGGCTTCAGTAAAGTTTCCTGTTGTTGCTCAAAACAAATAAGTCAATCAGAAGTTCCTCATTTCTGGAAGATCTCATTTAGGGATCCCTCAGTTTCACATTCTCCCACTGACTCAGTCTGGTGCTAAGACAAGGAGTTAATCCTGGAATCTCATCCTCCCGGTCAGGCGACTGTGTATATGAAAAAATTAAATTTCTACATAAAGTTTATCAACTTTTACATTAAAAGCTTCCAAAGACCCCCAAATTCCAAAAACAAGATTAACCCAACCTCCTCACGAAAGTTACTATTGAATTATTTCACACAATTTAACCTCCATCTCAGATATAACTCTATACTCCAGTCTTTCCCCCGCCCCCCAAAACCAAACCTCTCCTTCTGTATACAGTACAGTGATCACCAGTGAAAAAGGTTACTTTGGGAGAAGGGAAATACTCCATTTGGAGGAAGGATCACTGCATTCACCGTGGAAAGTTATTGTCAAGGATCATGGTAAAAACAAATACCACCACATGTTACATGTTCAATTGTTAACATCCACTGCACCTCCCATAACAAATGGTAACATCACCCTAAGAAAATTACTACAAAAAGCTGATCTGTACACAAAAGCTTTAGACCTACTTTTATAATGTAACTACTTATATTCAAGAAGACTTGAGAGATCAATTTTACATATAATATTTATATATGATCTCTCTTACGATACTAGGGTAATGATGTCTGTGTAAGTATCTGAGCAACTCACAATCCTTATTGTATTTAACCTCACAACACCCCTGAGAGGTAAGGCAGTGCTACTATCTCCACTGTTCCTACAGGGAGCTGAGGCAGAGAGAGACCAAATGACATGCCGAAGGTCACATTGCAAGTCTCTGGCAGAACGCGGAACTGAATCTGGATCCCGCAAGTTCCAGGCTAGCTCCTTAATCACTGGATCACTGTTCCTCTCTGAATGACTTTCAGGGTTCCACATAGGGAACCAAATACTATCTTTACCGTCATGGCAAATCCCGAAGAGACGTGGACTCCTAACAAGTCAAGTGCCACTGCGACGGGGTGAACTCACCCGGCACTGGACGGCGAAGGGTTAACTCCACACTGTGAGTAGAGGAAGCCACGCCCCCACATCCGTACTGGGTATACTCCAGGTGTAGCAGCAGTATAAGGAGCAGCAGCCCGGCTCACTCTGGGCTGACCGCCGGAGAAGAAGGATGCTTCTTTCTGGCTCCGGCCCTGAGATCCACACGGATGCCCAGCTACCTGTGGACACCCCAGGGAGCTCCGAGCTACAGGGAGTTGCACCGGCCGAAGAACTCAGAGACCCCGAAGATGCACTGATCACAGACTGGAGTGACAAGGTAGGAAGTAGCCTGGGGGGGGCAAACCATTCTCCAGAGGCCGGTCAGCGTGTTGTGGACGGATCCCCGCTGACCCAGTGGCAGACTCACTCGCCACTGCAAGGGCCCTGGGCTGGGACCCAGTGGAGCAGAGAGGGCCCGCCTCCCCCTCCCTGGCCACCACCCCTCGCCCCCAGATGACAGCCCACACCTCCCCCCTCCAAGCGGCCAGCTGACCATACAGCCCCGCTCGGAGGGCAACTTTATTGACTCCGGCTTCTAGGCCGTACAACCCCGCCCAGAGGGCTACCCTATTGACTCTGGTCACTAGGCCATACAGCCGCACCCAGAGGGTGACTCCGTTAGCTCCAGCTGCTAGGCCATACAGCCCCGTTTGGAGGGGTCTCTCCACCGACTCGGGCTGCTAGACCTGGCTGCCGGCGAACCCAGTGGATCATTAATGACTCTGTCCTCTAGGCCTTACTGCCCTGTAGACCCAGGGTATCTCTACTGACTTTAGCCATCAGGCCTTACTGCCTTGCAAACCCCGGGGTACCCCTATGGATTCTGGCCGGTAGGCCTTACTGCCCAGCAGAGAAGAGCTACCCCTGGACGTGGGTCACGTGACCCTATTGCCCTGTGGAGCAAGGTGATTCCATAGACTCCGGCCAGTGGGTCTTAAAGCCCTGTGGATCGGGGCATCTCTATGGACTCCTGCCCTTAGGTCTCACGGCCTGGAGACCGCGGGCAGCTTGAAGGACGGGGTGAACTCACCCCGCACTGGATGGGGTCTCCCACACCCTGTCACAGCCATCCAGATCAATCTCTGGCAAGGTGCTTCAGGTAGTCTGATCGTTTATTCTGTTTATATCTATCACTGGCAATCCTGTCGCGAACCGAAGCCTCTGGCACCCATGTGATCACCGGCTGTATAGCAGCATTCCTTGGTACACACACTTCAGAATTCGCTGGTCTTTCATTCTGATAATAAGTCCATACCAAGAAACCCATGGACACCAAACCTGTGCTGGTGGAGGCAGTTGCTGGGTTTGACTTTGAATATCTTCGTTTCTGATCTTGTCCTGCCACTTGGTGGAGAGCAACTGACAGAGCCGATTACTGTTAGCAAGAACATGATCAATAATGGTCCTGGTGAAACCAGCAGACTGTACCACGTCTCCTTGTGAGTCTTTGGATGACAGAAAAGCAAGTCAGCAATCATCAAGTCATCAGCAGTCACTGCCCAGTCCTATTCTTCTGCCCGAGACTAAAACTCCCAAGAGTATTTGCCCAGATATCACTTTCCTTTCCTACCTACGCATTAAAGTCACCCAGGATCACAATGACATCTCTTCTTGGAACTTCATTAAAAAGATTGACTGAAATTGCTGGTCAAAATTATCTGCAGCAGCATCATTGGCTTTGGTGTTGGTGGAACCATACATAACAAGGATTATTAACTTGGGTGTCTACTGTTAGTTGACACCTTTACTGAGGGCACAGTGCTGACCTCGAATCCACAGAATCTTCTTTATTTTTTAAAGAACCCTGTTATTCTACTGGTTCTTTTGGAGGCCGGACGAAGGTGCATGGAGAAATGAATACCCATTGGAAGCAAGGACTATATTTACTTTACAAAAGTTACATATACATGAAAACCTGCTACACTCTCAAGAAAAAGCAACACAGTGAACATGTTTTGAAGATATACACAGTTTATAATGAACCCTTCATCAGTATCTCTACATCAAAGACTCCTGGAATAGATGTGCAGATAAATTGTTTTGGGAAGTTAACATGACTAAAAAAATGCAATTAAAATAGATCACCAGTGTTTTACCTTTCCCAGCTCTTACTCTGCTCCCTGGAGCATCCAGAGCCATTAGGTCAAATATGAAACCCAAGGTCACAGCTGCTAATATTTTACCTGAAAAATCCTTTGAAAATTCATATGCATTAGCAGCTGTTCACACTTTCTAGCTCTCTTGCCATGAAACCCGAGTTGCCGAACATCTGCAACTCAGTTGCCAGCTACCAATCGGAGGATCTAATATCTTTGCCACCATTTACCTACAGTCTGATTTCACTGCACAGCCTATCTTGAGTCATGCAAAAGAGCTGGTGATCAGGTACTAATGGAAAGTGACAGAAGGGAAGCAACGTTGTTTTACATGTGGTCAGGCCAGCTGTCAACTCTTTCAACTATTTCTATGTAGTGTATGATGTCCAGTAAATACCAGGGAAATCAGATAAGGGAGGAGGAAAAGTGTTAGTGACAAAGAAGAGAAGCTGCTAAGAGGTGAATATTTAGTGATTTCACATTTGGCCCCATGGCATAAAAAGTGTAACTGACCCAGGAAATCTCCATGAGGTGAACAAAAAGCCTACTACTGAAAATATTACTGCCTAAACCTTCACATCTGTACAACCCCAGTAACTTCTTTTGCAAGAGATACACATGCATTTTCCAGAAGCCTCTCTCAACAGTGGGTGAGATGGAGAATCATAAAGGACTGCAGAGTCCAATAGCTAAGGAGAACTTTGCTTCAGAAGAGGATTTTAGTGGGCTGTAGGGGACAGGTTATATAGATATTGGGTGATGTTTTGTAACAAGACACATGCATAAAAACTAAGTAAACACCAGGCCTCATTATTGTAACCCTTGTTGGCACAATCTATTGTATTCCCCCAGCTATCATTAAATTAGAAATAAAATGGCAGGGCCTGGAAAATGAATTAGTACCGTACACTGCAGTGATGGAGGATTAAATAACATCAGGAGTGTTAGCCTACTCTAGAGGAAGGATCAAAAGTTTGGGAGTCAAGAGCGAATTCCAGAGTTGAGAATGCCTTATTAGGAATAGAAGAATGACCATATCGGGTCAGACCCATGGTCCATCTAGACCAGTATCCTGATTTCCAACAGTGGCCATTACCAGGTGCTTCAGAGGGAATGAACAGAACAGATAATCATCAAGATTATCCCAGATTCTGGCAGTCAGAAGCTAGGGATATCCAGAGCATGAATGACTCTCGCACAATGACTCCAAGATCTCTTTCTTGAGTGGTAACAGCTCATTTAGAGCCCATCATTTTGTATGTATAGTTGGGATTTTGGTTTTCCAATGTGCATTACTTTGCATTTATCAACAGTGAATTTCATCTGCCATTGTTGCCCAGTCACCCAGTTTTGGGAGAGCCCTTTGTAACTCTTCGCAGTCTGCTTTGGGCATAACTATCTTGAGTAATTTTGTATCAGCTGCAAATTTTGCCATCTCAACTTTTTCCAGATCATTGACGAATATGTTGAACAACACTGATCCTAGTACAGATCCTTGAGAGACACCACTATTTACCGCTCTCCATTCTGAAATCTGACCTTTGTTTCCTGTCTTTTAACCAGTTACTGATCCATGAGAGGACCTTCCCTCTTATCCCAGGACTGCTTACTTTGCTAGTTACTCTTCAAAGGGGGGATGGATAGCTCAGTGGTTTGAGCATTGGCCTGCTAAGCCCAGGGTTGTGAGTTCAATCCTTGAGGGGGCCACTTAGGGATGTGGGGCAAAAAAATCAGTACTTGGTCCTGCTAGCAAAGGCAGGGGGCTGGACTCAATGACCTTTCGGGGTCCCTTCCAGTTCTATGAGATAGGTATATCTCCATATATTTATATTTATTTATTTTAAATTCTTTTTTGGCCTGCCTAATTATACTTTGATTGGATTTTCCAGAGTTTATGCTCCTCTCTATTTTTTCCTCAGTAGGATTTAACGTCCCATTTTAAAAGGAAGCCTTTTTGGCTCTAACCGCTTTTTTTACTTTGTTGTTTAGCCACGGTGGATCTTTTTTGGTCCTCTTACTGTGCTGTTTTTAATTGGGGGTATATATTTAATTTGAACCTCTATTATGGTGTTTTTTAAAAGTGTCCAGCCAGCTTGCAGGCATTTCAGTTTTGTGACTGTACCTTTTAATTTCCATTTAACTAGCTTCCTCATTTTTGTCTAATTCTCCTTTCTGAAGTTAAATGCTACTGTGGTGGGCTTCTTTGGTATTTTCCTGCTCACAAGGATGTTAAATTTTATTATGTTATAGTCGCTATTACCAAGCGGTTCAGCTATATTCAGCTCTTGGACCTCATCCTGTGCTCCACTTAGGACTAAATCAAGAATTGCCTCTCCTCTTGCAGGTTCCAGGACTAGCTGCTCCAAGAAGCAGACATTTATGATGTCTAGAAACTCTCTCTTTACATCCCATTCTGAGATGACATGTACTCAGTCAATATGGGGATAGCTGAAATCCCCCATTATTACTGAGTTTTCTGTTTTTACAGTGTCTCTAATCTGAAAACACCATGCCTACAGCCCCCTGCTTCTTAAACTTGGAGACCCAGAGGGAGTTCTTATCTGCAGCATCTCAACTGATCTCAGCAGCCACATTACCATACAAGGTAGAGGTGTTTTTCCAAGGTAGCCAGAAACCAACCTCAATTCTAAAATTCTGTAGATTGCTAGTCTCACTGGAAGATGAAGAGGCCATGAAGTTGGATCTCATCCCTCACCACCAGAAGTGGTCCCACCACGCTTGAACATCAGCCGCTTTGCCACTTCCTATTTCCAGTGCATAAAAGTATTCAGCCTTCAAGGTCAGCATTCTAGAAGATTTCAGCCACAATGAATTCATGTTAAGAGGCAGACACACACCCATGTCTTCCAACATTTTATTCCGCCTTTTCGTGCAAAAGGAATAAGCAGCATCCTCTAACACAGTGGCTGGCAACCTTTCCAGACTACTGTACCCCTTTCAGGAGTCTGATTTGTCTTGTGTACCCCAAGTTACACCTCACTTTAAAACTACTTACTTACAAAATCAGACATAAAAATACAAAAGTGTCACAGCACACTAGTACTGAACAATTGCTGACTTTCTCATTTTTACCACATAATAATAAAATAAATCAATTGGAATATAAATATTTTACTTACATTTCAGTGTATAGTATAGACACCGGTATAAACAAGTCATTGTATGAAATTTTAGTTTGTTCTGACTTTCCTAGTGCTTTTGATGTAGCCTGTTGTAAAACTAGGCAAATATCTATATGAGTTGATGTGCCCCCCTGGAAGACCTCTGCATACCCACAGCGGTATACGTGTACCCCTGGTTGAGAATCACTGCTCTAATACCCCACAACTTTGTGTCCTAGCTTGAGAGATTTACAGAATGTCAAAGATATTAAAATACTCACTTTCTCTCTGAAAGGAAAGAACGGAGACCTATAAACAATGTCGTCAGGGCATTTCAGCAGCTTAATCCATACAGGGCATGGGGTTTTTTTAAGTCAATCTAAGACTGGTGGGTCTATGAAGCCATAAATGACACAAATTTGATTTAAGAGGGAGGAAAACAAATATGTTAATGGAAATGGCTTAACATTTCGAAGACTTATTTGTTTGTGATAAAGAACGTACACAAACAATCCAGCCCATACACAGACTACTGATATTTTATTGCAATGGTGCCCCATGGCCACCAAGCGAAGGGGGCGGTCAACATTTCCATCAGCAACAACTGTTCAGAGTCTTAGAAAGCAGAACAACGAACTTTCTCCAGGCTGGTTGACACTTAGTGTTCAAGGTCTTTGCCTAGGAGGGGAGTATTAGTATTTTTTAAACCACATCATACGCAGAGAGTAGTTTTGGTTTGCTCCGGGGAGAGGAGGGAGAGAGAAAGTGACACCCAACTTTGTAGAACTATAGGAGTGCAAATCAAAAGACTAAGTTGTGTAGGAGGCATTGAAATGCCAACAAATTTGGGCTCTGATAAGCCAAGGTAGGGTGCAAGATGCCAGGTTTAGGATCCCCAATGAATAACCAACAGACAACAGGGCCTTCTCTTTCAAACAAAGGGACTGACTGTTTCAGTGCCACTTTATACTGGTTGCAACTGTGGTCATATCACACGGAGACACAGACAACCCCAAACCAGTGAGAGCTTTATAAAGATCAAAATCAACTCACTGAACTCCACCCAGACATTAATCTGAACCTAGTGCAGATCCCGGAGCATAGGCATAACATTCGACATGTGAAGTGCTGCTCAATAAGCAGGCAGCCACATTCTTCTTTGACTTAAGAAGCAACTAAATGCACTTCTTACACAAGATATTTATGAGGAGACTGGCCAAACCACTGGATAACATACTGTGGAACACAATCCTGCAATGAGTTATGGGAATAAACTCGGTGCCCTACAAACGTGGGTGCATTTCCCTCATTCCTAAATGTTAACGAGCCTACAAAATAGACAGGCAAGGGATTATGTCCCAAATTTCACACTAAGGTCCAAACTCTGGTCACATATACGTATGAACTACCATTTACGGAGAAATCATTGGGCATGCACATTCAAGCACAGATTTGGATCCAACATGTTGAGAAAGTTCACCAATAAGACAAAATATAAGATTAAGAACATAAGAGCCTCCATAATGGATCAGACCCTCTTGCCCAGTGTCCTGTCCTGGGTTAGGGTCGCCCCAAGCGTTGCACCCCTGACCATCCTGGCTCATAGCAATTGATGGACGTACCCTTCATGAAGTTATCCAGTTCTTTTTTGAACCGAGATATACTTTTGGCCATCACACATCCCATGGCAATGAGTTCTGTAGGTTAGCTGTGTGTTGCGTGAAAAAGTACTTCCTCTTGTTCATATTAAACCTGCTCCCTATTAATTTCATCAGGTGACCCCTGGTTTTTGTATTGGGTGAAAGGATAAACAACACTTCCCTATTCACTTTTTTGAAATTTCAAAAGCCGTATTAAGTCAATGTTCAGTTGTAAACTTTTGAAAGAATCACCATCACGTTTTGTTCAGAGTTACAAACATTTCAGAGTTACGAACAACCTCCATTCCCAAGGTGTCCGTAACTCTGAGGTTGTACTATAAGTAATATCTAGCTCTTATGTGGAGTCATTATGTGTTTTATAATTAGGGCTCCGTATCTGTCACAGAGGTGGCGGAAGTCATGGATTCCGCGACTTTCCGCAACCTCCCTGACTTCTGAGGCTAGCTACTCAGGTGGTCCCAGGGCCGCTGCTGGAGCAGCTCTGCAGCCAGCCACACCGGCCGTTGCTTGGGTAGCCCCAAGGACCACCCGAGCCCCCGCCAGCCCCAGCCCCCCAAGATTTTTAGTATAAGTCACGGGCGTGAATCTTTGTTTATTGCCCATGACCTGTCCAAGACTTTTACTAAAAATACCCATGACTAAATCAGAGCCTTAGTTATAATCGCTTAAATGTGTATCATATAGTGTATACTGGTTAGCAAAAAAAGTACTACATTTAGTGTAAAGGCTATATTTGATTTCAAATCAACATATTTCACTGGTTATATCCACCAAGGAGAATGAACCTTTCTTTAGGAAAATAACTAAAAAATACAAATGCTAAACAAGATTAAAATCAATTATTTAAATCAAGGTTTACTGCTTGCTGACGTAAATCATGTTTAAAATCAGTGATTTAAATCAAGCCACCCAGCACTGATGTGATCTTGTAGCAGCCAGTAGCTAGTCAATGGCCCTGATAGCTATTAACTGGCTAAGAAGGCAACAGTGGCAACCAAATATTTCCTCTGCTGAGGGGGAAACTCATCAGAAGGGTCCCTTCAGTGAGTCAGGCACGATAGCCCCATGTAAATCAGTGTATTCTGCCATCTCCTGTTCTACTCATCTGATTTGAAATTGCATTTTATTCAGTGATTTTGTTTTAAACACGCAAGAGGGTCAGGAAACAAAAGGAACAAAGATTCTAGTTAAGTGCTGTTTCTAAAAAGTCATATGTTTTCAACCATCCGGGCTCATAGTCAGTCTCGAAAGCTCCGATGGTGAGTGGATGTGTGTCACAAATGCCATACCTTGTTCAGCTTTTACTCTTGGACACACTTAACTGGGAGACTTACACATGTTGTGTGCGTACATAGTGCAAAGCACATACAAACTTAACTCTGCAGTAGCTACAAAAACAAGCTATCAAAAGTGCAGCTGCAACAACACTGCACTCAAAAGACGCTTCAACAACATCTGATACATTCAATTTTTTAAAAGTCAGATTTTATAGGGCCAATGTCCCCATTTAAAAATAAAACATGCACTGGTGGCTAATAAAACCGGGTTTTAACAGCCATGCTTGCAAAAGAACTGTTTTTAGAGTTAGCAAAGCTCATAGCCTTTTAATCGCACGTCAAACACCGAGCTCTCAAGAACAAAGCCTGGGTTTTTTTTTGTAGTCTCTGCCAAGTGCTCCTAGATATTAGATCTCTGGCATCCATACAAACCCCTCAGAACCGAAGGGGTTAATGCAGCCTCTGAAAGTCCACCAAAAACTTATTAGCTTCAAGGCAATGCCACCAACTCTGAAATAAGACAAAATGGAAAACAATTGTGTTTGCCAACTTGGCTTCAAATAAAAAAGCTTATTAAAAACATTCACATTTACTGCTAATAGAAACAGTGCAAGTAAAAGACATACAAGAACTGTTTTCACTTGTTATTATATAAAATTTATAATATACAACAAATTTATTTGATCCACAGAATCCAAATTCCTTTTCCTACAAATCTGTTCATTAATATTTTCAGCGACCCACTGTTACAGAATTGCACTTGCCAGGAATTTTATGATGAAAATACTGAGGGCAACAAAAAGCATTTGCATTTTGTAACTAATTCCTGGTAACTTCACAGCAGGAAGCAACAGCAGCATGCTTTACCACACAGAGATCCCGTTCAGGGACCTCAAATTGCTTTCCAAACATCAATTAATTATGCCTCCATACCCCAATGGTATAACATGGGTGGCAAAAGGAAATGATGTCACAGAACTGTTAAGTGACTTGTCCAAAGTCACACAGCAAGTATCAGAGCTGGGAATACAACTCAAGAGTCTTCATTCCCAGTAACCTGCAGATCAGACCTAGGTTGCTTCTGCAAAGCCAGACAACTGGGAAAGTAATCTAGTGTCAATGTCAGAGGCACATGCCCTATCACAGCATCGAGGGGATGAATAAAAGACCAGGGCCCCCCACTGTGTGCTGTCTGATATACAGACAGTAAAAAACAATGACAGGCCCTGCCCCAAACAGCTCACAATCAAGGTGATGACAAACTGCAACAGTTGTGTGAGAAAGAAGCAGGTTGCAGAGGGGTTGGAGGGGAAGGATGAGTTTCACCTTAAAGCAAGCAGAGATTTCAACTAGTGACCAAGTTATCCAGAAGTAGAAAGAGTCCCTGCTGCCAGAGAGAACAGAAATGCTATAACGGGTGAGGGACAAATCTAACAGAGTTCTAACAAGGTCTCATCGGACTACCCCAGAATGTGTACACTGCAGTAGGTGCCCCAAAGAGAGAAATTCCTCCCACGTTTCATACGTTAACTCACACACATACGCCTATCAGGAGTTATACCACCACACTTACATACACAGCGCTTCAGTTGCTACTGAGGCGTATAGAAGTGACACCTCAAGTGCAGGGGACCAAATTCTGCAGTGTGGCCTGGACAGCACCCTCACCTTCATATGCTCCACCTGTGAATACTCTGCCAATACAGCCAACTTAAAAGATCAGAATACTGAAACCGATTGCATTTTACAAAGCCTAACTGAAGGCTGCTATGTGTGCCCCTTAAAGACGGATGAGCAGCCCTAGAACTGAAGATTAGTGGTCTAGGGAAGATGGCCTCGCTCAAGAGAATTAAGAGCTAACATTTCTGGATTGACTTCTTTCCTGTTTACAGTAACTGTTTCTTTAATTTTCAGGGTTGCAAAAGAGAACCATGATGAGTGATTCATTGCTTAGGAGGATGAATTGGAGTTTATTTTAGGCAAATGAACTTTGAGTGTGGCTCATAGGGCACAATATTCTAAACATATGTAGCCCACATGTAGTAGCCATGATCCCATTAACCCCCTTTCCCTGAATTCTTTTCAATCCCAGGATGGAGGGGGAAATCTACATTAGAAGGGAGGTAGACAAGAGTGAAGAGGGGTTCCCAGGCACTGGGGGAGTAGCAGCCATGCAGGGGGTTTGGAAGGGAAGAAAGGGGATGGAATTAACAGCAGAGGGCTGGAAAGGTTAGGGCCAGGAGCAGCAAGATAGAGCTGTGCTGGGAAGGGGGAAAGCCAGGTGGTGAGAAAATAGGTAGAAGGAAAACTGAGCCACTGGAGAAGTAACCAGATTAAGACTAGGCAGGGTGACCAGCTGCAGAGGTAACTGTTAGCCCAGAGGAACAGCAGGAGCTGACTGGAAGGGCTGAGGAGGTGGCTGTGAAATGGTAGGAGAGAGAAGAATTTCTCTAGGAATAAGTATGGCCCAGTAGATGTATCCCTCCAGCTCCGATTTGTGCTCCACGTTTTAAACTGTAGGAGGAGCTGAAACTTTGCTAATTGATCTGTGGTGACAAACCCGATGTATTTTGCGGTGTGAGGGTTTTCTCAACTTTTTTATTCTATCAAGAGCCTGGAAGGAGACACACCAAGTAGTTTAAATAAAGCACAGTTGAAAACATCATAGCCCTCACTCAATACAAATAGCCAGAGAAAGGGTCCTGGGCATGCCGGCAATCACACAAAAGAAAAGAGTACACGGCATGCCCCACACTTGCTCTTGACAAAAACTGAATGGAAACACTGAAGCCTGAAAACAAAGGTTGGGGATCCTCAAGAAACTCTAGGAACCTCAAGAACAGAAGACACGCCAAAAACAGCCAGCGGAGGAGGGGCGGTTTGGGCTCTTTTTAATGAGGAGGAATTTTGCTTATGAAAACAGGCCACAAAATCTTTACATGGATGACCCAACACTCCCTGTATGTTTACAGGAATTGGCAAGTTCAGGAAACTCACTTTAAGCCTGCTTTAAATACCACCTTAGAAATATAAAACTGAAGACTAATTGGTCTCTCCAGTTTTGCAGCTTGTTACTAATAAAAGACATTGTACATACAGCCTGGTACTTGCTGTTCACCTGCAGCAGTGGGGGGGAAAAGCATCATGCCAATATCCTGGTCTGGAAATCTACACGTGCTGTTTTCCATTCACTGTCTAAAGCAGGGGTCGGCAACCTTTCAGAAGTGCTGTGCCGAGTCTTCATTTATTCACTCTAATTTAAGGTTTCGCGTGCCAGTCATACATTTTAACGTTTTTAGATGGTCTCTTTCTATAAGTCTATAATATATAACTAAACTAGTGTTGTATGTAAAGTAAATAAGGTTTTTAAAATGTTTAAGAAGCTTCATTTAAAATTAAATTAAAATGCAGAGCCCCCTGGACCGGTGGCCAGGACCCGGGCAGTGAGAGTGCCACTGAAAAATCAGCCTGCGTGCCGCCTTCGGCACATGTGCCATAGGTTGCCTACCCCTGGTCTAAAGGGTTGATATGACATAGGTAAAGAGCTGCTGAATACTCAGGAATGGAAGTATATGCACAAGTGATATACTTATGCTCATACGTACTGTATTTTGTGGCGACACAATCATCCACCCCATCTCCCCAGCAACACATTTCCTAGTGCTTTCTCCAATTTGCCACTTTCTTCTGATATTTTCCTAAATTCCCACTGTACCTAGCGGTACTTGCTGTGCCCAAGAACCCAGACCTTGCCATCCTCCAAATATTACCCCCCACATGTCCCCAGAGCACCACAATCCTATTTCCCTATAGGCCACACACAGCCCATTCTAGCCCACTGGCCCCTGAAAAAGACTCCCTTAGCCATACTTCAATACGTTTTGCTACAAATCATTGTGGACTGGGCACCTACTTAGGTGAGATGTTGCTTCAGATTTCCAACAACAGTTCCTGTTGTAGTACAATTAGATAGGAGTACTGAGCATGAGTAGTGATTAGAGGTGGAAACTCATAGACTCATAGACTTTAAGGTCAGAAGGGACCATTATGATCTTCTAGTCTGACCTACTGCACAACGCAGGCCACAGAATCTCACCCACCCCCTCCTGTAACAAACCCCTGACCTATGTCTGAGCTACTGAAGTCCTCAACTTGTGATTTAAATACTTCAAGGTGCAGAGAATCCTCCAGATGTAGAAGGTGAGGGACTGGATGGTGGGGGGGGAGTGAGAGCCGAAAAGGCATGTGGCTGAATCAGATGATAACGCGGGAGGAGGTGGGTATAAATGAGGGGTACTACTCTGTGTATGGGTGGGGGGCAGAAGTGGGTAGGGGAGATACAGGGACTACAGCCGGGGGACAAACTGGACGTCAGGACTCAAGTTCCACTCCCAGTTCTGCCCCTGAGACATGGTGAAACCTGGGTCCAAACAATGAAACCCTCCTACATTTCAGTTTCACCACCTATAAAATGGAAATACTAATCTTCACCCACTTTCCAGGGACCTTGTGAAAGTGAGGCTCAACTGTTTGCAAAGCACTTTGAGACCCTTATTTAAAAAAAAGAAGAAGAATACACTGAAGAATATAAAGCACTCAGCCACTTAATCTCTTAAGGATTTGCAATCAGCCTGCACCTGTCAGGACCAGATCTCCTGTAATGACTGATTGCATACAAGGTCTGTTACTATCCTGAAAGATAAGTTTTGTTCCATCTCATCAGTGAATCTAACCAGGGTTTACAGTACTTGTGTTCATTTAATCTCTCACTTTTTTACATCTGCTCAGTGGGAACACAAAGTTGAAGGACATGATAAAAAACCCTATTATTTCCATATGGGTTTCCAAATAAATGGCTTTCAATTGAAATACCATATGCGCAAAAGGACTCACGCAGGACCTGTAAGTAGTGCTGTGTACACAGTACACATACATGTGTCCAGAGTCACTTTTCCCTTTTTGGTGTTTGATTCTGCTAAAACAAATACTTTAGCCCCTATCTTGTAGCAAGACATTTCGTTGCATGTCATTTGGCAGATGCAATGGTGGGGCCCTGCCAATTCACCCTGAAGCCCTCCGTTTTAATCAGTATCACATAAAGTTTAACACATGCTTTGAAATGTGCACCAGATTCAAAGCTTCGCCTCAAGGGGGTCCTGCTGAATAACACATACCATCCCAGCCGCTGCTCTTCTAGCAATTATCTTTCAACTTTGGCCGAACCATTCGAACTGTCAACGCCAGCACACTGCCAACCAGAGGAAAGGTTGTGGGGTCAGAACTGAAAACAAGACTCCTAAAGGCTGGAGCATACTGAGGACACTGTGGGGTGTTTGTTTATACTGCTGTCTGCTTATAAGGAGAACCCCCAGGGCACTTGTTTCATGGGTTAGCAGAACTATAAACAGCGTTAAGAGGGGCGGAAAAAGGTTAGCGATGACAGAAGTGTCAGCATCTGCTAAGCCCCTCCTTCAAAAGTTTGAGAAGTCCAGAAAGTTTGCACATCATAACAGGCAGCCTTCTCTGGTGATCAGAACATAGGATGAGCCAGGAACTTCCAAATTCTAACCCCAGTTCTATCACTGATTCCCTTTGTGGCCTTCGTTAAATGAGGAACCCTCCCAATAGCTCAGAACTCATCACCTGTAAATAGCAGATAATGCACACCTGCTTCACCCGCGAGTTGTGAGGACTCCAGTTTGTAAAGCGCTAAGAGGACAGAAAGCACTAGGTCGTGTTATGATTATTGTGGGATTAGGAGATTTAACAGAGTTGGAAGCAAGAGCAAAAACAGTGATTAAACAGTCCGAGCTTCCATCTACGGAGTGTTGGATTGTTAGTAGCTTGATTAGAAAAATCCTCATGCAATTCCTATTAGAGACTAACAAGGCAACCCCGCCCTCTCAACCACAACTAGGAAGGTGGTGAGCTGGGACTACTGTCTACCATACGGAACTTGCTTCATTTCACTCCATCCTCTTCCTTCCTCCCACAACATTAGTTAGTTGCATCCACCGGTTGCATCTTGCCATACAACAAGATTGCAAATTTTTTGAGGCAGGGCCTGTCTTTTTGTCTTCGTGACAATGCCCAGCACAAAGGGGCCTCAATCTCTGATTCTATTTGTAACACAAACGGTAAATAATAGTTTTGAGTCACAATTCTGTTGCTCCTCCCAGCCCAGCCTTGTCAATTTGTTTACGTGCCCACCGTATGCTCAAAAAAAATCTCTTCTCTCCACCCTCTTGTGCCCTACAATCTTGGTCATCAATATGATCATATGATGCAGCTGTTCTTGCTTATTTTTATTCAATTTAAAAATTAAGATTGGGATTTTCAGAAATGCTCTTTGTTGGCCTACCAGCTCCCACTCACGTCAATGCCACCACCCACAATGAATTCAATGTGAGCATAATTAGGTGAATGCTGAGTGCTTCTGAAAATTCCATGCCAAGTATAAAAAAATAAAGAGAGAAATCTCCAAAAATGATTATACTTTAGAGACTGGGGAGTTAAAACAAACCCTGCAAACAGGGCGGGAGGGGAGCAGTTTTTGCTATATAAATGTAATTGCTAAGCCAAGGAATTAATTCATCAGCCCTTCAAGCAAACTTCTTTTGCTGTAAAAAAACCAGGAGTACTTGTGGCACCTTAGAGACTAACAAATTTATTTGAGCATAAGCTTTCGTGGGCTACAGTCCACTTCATCCGATGCATAGAATGGAACATATAGTAAGAAGATATATATACATACAGAGAACATGAAAAGGTGGAAGTTGCCATACCAACTCTAAGAGGCTAATTAATTAAGATGAGCTATTATCAGCAGGAGAAAAAAAACTTTTGTAGTGATAATCAAGATGGCCCATTTCAGACAGTTGACAAGAAGGTGTGAGGATACTTAATATGGGGAAATAGATTCAATTTGTGTAATGACCCAGCCACTCCCAGTCTCTATTCAAGCCCAAATTAATGGTATCTAGTTTGCAAATTAATTCCAGTTCAGCAGTTTCTCACTGGAGTCTGTTTTTGAAGCTTTTTTGTTGCAAAATTGCCACCTTTAAGTCTGTTACTGAGTGTTCTCCTACTGGTTTTTGAATGTTATGATTCCTGATGTCAGATTTGTGTCCATTTATTCTTTTGTGTAGAGACTGTCCGGTTTGGCCAATGTACATGCCAACGTACATGGGAGAGGGGCATTGCTGGCACATGATGGCATATATTTTGCTGTGGATTTCCTACTGCAAATTCCCACGGACAATAGAAATTACAGGCAAAATAGCCCTCATCTGTATAAACGCAGAGTCCACAGTGAATTCAGGAAAACATCAGCTGCAGTATGGGGGAGGCCACAGAGGCTTCTGTTAAACACCAAGTTGTAAAACATAAGATCATATTTGTAAAAATTGCAGCTGTGCCTGCCAGCAGTGAATTAACTGGTGCTGTAAGATGTACCCTCTTTTTGGATGAAACAAAGAATCCCGGATTAATGTCACTGGAAAAATGACTGAAGTGATCAACTGAGTGAAGTGGCCAAATTGTCTCACGTTGCTTCCTATCCATCAGTCCACAAGCATCTGAGGAGCTTGACCAGTAACTACCAGGAGTAACATTATCAAATATGCCTAAGTGACTTAAATGCCTAAATCCCAGTCCCAAAAGTGATTTAGGCATTTAAGAGCCTAAATCTCATTGGAAGTTAATAGGATTTAGGCACTTACGTCACTGTGGCACTTTTCAAAACTTTTCCCCTTCTTACTTTTCTTCTCTACCACTGAAAAGATGTCTCCTTCAGTCTTATCATACGAAAGAGCTAAAATTTGGGGGGGGGGGGGGGGGGGGGGGAGNCAGCCTCTCCTCATAAGTCATGTGCTCCAGCCCCCTGATCATTTTCGTTGCCCTCCGCTGGGCTCTTTCCAATTTTTCCACATCCTTCTTGTAGTGTGGGGCCCTCTTGGTGGCTGTTCTCCACTTGCTTTACCTGTAAAGGGTTAACAAAGTCCCCCAGGTAAAGGAAAGGGAGTGGGCACCTGACCAAAAGAGCCAATGGGAAGGCTAGAACTTTTTTAAAATGGGGAAAAAAAGCTTTCCCTTTGTCTCTCGGTTGTTCTCTCTTGGCTGAAGAGACAGGAGCAGCAGGAATGTTGTGTAAAGTTTGAACTAGGTATGAAAAATTATCTTCTGTACCTAGAAAGATTCATTGGGACAGGGAATGTTTAGATCGGGGTAGGCAACCTATGGCACGTGTGCCGAAGGTGGCACGCGAGCTGATTTTCAGTGGCACTCACACTGCCTGGGTCCTGGCCATAGGTCTGGGGGGGCTCTGCATTTTAATTTAATTTTAAATGAAGCTTCTTAAACATTTTAAAAACCTTATTTACTTTACATACAACACTAGTTTAGTTATATATTATAGACTTATCGAAAGAGACCTTCTAAAAACGTTCAAATGTATCACTGGCACGCGAAACCTTAAATCAGAGTGAATAAATGAAGACTCGGCACACCACCCCTGAAAGGTTGCCGACCCCTGGTTTAGATAGATGCAATCAGGTTTAGTTCTTTATTTTGGCTTGTGGGTTTCCTCTGTGCTAAGCTCAGGTATTTTTGTTTTCTTTTGTAACGTTAAGCTGGACCCCAGGGAGCCATTCCTGGTGTTTAACCCCTTTTCAGTTGCTTTATAAAATCTAGCAATAGCCTGATTTTCCAGATGTGTTTCCTTTCTTCTTTTTTTAATAAAATTTACCTTTTTTTTAAAAAAAAAGATTGGTTTTGTGTCTTAAAAGGTCTGTGCATATGTTGTTTAATTAGCTGGTGGCAACAGCTAATTTCCTTTGTTTTCTTTCTCAGCTCTTCCCCGGGGGGGGGGGGGGGGGAAAGGGCTTGAGGGTGCCCCCCAGGAATGAATTCCCAAGTGTGCCTTCCTGGGTTCCAAAAAGGGTTTTTGCGTTTGGGTGGTGGCAGCGTTTACCAAGCCAAGGTCAGAAAAAAGCTGTAACCTTGGGAGTTTAATACAAGCCTGGAGTCGCCCCCACCTTCTGCACTCGAAGTGCCAGAGTGGGGAAATCAGCCTTGACACCTGTCAAGACAAGCTCTAACCCTGTTAAAATGTCATCCTCCTTGTCCATTTGTGCATATTGTAGATTCAATATAACCGGCAGTCTAAATTAAAGCAAGGCACAAAACTAATAGCAGGCTTCTTATAAGTCATGATAGATATCACACAGTGCAGAACCGTGCAGGAAAGCTTGTGCTGTGTCCGGTAAGTCAATGCCTGGCTTTAGTCATCTCTAGTCATTCCTTCTTTTCACAACAGCTAAATTCATGCACAATTTTTAAGAGGAAAAAACGTAAAAAACCCAAAACCCTAAACAGAACACTAAGGCTTTCTCGCCACTGACCCCACTCGCTTGTTACTGCGTATCAGCCATCTCACCAAACGAACACTAAGCCACAATCAAAAAATTAACTGACAGAGAAAAGAGAGACCCCCCCCCCCCAAATCTTCATTACTTAAAAACTTTAAAAAGCTCATGGGTGATGCAGAAATCAATCTTGAAGTTACAAATGAAATTAAAACCATGTTACTACCACATGATTTCTGGACCTAACTTCGCTTCCCAATTTAAGATCATCAGAGGTTTGGGAGTGATTTATTTGTATTCTTCCTACTCAGAGTATTTACAAAAGGCCATGCAGAAAGAGCTACTTCCAGCAAGGAACAGATCTATCCATTGCACTGCGCTATGCTTTTTGGGGAGACCTGTACAAAGCAGGACCTTGCTGCAGCGATGGAAAGAGCCATTATTTGTGCACGCATGGTTCTGGAAAAACATATCGCTTGTGACAAAGACACCAGAAGAACCACCACCACCACACGACCTACAGGTTAGATCCTCAGCTAGTATAAACTCAGGTAGCGCCTCAATTTCAATGACTCTATACACCAATGGCCCTACAATCTCTACGTAAAAGAATAAATGGACACAAATCAGACGTCAAGAATGATAACATTCAAAAACCAGTTGGAGAACACTTCAACCTCCCTGGCCACTCGATTACAGACCTAAAAGTCGCAATATTACAACAAAAAAACTTCAAAAACAGACTCCAACGAGAAACTGCTGAATTGGAATTAATTTGCAAATTGGACACCATCAAATTAGATTTGAATAAAGACTGGGAGTGGATGGGCCATTACACAAGGTAAAACTATTTCTCCATGCTTATCTTCCCCCCCGCCCCCTACAGTTCCTTATATCTCCTTGTCAAGTGCTGGAAATGGGCCATTTTCATTACCACCACAAAGACTTATTTTTCTCTCCTGCTGACAACTGATCACTCTCCTTATAATGTGTATGGTAAGATCCATTGTTTCATGTGTGTATATATATATATCTTCCTTCTGTATTTTCCACTGCATGCATCCGATGAAGTGAGCTGTAGCCCACGAAAGCTTATGCTACAATAAATTTGTTAGTCTCTAAGGTGCCACAAGTACTCCTATTCCTTTTTGCAGTATTTAAATTGTTATTTTTCTTTCTTTTTTTGTTTTTTTTTTGTTTTTTGCCGACCGCGTAAAGCTGAAATCGCTCATGTTAAATGCGCCTAAGATGCAACAGACCTGTACTTGGGAACTTAAGAGCCTGATTTAAGGCTATTTACATTGGATATTTTGACATAGGACGTTGACACTGTGTTTACTGGTCAGAAAGCTTTAACTTTTTGAACCTCAACCTCTATTGTCTTTAAAGAATTACGGTATTGTCTGACCTCTTAATTTCCCACAACTATGAAAATTCAAATCATTACAAATCAAAAATTTGCTTAAAAATAAACTGGTATTATTATTATAGAAATTGTATAAATAAAGGTGAATTCTGCCACGCCTACCTACACTTAATTCCCTAAGGCTTGTTACCTTGAAATACCCTTTTATTGCTGTGTTCTGTGGATTCATCCTCTTTATGCTTCTGATCAATGGCACAGTACTTTCACATTTTCCACCAGTTCCTGTGTAAGAGTAATCAGGTTGTCTTTGGCTGTAACCCTCACTCTCCTCACCTTTCAGTTAAATTAAAAAACTTAGTTTGCTGAAGGATTTCACTTTGTTTTGGTCACACACACCCATTTGTAATTTGTACAGTAGTGTCAGACAAAGTGTGCTCTGTAAGTTAGAGGCTATGGAGATCTTAATCAGTAAGATTCATTGTAAAGTGTAATAGTCCCTTAATATGGTCTATTATAACTCATTAGCACACCAGAGTCCAGAATTTCCCAATGAGCTGAAATGCTCTTTTGTTGAGTTTTAGAGGGCGCCTGTTTCCATATTACCAGTCATCTGCTCAGATCTCACTAACTGAAAAGGGCTGGCCCAGGTCAGTAATTGAGAACACCTCTAAAAGTCGCCTGGCAATGATGGTGCCCCAGGGTGGTGATATGTATAGTGGACAACATGCAGCCAGAGGAACTATCTTTCAGATGAATCATAAAACGTAAGTCTTGCCCACTGGTGGTCATTATAGATCCAACACCCAGACCAAACTCCAACATAAAGTCAGTTTTAAGTGGATACAAAATTCTAGGCATGTCTGGGATCTATCCCTGACATTGTGAAAGACTTGCTGCGTGATCTCAGACAAGTCACTTAACCAGTCTGTACCTTACTTCCCCCATTTGCAAGTGAAATTAATGGTCATCCATCTTTGTAAATTGTTAACTTCTGCAGATGAGGAGTTCCATATTCATGCACAGTACTACGTATTCTGCTGCCCTACTATGTTAACATGGGCTCCCAGAACCTTGTCAACTTTACTTGTAATATCTACTGTCAGCCTTGGTACAGTGACTAGAATATCCACCAGCTAAAGACAGTAAAGGGAAGTTACAACTTATACACAATACAAGCACCTAAGACTGAAAACTTTTAAAGGGACTTTTAAAAATAATTTAAAAAGTTGATTAATTTGGGAAACAAATGTTATTACATTAACACCTAGAAAGCCCAACCAAGCCTGGGGCCCTACCATGCTAGGCGATGAGATAGCGTCCCAGCAATAAAGCGATATACGTAAACTGAACAGTACCCCTTAGCTCACTTCAGTGTGGTATTCCAGATATCCGATATAGCTACAGTCCTCTGGCACAATAAGTAGGCACGGCGTAAGTTAAAAATGGCTGGTTTCAATTTGATATTTCTCTGCTTTTGTTAGACTTTTTCAGTGTAGCTTGAATGTTATGACAGTTGGAGGATGAAGGATTTATTTTGAGAAACATCCCTGGGTTTCAGGAGTTTAAAATGACCTAAAAAGCAACTAGAGGAAAAGCTGGTCCAGCACAGGGCTGCCCTATAATTAAACTTTTGAGTTTACTTATGAATGACGTAGACACGTCTACGAACAGTTCCATAGAGCAGCCTAGTATGCTACAGGAATACTATAGTCCCTGTGACCATTAGTCATAGATACACTGAAATAAATAAACTCTGCGATTTAGCTGTTTAATTTTTGAGGTCATAAAAAAATCAGAAGAATCCCCATTAGTTAATAACATTTCTATAAAGTATAAATGTTAAACACAGACTTAAAGGCACAGAGTTCCTCTTAAATAAACAGAAAAACATTCCATGAAAAGCCAGGAAACATTAGAATAAAAGTTCTTTTATGATAATAAGCACATTTGTGCTCAAATCTTGTGATGTGGGGAAAAGCACAGGAAAGCATAAAGACCTCAAACAACACGCATCACGGGAACAGAAACGTGTTTATGTCAGCAAATGTACCTATCACCACCTCCACAGCATGGCCCACATGTGCCATTGGCCTCCACCTCCACTGAAATCCTCATCCATGCCTTCATCTCCTTCCTCCTTGGCTGCTGGCTTCCCCAAGTCCCAGTTCACCAGACTCCAAGCCTGGTCAGAATGCTGCTGCCTACCTCCTCACACATACAAGGAAGCCCGCCCACATCACATCTACCTTTGGTCAACTCCATTGGCTCTTCCATTCATTTCAGGATCCACTTTTAAATCATTCTTAAAATCTTTCCTTTAGTTACTCCAACTCTCTCTGCTTGCAACCCTGTGCCATCTATTCTTGTAGCACTGGTCTCCTGTTTGGTTCTCCACACAATCCCCCTATTGTCAATGCAAGAGTCTTCTCCTCCGCATCTCCTGCTATCCTGAAAAGCCTTTTTACGTCTTCCTAATATAATATATGGAGATATATCTATCTCATAGAGCTGGAAGGGACCCTGAAGGGTCATCGAGTCCAGCCCCCTGCCTTCACTAGCAGGACCAATTTTGCCCCAGATCCCTAAGTGGCCCCCTCAAGGATTGAACTCACAACCCTGGGTTTAGCAGGCCAATGCTCAAACCACTGAGCTATGCCTCCCCCCTACTTCATCTCTTTTTCAATCTCAACTCAAAACAGATATTTCCCTGTCTCAGCTATTTGTGTAAGCTCTAAAGCATCTTAGGTACAATTTGTATGAAAGATCCCACTGTTTGGAAGGTATTACACCAATATTTTTGCCTCGGTTTTGGATTAAAATAATGCTCATGAGAGAGATATACAGACAGACAGGCTAGTATCAACACTCTAGCTCACTAGCGCCCACACTTCTGCTACTTGCACAGCTTAGCCAATGTACCTGTCCTAATTTGCAATAGCATCCAATCCTTTACTGTCTGTGAACCCCTAATGCAGAGATGGCCAGCCACAAGAGTGCAATTAATCACTGGAACATACCAGGGATGTGGTGGATTCTCAAACACCTGTAGGCTTGAAAGAAAAGATATTTAGGATCCAGAGAGTATTTTTCAACAGTTTCTAACAATTTTAAAGAGGAACTGTAAACCTTTGAAGATCTCACCCTGACCGTAACAGAATGTGTAGATTTAAGTTACAAATACAGTATTTGGAGGAAGACACTACTGAATCTCTCCTAGGAAATTTTCAGATTAATTATATAGTGAATGGCAAGTGCTAAAGGATCAACTCAGTCAGTCGTAAAATGGTCGGAATACAATTTTACATGTCAAATCTTAATGAAGTAGCAGCCTAAGATTAGAAGGAAAAATTAAAGATGAAATTAAAATGAATATTTCTTTTTACACAGGCATTTTGTACTGAAATAAAATGGAAAGCCTGTTTATTTTCTCAAGCTATTTCTAATAGGGTTGGGCTGATAGCAGAAAGTGGGTTGGGAAGAGGAGATTTTATGATGGCTTGACAGTTTAATGAATATTAATCCATTAAATTAGTCTCTCTCTGTCTGCACACACGTGCATTACATGGTTAACTAAAACATTTTTAAGTCTTCTCAAACTAGTGCGTTTTAAAATGGCATCTTTCGATTAAACAGCTGTTAATAGTAAAATAATCTACTACAGAAAGACATCATGATGTTTCACTGCTTCCTTGTCAAACTCCTTCCTATTTGTCTGCTTCATGCACCTGCTGCCTCTTGTCACAAGCCTAGACTGCAACAGGGACTGTCTTCATAGCATTTGTTTGAAAAGCAGCTGGCACAAGGGGGTCCCCGAAGATACTAGTTTAATACAAACAACAACAGTAGCATCCAAACTAAGTTTCTATTGCAGTTATAGTATTTCAGAAAATCAGTTCCACGTTACCAAACTATCCAGGTGGGGGAAAACAAGAGTGAAATTAGAATAGCGAAACAAAGTAGATAGTCTGACATTGCGCCATCACTGGGTGACCTGGCTGGTCCTTTTAACAGGGTTTTTCCCCTTTAAAGTTACCTTGCTTTTGTCAGACTCAACATTATTTTAATTTATTGTAGTTTTTGTGCTTGTTAAAGAAAACATCTGGCCTGAGACAAGATTAAAGCATTCAATGGAAGCTCTGAAACCTGAGGAATACTTTATCAGTGCTCGGCCATGTCTGTAAAACAAGGTCCCATAGTAATAAGCACGACACAGGGATCTTACAAGCACATTAAGAACTAACCTCAAATTTGGCATTGGTGTACGCAGCCCACGTGGCAGGGGATCCTAAGACTGAAACAAGGCAAGCAGGAAAGGCAAAGCACAAGCAACGACCTTTGGAATAGATCTGCTCTTGCCAAGAGTCTGACACACAGTAGAGCAGGGACATTCTCCGCACAATGCGTTCAGAGAAGTACAGTTAAATCTAATTTACTATAAAATATACATACAAAGAAAAAACAACTTCCATATGTGTTACAGAAGATTATACAAAGTTTAAAAATCTTGGGGATGAGGATAATTAAAAACACAGCACAAAATGCATTTCTTAACATTTTTCCCGGGCCATCGAAAGGCCAGCAATCAGCATCTGGAGTTCTAGCAGCAGTCTGAGAAAATGTCATTCTATCCCCCTTTCCAGAGAGGAATTGCTTTGCTCATTTGGCTCAGGATGGTGTGCATGTGTTTACATTTAAAACAAAGCACAGGGACATAGCAGGATTTCCCAATAATACTGAAATTGCCACATGCCACGTCTCTACTTATCACCATCAATTCAAATAAATTAACTGACAAGAACGTCCTCAGATGTTTGGAAATATGTCAGCCATTGTGAAAGCAACCTGAAACAGAAAGCCGAATAGATTCACACTAGGTCCCAACCAGCCTCAGATCAGGGTTCTGAAAACCAGCTAACCCTTTACTAAGCCAGTGGTTCTCAACCTATTTACCACTGTGGGCCACATATGTGGCCCATACCGTGTTATGTGGTATGCATCCAATGCTACCTGTATGGCCCTGAGGATGTCACATGGGTCGCAGCTTATGCTAATTGTGCCGCAAGTGGCCCACAGGCTGCAGGTTGAGAACCACTGACTAGTAGCACCCTATACAACAAGTCGTCCTCTTGGCTTCAGTGGAATCACACATGTTAGGTACTATTCAGCCTAAGGGTATCACAGTGTCAACCTAAATCTAGTAAGAATGCATGACTACTGAGGAGATATTTCAAACTTACAAAGTTCTTATCATCCAGGGCACGTAAATATTAGTTTTCCGTGATCATCATGGCAAAGGGCAGGCAAGCAAGTAGATTTCTGCCTGGGCTGGTAAATACTCATGCCAATTCTGCAATTGCTATCTATTAAATTTAAATATTTGGCAAAGTACTGTGTACAGTAATGTTGCTATATACATTAAACAATAAATGAACGTGTCATTTACCTTCCACCATTTAGGTGTGCTATTATTCGGTATTCCCAGACAAAAACTCTGTAAAGAAGCAGTTAAGGCTGAGAGAACACATCAGTAATTTAGAGTAAAAACCATACAGGGATGTTTGTACCTCAAAACTAAGCATTATAAATCCAGGGAATTCAGAGTTCAGATGAAATTTAAAAAAAATCCAAACATATTAGGGTATGGAAATGCAATGTTTGAATGCCGTAACAACCTTAACTTCACCCTGTAATGATACCATGAATAACTATACAATTCTAATGAATGTATATTAGCAATTATGGTCTCAGATTAAAAGAAGTTAGAAAAATATGAAAGAAATCAGACATCTGTGCTGACATTTCCTTTTAAAATGTTACACTTACTATATGATAACAGCATATATGCAGATATACTTTAGTTATCTTTGTCCAAACCTTAGCAAGTGCTGTATTGTATATAAAAAGGATGAAGCCTAGTCCATAGCAATTTCAGAAAAAGATGCAGTCAGGAGATCTGTATTCTATTCGAAGATCTGCAAATGATACTTGCCCAGTGTCACACAATGTAATTTAATCTTTACCAGTTTCCCCCTCGGTAGAATACTTGCGTTTCCCACAGGGCTGTTACGAGGCAGTGTTTGTAAGTGCCTTGTGTTCCTCAGATGAATGACATCAAGGAAGTGCAAAGTATTGTGTGAAAAGACATTGCACTCTTATCAAACACAGATTAATATTGATTAGGTTTGTATCTCTCAACAGATTTTTAAGAGAGTATATTCATTCATTTGGGTGGCTGATATGTTTTACCACTTTCTAGGAATACATACCCCCAAGTCACACTTTACACCACCTGAAAGATGTCAAAAAATGTTATGGGTCTATATTTTCACCATACAATTGTTATATCTGGCTTGAAATAACAGGATCTGTGGCTAAAACAATTAAATATCACCTTTAAAAAAAATGACAAGAATACCAGCACATTTAGACTCGTAACAAGAGATCACTACCTACTCAACATAAACTGTGACAATTCATCCTACAGATGCTCTGAAAAATATACTTGTTTCCATCCGTCTCTTTGAAAAGCAGGCTGAATGTTTTTGGCCATCCAGACAAATTTTATCCGATAATGACTTTTGGATTGGTTATTTTTGGCCCCCCTATGTCAAAACGCTCACAGTGCTCACACTGGATACTTAGCATGCGGCACCATTTTAAGCGACCTCTTTCACACGCCTGAAATATTTCAGGATGTTAAGCTATATAATACAAATACATACTGGATATCATCAAGTGTTAATAAGATGTAATTCATTCCCAACAACCCTATAACTCAGATCTTAAAAAAAAAAAACAGGTTCACGGAGCCAAAGTCCAAAGCAAGTTCAACACTGAGACTCTTTCATCTGCCTGAGTGCTGTATATTTAGTAACAATATTTGGGGCAGCAGAGATTCCCAGGGGATAATAGGTAATAAGGTTCAGAGTTAAAACACACACACACGCGGCAAAGGAATTAAAAAACAGTTTCTCGATGGAGCAGCACAAAAGTCTCCCGGTTCCTTCATAAGACTGACCCCAGGAACTATGACTCGACTTCACCCCCCACTGTCAGTTTCCTGTCCAACAGAGGGAGCCAAAGAACTCCCAGCATCTTTGAATGCCAGCCAGAGACACAGCTACAGCTTCCTGTCTTCCAAGACAGATCATTGTGAGTATCACAAAATGAAATGTTCAGCTCTTGTCATCATTGGCCTCAGAGTCGTAATGCTACAAAAACATCATTTCCTTCAAACTCTTTCTGCTCCCCATTGGCAAAATCAGAGAGTGGAACAGAATGTATGCTATGCTCATTTAAACCGAATGCATAGGCCCTATCACAGCCCACTAGAACTGCCAATCGCTGTTCAACGCTCTCCCAGGCCAGATATTCTTACGGAGTGTCTATCAACCAGAAACCGAACAGATTAAGCAAAAGATACAGTGATGCAAGAAGTGGTGTTGCAAGTCAGCAGGGGGAGCCCTTTCCTTCAGTTCCATCAATATCATGTGAAGGGACACTGCACTGCTGGCAACACAAAATTTAGGTCCCTGGTCATTTTTGATCCCTTTTGCCATTGTAAGCCCAATGCACTGGTCAAATTCCAACTTCCCTGGCAGTTTCAATTGGAAGCGGCATTCTTTGCATCATTTCCTAAGCTGCTATGTAGTGCCGTTCTGCGTTTAAAAACAAACAGCAGGCCCCAACCCAGAGACAGATGCACTTCAGCAGTGGACGAAGCAATCCCGGTTTTACAGTTTGCATCTTAGTTTGATAAGCCCGCAGAAATCTTTGGGATCCTTTTGTACGAAAGGCGTTATAGAAATGGAAGCTAGCAGTAGAGCGTACTCAAGATTTCTAAATATTTGCTACTTAGTGAGTCAGGCTGTCACATCTCCTCTGTCCAATAGTCTGTTTCGCTTAGCATTTTATTAGCTTCTGCCTAGAAGAAAAAAAAATTCCTTCTTAAACTTCTTCCCCAAGTAACCAAAAGATACTCAACAGATCCTGTGCAGCCTAAAAAGGGTCACTGAAAAAAAAACCTGTAATCCAAAGTGATGCAACTCAGTTCAGAAGCCTTTAAGGCCAAAGGGGTGGTGGATGAACAGGAAGGCAGCATGAGATCAAGCACTACTGACGCATATGAGGCAGTGATCAGAGAGAAAATGTTCAAAGGGGGCAAAAGAGACAGCAGTGCTTAGTGAAGACCAGATCCAGGGAGTGACCGTAACAATAGCCGAGAGACTTTAACTAGGGCTGAAGATCAAATCAGAGAGGTGTAAGGGTGAAGAAGCCAGAGGCAACAGGGTTGCATGGGTCTGTCACAGCTCCAGTCAAGAGCACCCCCGTCTTGGGCACTCTTCACATCACTGGGAGGGGATCCAGCCACAGAATCCCTGGGGGATTTAAGCCTCTGGAGTCTAAACGAAGCCCAAGTGCTGCCCCTAGATATAGTCTCAAAGCACAAACGCTCTGTCTAGTATGCTCCTTGTGAGAGCTGCAACCTCACTACACACAGCCCAGTCCACGGAACCAGTGCTGACTCCTCAGGTTCACCACACAGCTCAACCACACCCTCCCCCAGAATCCCAGCCCTGTGGATATTCTGGGCCCACAGTTACACTATTCACGTGCCCTTGAACAGGTGAACACAGCACAGACTTTGCAGAGGGTTCTAACACCATTGCTCTTTACTTAATTATATGAGAAATACACAGCTCTATACTAAAAAAATAAACCCCATATGCATTTCCCTGCCTTCGTTTCCTTACCACTCCAGAGCATTCTTTGGGATGGGGAGAGGGTCCACAGGAGCCATCCAGGTTCTCTCTGTTGTGGTGCACAGCTTGTGTTCTGAAACATGGAGCCTTCTCCCCCCAGCACACTTTCTCTGCCCTTGCTGGTCCATCCCCATCTTCTCTCCTGCCCCATGTTTCCAGTGTGGCTTACCCGGTCTCTCCCCCCGCCCACCTCAAGAGACCCTTTTAAAACTCCAGCTTTGTCACCTTTGTCTCTGTCTGGTTTGGGAATTTTCCACTCTCTCCTCGCCCCCGAAACAAGTTGGAGGAAGTACAAGTCATGGACAGGTAACGGGCCGGGCAGCAAACAAAAATTCACGGCCCGTGACCTGTCCATGACTTTTACTAAAAATACCCATGACTAAAATGTAGCCTCAATCATTATCCCTGGCCTGGCAGGGATGTGACACAGCCTTGTCAGCAAGGGTGGAATCTACAAACATACAGGGGCATCCCATGATACAGCAATTTCATAATAACTTCATCATAATCAATCAAAACTCATAAGTTGTACAGGCAGATTCCCCAAGTCATCACAGGGTCATCAACATACAAGTTGAAGGAACCAAGGCTGAGGAAGGAACAGAAAGTGACACACCACATCGAAATCATAGAAGAAAGAGGAATGTGATGGATAATAACTACCTGGAGGGGAAGAGGATGGGGAAAAAGAGAGACCCATTATGTGTAGTTTGAAAAGACTGAAGGTGGAAGAAGGAAGTGTTGGAAGTGACAGGAGGGACGGCGTGTGAGAGAGGAGGAGGAGACCCCACCATGAGAAAGGCTGTACTAGATGGGATGAGCCAGGTTTCAGCGAGTGCAAGGCGATGGAGGGACATGAGACACAGATCAGAAGCTGCAGCGTATGTGTTTGAGGTGGCCCAGCCACTGCCATTTGGAGTAGCAGAAATGAAAGGGGAGGTGGTGAGGATGAGACTAGTCCATGTATGGGAGTAGAGAGGGTGCAGGTGAAGGCTAGGGCAGAGTAATAAGTGTCCTCGCCAGAGATGGAGAGACAGCAGANTAAATTCAGAACAGTTAATAAGACCAATTTAAATACCAGGAGACAAAAAAACACTTTCCAGACATTGTTACTATGTATGCCTGAGTCTCTGACAGGATGAGATGATCAGCCATTTTCTTTGCAGATTCAGAGATGCTAACTTGACTTAACGTAAGTACTAGGTAGAATGGAAAAAGTTTGCTCTCCATTATTCCCAAAGTAATGGAGCTCAGAGTAGAAAGCCTATTCTATATTATGTTGCAGGAGGGTTTTTGAACAAGGACAATAACACAGCAGACACAACATGAAGGAAACCAATGAACGGAAAAGATTGTAGAAAGAATGGCATTTAGAAGATAAAGAAAAAATCATTGAGAAGTTTTAAAGAATAGTGAGAAAAGTTGTATTTCCTTGCTGTAAATAGTTTTGGGTTTATTTAAGTACACAGTTATGTACAATTAACTAGGGATCGCTTTCAAAGTCAATGCAATGGCAAGGTATTTGTAAAACATATAGTGTAAAAATGTACCTACTATTTGGAAGGAGCCAGGGCCGGCTCCAGGCACCAGCTGAACAAGCAGGTGCTTGGGGCGGCCACTCGGGAGAGGGGCGGCACGTCCAGCTATTCGGCGGCAATTCGGCGGAGGGTCCCTCACTCCCGCTCGGAGCGAAGGACCTCCCGCCGAATTGCCGCCGCAGATCGCAATCGCGGCTTTTTTTTTTTTTTTTTGCTGCCTAGGGCAGCAAAAACCCTGGAGCCGGTGCTGGAAGGAGCTCAGGATGCAGAAACGAAAGCATATTGCATGCTAATGTTTTACACTGACCATGGGAAATTGACACTGGCTCTTTCAGCTCTAATTTTTCACTATGCACAGCACAGCAGCACAAACACCAGGTTACGCTGCTAAATGGGAGATCTGGATTATACAACGCACCTTGGCCTCCTAGACTTTGGACTACTAGAAGTCTAGGGCAAAGTACAGAAAAACATGTCAGCGCTTTGCAGCTGCATCAGAAACAGAAAACAGACTCTCCTAGCAGCTGTAGAAAAAAGGATCATTCCGTTTCATATAGCAACACTTACTTAACAGTTAAAGCAGTTTTTGAAACATTGAACTACAATCGTCAGATACCCTAGCATAGAAAAGGACAGTTAAAACTGAACAGGTATGCTAAGCTTATCAGTAGAATGCAACACAAGACCCTACCTGTTTCATTGCCGTCTCTCCAATCTTGTCAGAGTGCTTACGAATACTCTCCAGGAAGTCTTTGAGGTCCGACATGGAAACGTCTTTTATCTCTTCACGCAGTTTAGGGATATTATCCACCATGATCTTGCAGAAGCGGTAGTGGCTCACCTGTGGCAGGTATGTATGCTCAAGGTGCTCTAATGTCTTCAACGCAGGGTAATGTCTGGGAAGAGTGTAAATCAAAGAGATAGCTAATGTAACGCCAATATTTAAAAAGGGCTCTAGGGGTGATCCCGGCAATTACAGACCGGTAAGTCTAACGTCGGTACCGGGCAAATTAGTTGAAACAATAGTAAAGAATAAAATTGTCAGACACATAGAAAAACAAACTCTTGAGCAAGAGTCAACATGGTTTCTGTAAAGGGAAATCGTGTCTTACTAATCTATTAGAGTTCTTTGAAGGGGTCAACAAACATGTGGACAAGGGGGATCCGGTGGACATAGTGTACTTAGATTTCCAGAAAGCCTTTGACAAGGTCCCTCACCAAAGGCTCCTACGTAAATTAAGCTGTCATGGGATAAAAGGGAAGGTCCTTTCATGGATTGAGAACTGGTTAAAGGACAGGGAACAAAGGGTAGGAATTAATGGTAAATTCTCAGAATGGAGAGAGGTAACTAGTGGTGTTCCCCAAGGGTCAGTCCTAGGACCAATCCTATTCAATTTATTCATAAATGATCTGGAGAAAGGGGTAAACAGTGAGGTGGCAAAGTTTGCAGATGATACTAAACTACTCAAGATAGTTAAGACCAAAGCAGATTGTGAAGAACTTCAAAAAGATCTCACAAAACTAAGTGATTGGGCAACAAAATGGCAAATGAAATTTAATGTGGATAAATGTAAAGTAATGCACATTGGAAAAAATAACCCCAACTATACATACAACATGATGGGGGCTAATTTAGCTACAACGAGTCAGGAAAAAGATCTTGGCGTCATTGTGGATAGTTCTCTAAAGATGTCCACGCAGTGTGCAGAGGCGGTCAAAAAAGCAAACAGGATGTTAGGAATCATTAAAAAGGGGATAGAGAATAAGACAGAGAATATATTATTGCCCTTATATAAATCCATGGTACGCCCACATCTCGAATACTGTGTACAGATGTGGTCTCCTCACCTCAAAAAGGATATTCTAGCACTAGAAAAGGTTCAGAAAAGGGCAACTAAAATGATTAGGGGTTTAGAGAGGGTCCCATACGAGGAGAGATTAGAGAGGCTGGGACTCTTCGGCTTGGAAAAGAGAAGACTAAGGGGGGACATGATAGAGGTATATAAAATCATGAGTGATGTTGAGAAAGTGGATAAGGAAAAGTTATTTACTTATTCCCATAATACAAGAACTAGGGGTCACCAAATGAAATTAATAGGCAGCAGGTTTAAAACAAATAAAAGGAAGTTCTTCTTCACGCAGCGCACAGTCAACTTGTGGAACTCCTTACCTGAGGAGGTTGTGAAGGCTAGGACTATAACAATGTTTAAAAGGGGACTGGATAAATTCATGGTGGCTAAGTCCATAAATGGCTATTAGCCAGGATGGGTAAGAATGGTGTCCCTAGCCTCTGTTCGTCAGAGGATGGAGATGGATGGCAGGAGAGAGATCACTTGATCATTGCCTGTTAGGTTCACTCCCTCTGGGGCACCTGGCATTGGCCACTGTCGGTAGACAGATACTGGGCTAGATGGACCTTTGGTCTGACCCGGTACGGCTTTTCTTATGTTAATCAGATTCATAAGTATATAAGACGATTCTGCTGTTCCACTTGACATCAGAGGATGATGGCAATGAATTAGCACTTCTACACACCCCCAGATCTCAAAACACTGTACAGAAGTACACACACCTCAGTGCTCATGTACAATATAGGGGAGAATTATTCTCACATTCTCATAGATAAACTGAGGTTTAGCAAGGTTAAAGTGTGGACATACTCTGAGAAGTGACTGTGTAAAAATGGCTCTGCTTTACTAAAGAGATGTCTGTCTTGTGCATATTGAGAGTTGGATCTGGCTACCTGTCTAATTCTTTCGATATTGCCGAGCACTGTTAAAAGCTTCCCACCCTAGAAATGGCTGCATTTAAGTGGCTGATCAAGTAATTCCTATATATCCCTTACCTACCTCACAGAGGTGCCGTAAGACATAGTGTTTGAAACGCACTTTGAAATCCCTGGCTAAAAGGCGCCGTAGGAATGCAAACGGTTATTCGTATCCAGCTTCTTCATTTATTTATTTTACTATGGTGCCCAGAGGCTCGCGTGAGAATCCAGACTAGGTGCTGCTCAGGATACAATGGTCATCGCTGGCCCAAAGAGTTTTGCTCCGATGCGGTTACTTCCATTCCTTTGTACTTCATATTTGATCTTAAACTCACATTTACATAGCATTCACCTTCCATCCAAAAGGACTAAGCTACGCTAGCTAATTGTGAACATAACATAGATCTGATGAAGGGAAAACCATCAGAACATTGGCCCATCTAGCCCAGTATCCTGCCTCCAACAGTGACTGACGCCAGATGCTTCAGAGGGAATGAACAGACCACAGCAATTTATCGACTGATCCATCCAGTCCCAGCACGTAAACCTGAACTATGGAACTGTTAGCGATATCTCTGAAAATTTATTTTGATCAGCACAAACATGTCTCTAGGGTGAAATAAGGCAACCATAACAGGACACAGTTTTGGAGAGGTAATACAGAATACCATGTCCAAAGGGAAAAGCTGGGGAGGTGAAAATTTAAGTAGGAACACAGCAGAGATGAAATTTGGCCAGGAGAATGTGAATAAAAAACCCCAACTCAAGCAAAATACGTGCGTAGGCATAAGATATGCACTACCATATCACTTTAAAAAAATAACATTCAAATCTCTTTTCAAAACAATTGTTACGTAAACATACAGTCAAGTCAGGGGAAATTATTTTAACTAAAAATTGAAAGGACCATTAAGAGCAGCAGAAGTCACATAGTTTAATCTTGTAACATGGGGCACTATTTATATTACAGTGGGGTACAAAAAGCTATTTGCAATAAAACGTAATCCCCTCTGGAGAGAGAAACTTAAGAGTGGACAGAAAGCCAGAGCTTAAACTGGAGGAATAAACACACATTGGGGTTTTGTTATATTTTAGGATATTGTTTATTGAAGTAGAAGATGCTAAAATGTGGCCTGCAGGGACAGTGTGTGTTCACTGATGAGGTCTACGACTGCCTGCCGAAAACAAAGTCTAAAATATCTGGAGCAGGGAGTAAGTGCAGAGGCCAGTGATTTTTATTAATGAAGTAATGCAGCTTTAGCCCCACAGTCCCTGGTGAGTTCTTAGCACAAGCAAGGCTTCCAACTGCGTTCTGCTCTCTCGGACAAGAACAGCGGCGCCTCAACCCACTACAGAAATCTGATATTTTTGTATCTAACAACATCTTACATTAGGTTATCTTTCACCCCAAACGATCCCAAAGTGCTGAACAAGCTACGCGCGCAGAGGGATCATTTCACCAATGAAACGCAAATGCTTCTGGGGTGAAAGGATGGCAGCCGGGTACACAGATGGGCAAGGCATTTTTGGCCAAGAATATCTGGGGCCTACTCTTATGAATATTGCCCCAGTAATCTTTCATGTACAAACCCAGAGCAAAAAGGATCTCATACCTTACTGTCTTGTCTCACCGGCCACGTACAATTTAGTGAGACTTTATTGGCATGAAAAGCTATGCAAGTGTTACCAAAGAGGACATCCCTCAGCTGTCAGCCAGTGGTTGGAAAAATCCCCTTAGATCCACACACTGTTTGGGGGGTTTGTCAACAGTCTATTTGTCAGCAGTATTCAATCCTAATGCAGTGACAGGTTCGTGTATCGAGCAATATCTCTGCCATCTCTCTTTTTCTCCCAGGCTCAGGCACAGTTTTTCCTCATCACTTTATGAGACTAATGAGTCCTAATCATCTGAGGAAACCTCTCTCACTTCCTTGGATTTTGGAAAAGGATTTTGGAGAAGGAAGTGTTGGGTCTCAATCTCTCCTGTACTCTGGGTTGTACAGTCAATCCTCTCTGGGTTTGGACTGTACTTTGCTCTTCGTTTCCAGCACATCACGCACAGTGAACCAACTGAGACTGGGTATTCAAACCTGAAGCTTAGACTACCAACCCATCCCCTACGGGCTATCAAGAGGAGACAGATGCAAAAAGGGTTTAATTTGTTTTGCTGCTTTAGTAAATGGAGCCATCAAATCCAGACAAAAACTAAGTGTTCAGATTTTACTTAAATATGGTCCTCAATAATAATTTCTATACAAGTCAAAATGAATCAATCAAAAGAAAAATTGAAGTGGTTCCCAGAATCAGTTCATGGAAACACTATCTAGAATGAGGGAATCATATGGCATATGAATTCCTTTGAGTTCATGCCACTGTGATCAGATCCAGCTCCCCCCACAAACACACCACCAACTGCTACGAATCCCAGCTACAATTAACATTTTAATGAACATCTCATCGGTCAACAGATAAGCCCCTCACCGATGCTATATACATAGTCAAAAATGGACAAACCAGTAGGCTACTTTATACCATGCTCAGACATACTAATGGGGGAAACCCCTTCTTGAACAGCTAAATAACGCTCTAACTTCCCCCCCCTCTAGTCTGACTTTCAGGAGCAAGGCGTATCAATTTACTCAAGACTTTGGGGGATCCAGAAGCACAGAGGCTGATAGTATTTGTTAGGTAAAGGAATGAGGGGGGAGGTGTTTCATGTCTGGTTAGCGATTTCTAGTTTGGAGCGGTTGCTAGTTCAATGTTTTTTATGTAACTGAATGGTGAGCCTAGGAGATTTTTTATATATATATGTGTGTGTGTGTGTGTGTGTGTGTGTGTGTGTGTGTGTGTGTGTGTGTGTGTGTGTGTGTGTGTGTGTGTGTGTGTGTGTGTGTGTGTGTGTGTGTGTGTGAGAGTAATTGAAATATATAAATAAAAATGTAAATTGCTATGAACCTATTCACTAGAAAAACCTGGTAAATGAGGAAAGATTATACATTGTTACAACGACTATTGTAATCTGCACCTGCATTTGGATTAGACTGAAGAGAGGGTGAGTGGAAAAGTGGTTTGAGAGCTACTAATGAGAAATTAGATAGTTTCGAAGCTGAGCAAACTACAGTATAGATCTCTCAACTCCTGAGAATATCTTTCTTTGTTGAGTTTAACTTAGGCCTCCAGATGGGTGCTTTGTGATTCTTCAATATGCATCAATCTGTAAAATTTACCTTTTAGATGTCATTTGCTCTCTCAGTTTGCTGTACATCTCCAGAACTGGGGAGAAAAGAAAAAACATACATACATTAAGACAAAATATATGAAATTAAATCTATACGAAACTGTACACGTAGCAATGATCAATTTCAGATTCCTCACCAGGAAGACACAATGTTAGTTTATCGACGGTAGCAGAAATATTTCTCTGTTGTAGTCGACATTGTTTCAGCTCTTCCATTGCTACTACCAACTTAAAGAGAAGAAAAGAAAATTAAATTATGCCAATAGCGGTAAAAAACAGCTTGTATGTATATGTCTTCATGGTGTACTCAGCTCTCACTAAGTTCCCAACAGTAGGTCTACAACAATGCCTGCTAAGAGAGTTAAGGAACTCATTATTCACTCATGGAGTAGGGAAGAATTTCGAACCCACAGGAAGTTACTGAGCAAAGTTCTATGTCTGTGTAGTGCAGTAGACGTCTACATTACCCGCCGGATCGGCGGGTAGCAATCGATCTATTGGGGATCGATATATCACGTCTCGTCTAGACGCGATATATCGATCCCCGAACGCGCTCCCATCGATTACGGAACTCCACCAGGGCGAGCAGCGGTAGCAGAGTCGACGGGGGAGCCGCGGCCGTCGATCCCGCGCCGTGAGGAGGGGAGGTAAGTCGAAATAAGATACGCAACTTCAGCTACAGGAATAGCGTAGCTGAAGTCGACGTATCTCACATCGACACCCCCCCCCAGTGTAGACCAGCCCTTAGACTAGCTCATTGTGATCCCTTCTGGAAACAATCTATGAACTGTACTCCACTCCACATATGCAAAACAGTATGGACCCCCTCCTTGCATAAGGAAAGCAAGACTTTATGGATGCACAGGAGCCAGTAAACACAGCTGTAAACAGGGGAGTTTGCGTGGGACTTCTATTAGAGGAGCAGGGAGGAGGAAAGCCCCTGGTTCTTAGGGGCAGTAAGTGAGGCTTTTTGTAGGTATGGTGTGTTTTTTCTGTTTTGTGCGGGTTTTTTTTTTCCTTGTTCAGTTTGTAGAGGCTGGTAGGGGGCAGTGTGCTGTGAGAGAAGCAGAGCCCTGATGAGGGGGTGGGGCTTCCCTGATGAGGGGGTGGGGCTTCCCTGATGAGGGGGCCTATAAAAGCAGCCAAACAGTCAGCCAGTGGCAGAGGTGCAGCAGCACAGGAGCCAGCGAACACAGGTGTAAACAAACAAGGGAGTTTGAGTGGGAGTTTGAAAAGGGAGATGGGGGAAGGAGTGTGGGGGGTGTTCTGGTTTTGTTTTGGTGTTTGTTTGGGGTTCTTGGGGATTTTTGGTTTCCCTCTTTGGTTGGTTGATTTGTTTTTGTTTGTTTGATGGAAGTGGTTTGAGTTTGTTTTTCCCCTAAGGTTTGCCAGCTCTAATCTCTGTTAGAAGCATCAGTTCCATCCCCCTCAGCCAGACACAGATTATCTCTCCACACACTTTGCTAGTGGTTGTCAAATTTTAAATGGCCGAAGTATCACGGCCTCAACCACTTCTCTTGGGAGACTAGTCCTCACTCCAATAGGTCTTTTTCTTTTCCATTCTACGTAGGTTCTTATACTGCATTCATCCATTGTCTATCTATCTTAGCACCTTTCAGTAGTACATCAAGAAACGGAACGAACATGCCCAAGGGCAGAAGTGTGTGCAGGGGAGTATTTTGCTTGGATTTTTTTTTTTTAAACGCGTGTGCACACACACACAGTTATACATTTATGTTAGAGTAGATGAGGGCAAAGAAATGCACCTTGCACTTAGCTCCTGAGGGAGTTCATTTCACAGTCTTGGGCTGACACCCAAAAGAAGCTCTGTCTGTCGCATAAAAGAGCTTTACCCTTATTGTAGTGAGTTCCATTGTGCCTGAAGAGCAGAGCTGTTGGCCATGGTCTTCCTCCCATAGGCAGAGCCTCTTTCTTTCCTGATATCAAGTCTGACTTTTCCTTTTCTTAATCATAGCCCTTTATTCTGATAGCTATGCCTCCCTGGATCAGCCTAAATAATCTCCCCATTCCTTGGTGTTTACCCCATTCAGACTCTTGTACACTGATGTCCTCTCGGCCGTCACGAAGTTATTACTTGGCTATCTCAATCTCTTCCACAGCCAGTCCTAGGGATGTATGAACAGCGCACTCGCCAGCAGCACACTGTTGGGGTCACCGTTTTTCAAAACACTGATAATTTACCACAGGGAACTGTCCAACATTGGCAGGAAGATGGAATAGGTCTTTTCCACCTCTGAAGCCCATAAGCCAAAGTACTTACTTTGAAAGTACTGACAAAGTGAATTTCTTTGTGAACTAGGAAGATGGAAGAGGTGAGAAGAGCAGAAGATTTCTATGGGAATAAGGAGCAAGTGGTGAGAGTCCCTCCAGGAGGAGGAGATGATGAGTTGCAGGAATAGGCGTTTCTAGACACTTCTCATATATTATATATATGCGCACAACTGGCACTGATCTTTCTTCATATATCAGTGCCTCTAGCTCACTAACCAACTATGTTGCTATCCAACAATTTCCCTTCAATTTGTCAATATCCCTTTAGTTTTAAGATGTAGAAGACTGAATGCAGTTAAAGGGGAAACCACACCCAAAACATATAGAGCTTCACTTGCTCCATGGTTCGATGCCTCCACATATGCAGCTGAAGACCACATTGACTTTTACTGCTGCTGTACTGCTCTGCAAACTGGGAGCCTGATCCTTCAGTGTTTATTGACACTAGTAAGGGGTGAAGGATCGAGCCCACTGTTTGTCCATTATCACTTCAAAGTCTTCATGCTTTCCAGGTTTCCCCCTCCATTGAGTTTTAATCCACAAATTATGGAAAGGGATGGTCGCTTCATACACATCCCCATTACATTTAATGAAAATTAGGTACAAGTATCACAAGTATTATACAGATTTAACACTATGGTCACACAAGTGATCAATAGTATTGCCCACACAGCTGTGGACTTCTGAAACAAGGAGTCTGTGCACTCTAACTGTATTATAATACATTAAAATATTCAAAGCTAATAGATCATATAAGGGTTTTTTTAAAAAATACAGGGCTTACTTCCTTCCCTTCACTCTGCAGTTTTCTATTCGTGTCTGTCACTTGATGCTGTGGGAGGAAAAGAAAAAAAACACATTAATTTTAAAATTTACATGTAATCAAGAGATTTTTTGGTTGCTTGCACAAGAGCCTTTACTATGGGTTTCACCAGCTTCCATGCAATTTCTTACAATTTTCTTCTGCGCCCCCTAAAATAGATGTGGTTAATTTGGCTTTTTGTTCATCAAAAGGCATTCAGTGGATTTTCTGACATAAGGAAAGATCCTAAGAGCAGCACAGGTGATATGAAGGTGGCCATACAAGAGTTTCTTGCCAGTTACTAGACACCAGTGGAAAACAGCAAGGGGTAACACGGCGAGATGCCACCTTCGCAAAGCTGTGCCCCATAGCACAATATTCTGCCATTGTTATTCATGTAAAGTTGTAACTCACTACTTGAATTCTATTCTATATGAGTAAAGGAGGCATAATCTGGTCCCTGAGTCAAGTGCATTTTTTGTCAGCAAGTGAATGGCTTCTTATAAACTGAATATCAATTAGCTCACATGCTGTTTCATACGGCAGTTTATATGAACCGTTCAAAGTAGTTAACATGGATTCATCCACTTCTCCCCTTCCCCGTCAACATGGTACCTGTTCTTGAAACAGTGATGTTCAATCCTGCAAAGTCTAAATTCTCTGGATCAACAGTTATAGTTATAAAGTTATATAAAGTTTATAGTTATAAAGGGCACTGTGCTTGCTCCTGTACAACACACAAAAATTAAGATAGTTCCTGCCCCAAAGACCTTCCAAACTAAGGGGTTTACATATTGTAACAGGGCCGGCTGCCTCACAGGCATGCCTGTTTAGTACAGGGTCAAACTACAGGCAGCCTGCCTCAGTTTCCCCGCTTGGATTGTTCAAATACATTTCATTTCAGGCTTTTTTGGGGTCAAAAATTCCCCTTCATTGGGGACTGAGCTCATTAATATACATTAAACTGCAAATAAAATTCAAACCCCAAAACAAAGTCCATTCATAAGTCCACACAAAAAAAGGGTTTCTCTTCCTCCTCCCAGAACTTACTGCCTGGAGCCTGTGTCATCCTTCCCCGGCTTGGTCAGGTATTCTCCCAGGCCTCTCTGCCATGGAAAGCCCCCCTCTCTCTCTCTTTCTCTCTCTCTCTGCAGACACTATCACAGCTTCCTGAGCTTCCCCCTCCAGTGCAGCCACTTGCTGCCCTTTATAGGGAATAATAATTCTGTCATCAGGGTTGGCTAGCCCAAGCTCTTCAGCCCTTAAGGGGCGAGCCACCCTGCTACACATTCTTTGGACAAGGAAGAAAAATGGACCAAAAAGAATTTTGGTAGAGTACACATATGAGTTTACACAGAATTGCACTGATCTACTGCTGTCTGCAAGCTTCCATTGGATTTCAACTTCTTGTTCAGCTCTCTCATCACTGAATTTTAAAAACTAATCCATAACTTAAAAAAAATTACGTGAATTCGTTGGATTTTATACAAAAGCAACAAGAGCCAGGATCACGGCACCCTGAGCTACCACAGAGAACAAAAGAACACAGTGGATTATAAGAGCAAGCAGCCCACCCTCATCACCTCCGTTTCCAGCAGAAGAGAAGTTGAGCTTATACCAGGGGTGGGCAAACTTTCTGGCCTGAGGGCCACATCTGGCTATGGAAATTGTATGGCGGGCCATGAATGCTCACGAAACTGGGGGCTGGGGTGCGGGCTCTGGGGTGAGGCCAGAAATGAGGAGTTCAGGGTGCGGGAGGGGGCTCCGGGCTGGGGCAAAGGGTTGGGGTGCAAGGGGGTGAGGGCTCTGGAGTGGAGCTGGGGATGAGGGGTTGGGGGTGCAGGAGGGTGCTCTGGGCTGGGACTGAGGGCGGGAGGGGGATCAGAGCTGGGGCAGAGTGTTGGAGTGTAGGATGGGGTCGGGGTGGAGGCTCTGGGTGATGCTTACCTCAAGCAGCTCTCAGAAGCAGCAGCATGTCCCCCCTCTGGCTCCTACATGGGGGCGCGGCCAGGCGGCTCTGCACACTGCCCTGTCCACAGGTGCCGCCCCTGAAGCTCCCATTGGCCGTGGTTCCTGGCCAATGGGAGCTGTGGGGGCGGCACCTGGGGCGGGGCAGCGTGCGGAGCCCTTTGGCTGCCCCTACGTGTAGGAGCCAGAGGGGGGACATGCCACTGCTTCTGGGAGCCACGCGGAGTGGGGAAAGCCCCCAACCCCGTTCCCCAGTGGGAGCTCAAGGGCCAGATTAAAACGTCTGGTGGGCCGGATGCGGCCCTCCGGGCCGTAGTTTGCCCACCCCTGGCTTATACTCAGCTCTTCACCCTGTCATGATTCCCTTATAAGAAACCATTACTCACTACAAACTCTGATGTTTTGACCAATTGCTATGGCTGCCAAAGCAAGGATCTGCTGCTGCAGCCATGCTGAGGAAAGAGCAGCAACCAAGATTTCTGAATGAATTAGTCTTAGTGAAACATGTCCGACTGACACCCTAGAAATGAGGTCCTCTGCTTATCACTACAACATGTATGGCAGTGAAAACTTCCCCTATATTGCCCCACAATGTACCTCACATGTGACCTGGAATACTCCAATTCTAGAGGTGGGAGGATCATTCAGTCTCCATAAGCCATTCAATCCTTTACATCTCTCACAAGAACGCCGACAAGCCAATTATGATGTTGTGTGGAGGATCTGTGATATGAAGAGGACCAAGACGCAACTCATTCCACAGTGGCTGCTGATTGGCCAACAGATGGCAATGAGTTTTGGCCACTTCCAACTTGGGTCAGATTTAAACTGGTGACCTAGCAGCGAAAGGCTTTAAACAGCCACCCCAATACCAGTTGCCTGAACTGTCCAGCCCCCACGACTGCCAGACTTTTTTAACTGCTTGTGCTTGTTACCATAAACTTATCGCATTGCAGAAAAGGAGGATTCACCTCATGACTTAACTTTTTACAACTTCACCGGAGTGGTCGCATAGCAGCGCTCCCCCCACCTCCTGCAGGAGGTTCAGTACTCCTGGCTGACTGCCCTACACAAAAACTGCTCATTTCCTTTATGATGTACTGAGATATTTCAAGTAGGAGCATGGTATCTCCTCTGAAGATTATTTTATTTTCTTATACCCCAAAAAATCCTACTAGGAAAAAGAATTCACGTAGGCTAATTTAAACCTGCTCCAAAAATGATGCCAAGTCTATACAAGTCTTCTATTAAAATTACATCTCAATCCCAGCTAAAGCAAAAACGAACAGGAATATGTTCCGCCCTTGTACATTTTCAGTTTTTTAGAGCCACAGACACACACAGAAAAACAGATGATTATTTACATAGAAGTTCCATAGACACACACAGAGCTTTTCAGACAAAGAGATTTGGAGATTTTATAATCTAAGACAGACAAGCACAGCAAGGGGTAACAAACAGCAGGTGGGGACATGGAAAGGATGAGGATATGGTAGGGAAGGATCATGAGAGGGGCTTACTTAGTTCATTCTTCTCTATATGGAACATGTGGTAGCAAGCATTTGTTTAAATTAATTATAACATAGGGACAATCAGATGGAGGGCAGGAGAAGAGCAATGAAAGGGCAACTGAAAGGAGTTATGAGCAGGAATATGAAGGAGAAGAGAGTGCAGTACATGGTACCGAGGACATTCATGGTACAATATTTTACAAGCCAAATAAGCAAAAGGTTCTTTAAAAAAGGTAAAACTAGGAGATTAAATGTAAAAAAGTGAATTAGTGCAACCTTAAGGCTGCACAGTTATAATCAAAGAGTAAGCAGAAGTTTAAATGTTGCTATGATTAGAAATGTGTCCAGGTAAAAGTGACGCCTTTTTGAAGATCTGTTCCTGTGACTATTTAGTTACATCTGGGTTACTTTTGTGGCAAAATGTAAGTTGCTACTACTGTTAGTACAGCAGAGCCTATACAGCTAAGGGAGGGAGACCATAACGAACCAGGGTCCCAGTGGAGAGCTGCATTGTTGGGAGATACCTTCTGGATGAGTTGTAAAAAAAAAAAAAAAAAGAGTTCCTGACTACGTGTCAGCCTTAATAAGCACACAGTATTGCCTGAAAAAGTTAGAGGACTTAACCCTGATGTTCTGATGCAAATTTCAACTTGAATTCTGACACCTAAAATGGGCACAACATTCTTCTTTACTTTGTATTGTAAACAGTTAGTGTTGTGCCACGTTTCACCCCAGCGGTGTTTGCACTTCAGTGGCATGCAGAGGGATGGGGTTAAGTCCTGCTATTTAGAGTGCCTGAAAGGCAATACTGTAAATATAAGATTACACAGGACTCCAGAAACTTAAACAAAAGCATATATAAATGATAAATGCTGTAGGTGAAATACTTAAGAAGTAGATTTAATGCATATGCTATGGAACTATGCAAGACTAAAACTATTGAGGAAAAAAACAAAAACAAATACTGTAGAGAATGAATAGTTGGAACATAATGAACACTCTCCACTGGATCCATGGATGGGTCTCCAGGGAAACCCTCATGAGAAGGATTCCACTACTTTTCACAAACAGATTTCTGCATATTCTTCTCTTGGGCCATTTTATAAATCAGATGGTTATGGAAATCGAGGGATCCCTAAGGGTACATGAATGGACTTCACAGTGTGCCACCAATAAAGAAGTGATTTGTAGATTGAGAAACCACAACAAGTCTTTTCAAAGAATGTCGTATTCTTGGCTAGAAACAATGGTATAAGAGTAGGCTGTTCCTTTCATATGTTCTTTGGCCTTAATCCTGCAATCGGCGTTGCCTGTCAATGGGCCTCTGGGCGAGAGCGGGAGTTTCCCTGCATGCATAACTGCAGGATGGTGGGCCTGTATGAGTAAAACCTGAAGTCCTGCTAGGATATGCCTTACACATGCACTGCAATAAAGAAATGTACAGTTACTTTTAAAACCTCAGCATATTAGAAGATGAAACTTTTCTTTACTCTCCAAAGAATTTTTCTGGGAAATTTTTAGTATTCTCCCCTGCCACATCTTCTGCACTTAGACTTCCATACAACCACCCAAAGGTCCCACGTCATGCTGCCCCATCCTTCCAAGTGAGAAAGGCTAGCTGTGTTACACTCCGGAGACAATCAAGGTGTCTTTGGGGGCGGGGGGTGTCACTGTCCTAAAGAGCCAGCAATTCACTGTCCTTGGATGGTTTCTGTCAAACTATCGGTGACTCCTTGCTGTTGAAACCTGTAACGAAACTAGGCCTCAAGAATACACACCTCCACATCAATCATGCCCTACACCACCCTCAAGAAAATACCACAAGAAAATGAGGCAGCTTCCCCAATTCCGGAAACTCAGAAGAGGGAGGGTTTGTTCTGATGTTACATTTTTAGAACTGACAAAGTTGTTCATTCTCCACATTTTAGGATACAGTGTCTGAGAGAAAGTTCCGAGGTCACCTGTTACTCCACCTGCCCCCTATACCTAGAACAGACTCCGTCATCATCTGGGTTCTCCCTTTCCCCTCAGAGCTCATCCCTAGGTTGCTTGCCACTGCTGATCTGCACTTAAAGCTTATTTCACTCAGGGAACTATATATATATATGGTATAAGCTATACTGGTATAAGCTATACTGGCAAAAGTGCAGTCTTTTGCTGGTATAAGGTGTGTCTATACTAGAAGCGTTTGCTACTATAGCTATAGTGGTGTAAATGACCAGCAAAGCTTTTCTAGTTTAGACAAGGCCTTGGTCCTTCTGACGTTTCTCACAATCCTCCATGTTTCCACTAGCCAAAATAATTTAGTATCATTGTCAAACTTCAACTCACAGCCTAGCTCAAATGAGAGCAGAGTTACAGGGTATGGCTACACTGTACTGAGGGGGCAGGGAGCGATTGCAAAACATGAAGGCATAACTGAGCTAGCTTTAATCTAGCCAGCTAGGGTATCAATAGCAATGAAGCCACAGCAGCACACAGTGTACGCATGTAACCCGTGCGACCCAGGTTATATACTCAAGGGGCTAGACTGCACTCAAGTCCATGCTGTCGTAGACTAACCATTACTAGTATCAAAGCTTGCTCGCGTATGTCTACATGTGCTGCAATCACACTTCCAAATGCAATGTAGACGTACCCAGAGCGACCACACTGCAAAACACTCCAACTACACAGAGTGAATGAATTAGCAGATCAGCTGTAACATGAGCTACCTCATCCCCAACTGCATTACCAGCTTGAAGCTTCAACCCATCCCTCCTGATGGACCAGCTAGCTCAAGCTTAAATCACCCCTTAACTCAAGCTAGATTTCTGTGGGGGACGGGACAGTCATGTTCGGAGCAAAACTCAAGCTACACCTCAAGCTAACAGTGCAGTGAAGACAAGCACTAAGTCAGTAATGAAAATATTTCACTGTGCCACAATATTACCCTATTAATAATATTATTGTTATCAATATTACCCTTTGATAACAGAGATATGTCTTTGCTAAATTTCTCTCTTACCTTAAGCTTCTGGGCTTCTCCCCTAACTTTCAGGAGCTCCGTGATAGAATCTACAAAGCCCTGGTAATGGAAGTTGCACATTTTCTCAATCTCTCGGTCATGGTTTCGAATTCGGGCTTCCAGCTTTTCCATGAAACGACCATGCTCTTCGCCATCATAGACAGACCTAAGAAAGAGTTTCCACAGAGGTTAGAATTGTGTCACCTGTTTATATAATTACTTAGAATAAATTCACAAAATGCTAGTCGTTAAACCATAACCAATAGCCTCTGGACCAAGTGGGGGGATTGGGGGGAGGGGGGGCATGTAAAGTGGCACTTTACTTCTGGTTTTAACTCGTGTTTGAGAATATTCTTGTCTCACACTCATGTTTTCATCTTTTCCATTCAACAAACATTTGCTTTCATTCCTGTTTCTCTCACAGACCACAATGTGTCTATTCAGAGCACTGGTAACTGGACACAGAACCTTCCACCTCTATTTAGCTCAGCAGTTCAAATTCAGCTAGGCCAGGAGAGACCAAAACGGGCTGCTATTGGACGGGTGATTGGTGGCCTTTATGAAGTGACTCTGTGGGCTTCAGATCAGCTCCCAGAGGACAAGTCACATAAGAAAAGCACAGTCTCTGCTGACACAAATTGCCCCCTTGTTAGCACGGTCAGCAGAGCTGCTGGAATAAGTGGGACATGGGACTGAACTCCCCGCCTCATCTCCCAAGTGGTCCTTCATTGTCAGAGGTAATGAACAAAGGCAGGAAGGCCTGGGGGAAGCTTGCATTCATCTTCCATGCTGGGGACAAATAGGTAATCTTGAGTGGGGTCAATCCAACAACATCCAAACACACTAGATTCACACACACGGAAGTCATTCAACAGGACTTCTTGGGTTCCCATATTTATTCAAACAGAGAACTCCCATATAAGATTTGATTACTCCCTGCATGGAAAGCTCAGATTGACACTTAAAAACAAACAAAATCAAACAATGTTCTTTTTGCTCCGTACATCAGAGACAGAAAACACTAACAGCATCATCACCGACAATTCTGTGAGGCAGACTAGATTACAACTCATCCATCGGCAGATACATTGCCTCTGTAAGCCTAACAAAATTGGTCTTGGCAACAAAATAAGCAGATGTTATTCCAGAAAGATAAAAGAGTGATGTAAAGTATGAAAGGTACTTTTTTTCTGATCATAAGCACATTAATTTTCTAGCATGAGCGGAAAGGTTTTAAGTACAGGCTTACAACCCACAGGATATCCCGAAGACTGTGACAATTTTAAGACATCTAATTCTGAATTTAGCCTTCTTGACTGACTCGCTGATTCTCCTGCAAACCTCTAAGTTTACAGCAAGTGTGTTAAAAAGTGATGTTATGTAATTTCAGAGACCGACTACCTTAATTCACTACTGCTGTCCAGTGATTTGAAAGGTTGGGGATGAAAAGAAACGACAGAAATACAAAAAAAACCAACTCAATAGATGTATCAAGTAACCCTTTAGAGGAGGTGGTCAACTAGGTAGCTCCTAGTGAACATTTTAAGTAATGCTGGGGGAGAAAAGTACCTAAGTGATTTAGGAACAGGTCTGGCTTTCAGTGGCATTTGTGCTCCTAAATCACTTGAAAATTTCACTTTCTGAACCCAATATAGCATCCCTCTGTGTCTACAGTAAAAATCGAAATGGGACTAAGCGCTGAGGGGGAAAATGTAGAATAATTATCCTTATGATGTATTCTTACAACTTGAGTTATGCACTTTCAATCCCCCATTCTCAGAAGAGTCGTAATAGGGCAGAAACCCTGCATATTTAGGGTCTTTACTTATTCTGCATTGGTTGCAAAAGAAAGCTTTTAAATAAGTCCAATTCTACGCACATTTCATGGTCATTGACAAAAAGCAGAGTAAAAAGGCATGCAATTCTTTGAAGTTCACAACACAGCCTTCTTCAGTGCTATCCAGTTTCTGCCTTTGGAATAAGCATCTGAAGAGACAGCGACCTGACATTCACGAAAGCTAGGATGTTGCCACAGTATTGATTATGGTAGTTTTTATTGCACTGTAATCAGGTAGAGAGTTTTGCCAAGAAATGACTATTTAGAACTTAGAGAGAGACTGCCATCTAGTGATGGTCTATTTATTTGCAATGCTCCTTATGTATATCCTAAATCAACACTGCACATCCTTTCTAATTACCTGCATCTTAGCTACAATCCAAAAATGCAAATATAATAGCATATGTATTATTCAGCTATATAACTCCTTGGTGGACGTCACTATAAATTTAAAAGAAAATGGAAACACTAATTGAAAAAGTTCCAAGCTGACATAATGCAGTTCCACCAAGGGAAAAATACTGTTTTGCATTTATATAACACCTATTATCCAAGAGTCTCAATATGATATATGAACATTAAGCAAGCCTCACATCTCCCTAATTTTACAGATGGCAAAACAGATACAGAGGTCCAGTGACTTATTCAAGGCCAAAGAATGAGTCAGTGACAGGAAGCAACAAATCCTAGGAGTCCTAGATATCAATCATCAGCTTAAACTTAACACAGCTAAAGCCAAATCCCTTGTCTTCCCTTCCAAACTCTCCCCTTTATCGATCACTGTCTACACCCCCACCATGCTCTCTTGTCACTATGGCCCATAAGACAGGCATCTTCTTCAACAACACTTGGATCTCCAAGACCCAAACACGCAGGCCACATCCAAACCTTGCAGTTTCTTTCTCCATAGCATCTCAAAATTCCCGCCAGACTGACACCACACACGTTTGTAGACCAACGTCCTGGCCCTACAAATGAACTCATTGTAGGCAGACTACCGTGCCTGTGTGGTGACCCACTGACTTCAACAGGATTCCATATGGGTGAAGGGACCTATATAGGCTCACTGCAGGATCAGGGCTCAAATCTTATTTAGAAGCTTAAAAATCAAGACTTCTTGAATAAAGGGAAAAGCTTCTTTTTCCAGCGACAACCTTTTAAACCAATGAGGGCCATTTTATTTCATTCTGACAATACATCTGCCCCATTTTAATTGATGAGTCACTAACCTATCACCATCATATCATCTTGAGTATCTGCAGCCGCTTCTAGGTTTTAATAACAAAGAACCGTTATGATCATCTAGTCTGACCTCTTGCTTACGCAGGCTATAGAACCTCACCCAGTAATTAATGCATCAAGCCCATAACTAGAGCATACCTTTTAGAAACACACCAAAGTCTTAACTTCATATCCTCTAAACTCACTGCTGTCATATTTGCCTAGCGACCGCCAATTCTGACTCAATGTCAGATCCAACACTCAGCTGTTCTTAATTAAATGCTCCCATTAACTCATTCTTTCTATTTAAAATTACTGCAAATTATGAAAGACAAGATGGGGGAGGTAATATCTTTTACTGGACCAATTTCTGTTGGTGAGAGAGACTTGTAGAAGAGCTCTGTGGAGCTTGAAATCTTGTCTCTCTCACCAACAGAAGTTGGTCCAGTAAAAGATATTACCTCATTCACCCTGTCTCTCTAATATCCTGGGACCAACACGGCTACAACAGTGCAAATTATTAAGTATTTTGGCCACACTCCACTCTGCTGTTCGATCACCTTTCTCCCCCTACTATTTGCATTACTCCTGCATACTCTGACTTACTCTCTTACTTGCCTACTTATGCCTGTAGGCATCCATCGCCTAGTCTACATCCATTTTATCCAATTATTCCTCTTGCCCTCACTTCTAACCCTCTCTGGGACTCTATCCCATTTGCATCCAGGCTGAAACCTTGTAAAGCCCTTGGAAATGTTCCGACAGAAGTTCTGTAAAAGTGTTCCTTCTTATGTCTGCCCATTGGCGTTTTTGTTTACTGAGCACATAAAAAAAGCAACTTAAAAACAAAAAATTCAAGACTCAACATGACCTTGGATTGTGTCACTGTGTTTCATAATGCCCATGTTCATTAAAACAAGCTTTGGTTTTGCAAAGGTCAACTGGAAAAAGCTTTCCAGGAAAGTTATAAAAGGCAAATGATGTACCAGAGGCATAGCAGTTTCTGTCTGGCAGTCTTGTTTTTAACAAAGTTTATCCCATACAGCGAGGCAGCCAAACTTCACCCATCTGAGGCCCATACTGTCAATCATCAGGGCCCTCAGGGCCCCATCCAAGTGGCATGAATTGGAGCACTCTGAAGCCACCTTTATCTTTAACATGGTGGTGAGGATCTTTGCGACAGGCCTACACGGCACTGCTCCATCCTGATCCACTGCGCCTTGTTGTCTCTAAGCCACATCCTCATTCTAAAACCTGGATGGCTACGGCCTGCATGCGGCCCTTGGGATTCATTTTGACCACTCCTTGGGCTCCGCCTTAGTAACTCGTTAAAACGCATTTAGGCACAGGCTGGGCGGATTGGGGGAGTGGGGGTGGTTTTGTGGCTACCGCCCAAGACAAGCCTGGAAAATAGGAGTCGAGGGTTCTGTTCCAAGCTCTGCCACAAGCTTCCCACATGGCCGAGCTAGTCACTGAGAGAAAGGGCATAGAAAAGCTACGTGTAAAATAGGGATAATGCTTCCCAATCTCACAGGGGGGCTTTGAGAGTTCATTCGTTAATATTTGCAAAGGTCTTTGAGATCCCCAGATGGAAAGTGCTATGGAAGTTCAAAGACGACTTATGCAAGCACAGCAGAATACTAACGCAACACTACAAGAAACGCTTCCCAAGCCAGTATTCAGCCTGAGTAGGAACTTCTATAGGTTTGTTCTGCATCCTGAAAAGAGTGGGTCCAATGAACGTGGTTACCAGACTCTAATCCGTTTCAAATAACGACAGATTAGGAGCCTGACCCTGCAACCTTTACTCCAAATGGGAGTTTTCCCTGCTTTATGACTGCAGGATTGGATCTCCAACAGAAAAAAAAAATTGAACAAATTACAGGAGGAGGAATGGGGAGGGAGGCAGGAAATATCTCCCAAGGAATCTCTGTGGACAAAATAAAAAAAAAGAATCTGGAACAGTGCAAGGACATTCTGGGGACAATGAACAGAAGTGTCTTGCTTTTTGTTTTCAATTAATATGTGGAAAAAGTTCTTGGGTCTGGTTCCGGACTTCAATTTTTTTTTCCTTCTTAATCTTCTGTAGTGGTTTTAAGGCCTCGGAAACATTTCTTCTCATTCAGCTACATAAAAGCACTAGCATTTTGTTTATTCTGAAAGTTAAAAATGAGATGAAAAAAATTAATTACTGCATAATATAAAAAAAAAAAAATTAATGCAACATGCCCATGGAAGGGGTCAAACAAAGTTTGACAGGCTCAGATCTGTTTAGTACACAATGTGAAACACCAAAATCATTGAGTTCCTCTGTTCATATTCTTGCGGTTTGCAAAATGTCTGTGTAGCAAAGGGACACCAGCAGATTACACTTTAAAAAAAAAAACAGTTCTCTTACTTGTGTTACTAATACCTGAAATTTTTTCAACTGAAAATCTTAAGTATGGAATTTCCTTTTCATCTTGTATGCTACTTTTATTTGTGCACTTCACTAAGTTTTTGCAGTGATCGATCGATCAGTCAATCCACTTTCAGGTTTTCCTGAACCAGCAGAGTGTTCTGACATTTGGGTTACAAACACTGCCAGGAAACATTAAAGCCACACCACTCTTGCATACTTTTAATTAAAAATATTTTTGTAATCATGACAAATTTTGTATTAACAGTCTAGAAAGTGGTTCCTTTATTTGTATAAACTCAAAACCTGTATTTTCAACCTACATTGAGAGAGTCCCTTTAACAACTGTAAACATTAGCAAACTACTAGGGGAAGTGGTTTATGTTGTGATTAGATTTTACACTAGAAAGCAGTTCCTGAAAATAAATCCTGCTCTTTGCAGGGCTCTAACATGGCTGAGTAGCAGTTAAAATATGGTTTGACCCTGCCCTTACAAGCAAGTCCTAACCATATTATAAGGAGGCCAAGAAGCTATCCCATTGTAACCACAATCCCCACAATCAGTTTGCTTGTGTAACTAGGATGCTGATCTTTGAATCTAACCAGCGCAACATTAGATGGCACTGATTAACACCTTTCATGAAAAATGGATTTCCTCAGCGCCTGCCTTCATCACTTACAGCAGGATATGCTGTGACTGCCAACTCTGTCATAGATGATGGTTCCTGCATGGCTTTGCTGGAATAGGAAATTTAGGGAAATAGGAAGTAGATACAGGGCCTTTAACGTTCCAAGGGCGTCATTTAAGAAACAACAGGACACGGGCCAAGCAAAGCAAGATAATGCAAAATTCAGGCACACTTGTCTAGGTGTTACACATAGTGCACAGGTAAATACTGTAATATCACACCACGACCGGGAACATCTCAAACACTAAGGCATACCTTAGTGATAGCAGCCTTGGGGCAAGGGGAAGATTGAAAAGACGACAACAGTATGTGGTGTGAATGCATGGTTTTTTATTCAGAAAAACAATAATTTTATTAATTTGCTATGGATCTTTATTAATATGCTAAACTTCAGTAGCACTCTTCGTTTGAGAATCTCAATGCACCTTACAGCCATGAATTATGTCTCAACACCCTATTAAGCAGGAAAGGGATACCTACAGATCACTTCCCCAGCACAGAAGTGGGGCCACTTCTGGAGTGAATACAGCAAGCTGCTTAATAAAATTACTACATAAGTTTAAGACAGGAAATTAAGAAATTGTAGGGAAAAATTTAGGGAGTCTGAACAATTATCCGAGCAGGGATTTGGCCAAGAAACTACAGTTAATATCCCTACTCTAACAAAAGTGCTATGGGCCTGCTAATTACCATAAAAAGACAGGATCTCAATATTTACTTGACCCCTTCGGACCTATCTATACTAAAAGAAAATCTAAAATTCCTTCCCTTTACTACCACTGGGTCAAGCTCTACCAGTGGGTGCTGGCAGCAAATTAGAGCTTGGCTACACAAATTATTCTGGAATAACTTGAGGTGTGAAATCTTTTATTCCAGAATAAAAGTACTTTTTTCCCAAATTAGCTTAACGGATTTTGGAAGCAGATACTGGAATAAGTATCCACACATGAAGTTGTTCTGAAACAACGATTCCACTTTAAATTCCCACCCTACGTTATTCCAGAATCTCTCATGTAGACTAGCCCTTAACCACCTTATTGTGGCTCCCTGTTCCGAACAAGGTTAGACAGCACAGAGCCTAAAATACTAGCAGCATCCACTGTCCCTGTCTAGGCTAGCTCCCTCACTGTTAAAGTAAGTAGGAAGGCTAGCTTCTCAGAGTCACACTGCCAAAGTAGTACGCTTAGATCAGTTTCGGATCTCGTTAGCATGCAGACACTTAACAGGATACTGCAATTAATCTCATTGCTGTCAGTTCACTGTGTCAAGAATTTACCAAGGCCTTGTCTACAGACAAACTGTCCTTGGGCTAACTAGAGGTGTGTTTTAAAACCAATTTAGTAAAATCCGTGCAAGTTTACATTTAGATGCTTATCTTGGTTCGAGTGGCTTAGCTTAGTCTTATAAAAAAAGAAGTCAGAAGCCTCTTTGTTGACAGATCATGGACATGAGCCATCTCAAACCGGTTGCCACTCACGTGTGCCACAAGTGCAGATTCTACAGAGAAAATGCAAATGCCACTCCTTACTAACAGGGCTTTGGAGCTGTGCTCCGGCTCCGCTCCAGCTCCAGGCAAAAACCTGCAGCTCCACTGCTCTGGAGCTGCTCCGCGCTCCAGCTCCGGGCTCCACTCCAAAGCCCTGCTTACTAACACGCCATTCCTAAACGTATCACACTGTGGCAAGACCTATGGAATTACTTCACACAAAGATGAATTAAGGGCAAAGGATCAAATTTCCTGGCATTTTGTCATTGTTTTATTTCCTCATCATTTTGTATTTAATCGGGCCCCAATCCTCCTATCTGTTTTTATTTCATTTTTCACAAGGGGAACCGCCCAAGCTCTGCCCCCTGTGTAATCATAGAATCATAGGACAGGAGGGACCTCGAGAGGTCCCCTGCACTCATCATGATAAAACATACAATGAATAGTGATCCGCAGCAGATTATCTCAAAGCGATTTTTCACAACACTCATGTGAGGCAGGGAGTGGGTCAGTACCAGAGCCAAGAACATAAGTTAGACAGAGAAACGTAGCATATAAGAGGACTCTGGGTTCTACTTGGGCACCTAAATGAATTAAGTGCATATTTATTCTGGTATTTCTAGATGCTGGAAAAGAATTCAACCACCTGCTTCATGGATTTTGGTTTGGAGATTTCTGAGAGTCTGTATAATACCTCAGAGGCTCTTTGTTGTTGTGAATAGTCAACTAGCAGTTTTTCCTGACCAGTTTTTCACGCCCTCTCTACTGAGCTACTGACAATTCTCTTACAAAATCCAGAATAAAGATTCTCAAATCAGGGAAACTGTCCTAAGTCTCATTTACATTTACATCTCTTTGATGCAGACCACAGAGATCACCAGTGGAGCTGAGCCTAGTGGGCAGGCCTCAGCGTCTGTGATACTGTTCTTCTCCTTTCCTGCCAGCCATTGATGTGATGAGCAAGACGCAGCCCCAGGAAATGAAGTGCAGCCTCTCATCTCCTTTGCTTGCTGCAAAGAAGACCACCTGCACCTCAGACACATCCTCTCTGGCATAAAGCAGGTCTTGTACCTTCCTGTGAACCTCCTGGTAGAATCTGGATGCCTGCGGCCAAGTAGCTTGAAGTATGGATGCCCCCATGTCAACTGCCCTGACCACCATTTCACCTGAGTCAAAGGATATCCATATCTGGTACTGAGCTAGTCCTGCACTCTTGCGGACTAGCTTTTTAAGCTCCTACCATTTTTTTTGTGGGGAGGGAATCAACCAGGATGGAGGTCTCTTTCCATAGCTCCATCCTTTAGCTATGCAAGCCTGGTATCCACAATGCAAAGAGCTTCAGAGACCACTAAATTCTTCCTCCAAATGAATCTCAGCACTGTAGCTCAGGATTCTGGAATGCAGCACCACAGGTGAAGCTCATCTTCCCACTAGCTATAGCTACCTCTGCTGCCAAGGTCTCGTGGAGCTTGTGGGAGATAAAGCCAGCAACATCCTTGGCGAGGGTGTACTTTTATACTCAGTGGTGTTGACATGCATAACAGCCAGTAGAGGGTCTGAATAGCATTCTCCCCTGCTACCTCTGCCCTCAAGGGCCAAAAAAAGACTAGTTGAGTTCCACAGGTGTCACACTAAGAGGCTAAGACCTAGGAGTGCAAATATGCACAGATTTTTTTTTATTTTTTTTTAAAGCAAACAGCCTAATATGTGAGCTACTTAGGGCCCAATTCTCTTTCCACTAAAGTCAACATCAACCCACCCATTGGCTTCAGAGGTGTAGGATTGGGCCCTTTGTTAATATTTATTAAGTGCTCTGAGGCACCACTCAGTTGCTTATTTACAAGGGCAAAGCAATTTAAAGAATGTAATGCAGAGATCCCTCGGCCACATCTGGGGTGGAACACAGGAGCTGCTTTGTGCCAGCAAGTCCAAACAAGTCTTTAAGAAGAGGAAGTCAAGAATAATGACTCCAATTTAAATTAAGTTTGGACAGTTTGGTTACAATCTTCCTATTAGGAAACAGGCCTTTTATCATCTGCAACTAAGAGGGAGAGCTTGAAAAAAGTTAAGATGCGGTGTTGCAAAGCGCCAGGAAATGTAGGGAGCTACCCAAAGCCAGGCAGCCAGCATAGCTACAGCCAACAAGAATCCCCCCAACTGAGGCAAATATGAAGAGAACTGGCCATGAGCAAAGCTTTTAATTTCCCTCCTTTTAGAGAGCACAATGGAAACAATTCCCCAAGAACAAAAGCGATGCGTCAGTGGGCCCTACTGTCTCAAGCTCTTTCAAGTTGGAAGGACAGTTGATTTGCACCATGTGTAGGATAGGAATGCTAGCTAGAACCAAGCGAGATAAATTCAGCCCCTCCAAGCTGGTTAATATTAAACCGAAATGAATCATCTTTACAATAACGGTAAACAAAAACACCGGTTTACAATGGAAGAAATTTAGCAATGTGCCCCAGTCACACTTCCTTTGTTGGGAGTCTCAGTGTTCATACCTCATGTACTATACCACGCAAAAGTGTTGAAATATGGGTCAGTCACATGCATAAATGCCAGAGGACACGGTGTTAAAGACACCACAATGTCCTCAACTCACCTCTGCTTGGCCTACCATGGTGTTCCAGCACATTCAGTTCTTTATTAAAGATAAAGCAAAGGGGAACGTAGAATGGCTTGGATGTATAGTGTATGTGCTACGACACAGAGAGAAAAAGCTGAATTATAGATATCAATGTTCCTGTTTTGGTGGGCATAGCTCTGTCCTTTAATAAAACTACTAAATAAAAACTGCATTGTTTAAAATGAAAGTAGCTATAAATTAATTGGAATACAATTCAGCTCTCTCTCATTCCTCAAGGACAGAAAGAGTAGGGAGGTGACTTTACCTCTGTATATTGCATTGGTGAGACCGATACTGGNTCCCGGGCAGTGAGAGTGCCACTGAAAATCAGCTCGTGCGCCGCCTTCGGCACGCGTGCCATAGGTTGCCTACCCCTGGTATAGTGTATGTGCTACAACACAGAGAGAAAAAGCTGAATTATAGATATCAATGTTCCTGTTTTGGTGGGCATAGCTCTGTCCTTTAATAAAACTACTAAATAAAAACTGCATTGTTTAAAATGAAAGTAGCTATAAATTAATTGGAATACAATTCAGCTCTCTCTCATTCCTCAAGGACAGAAAGAGTAGGGAGGTGACTTTACCTCTGTATATTGCATTGGTGAGACCGATACTGGAATCTTGCACCCAGTTCTGGCATCCACATTTTAAAAAGGATTGAAAATTTTGGGGAGGCTGCAGAAAAGACCCACAAAAATTATTTGAGGACTGAGAAAATTCCTTACAGTGAGAGACCTAAAAAGCTACATCTGTTTAACTTATCAAAAAGAAGATCAAGAGGTGACTTGTTTACAATATAAAGTACCTTTTTGGGGAGAAAATACCAGGTATTAATAGGCTCTTTTTTCTAGTGGAGAAAGGCATATCAAGAATTAAAGGCTGGAAGCTGAAGCCAGATAAATACAAATTAGGAATAAGGTACTAATTTTAACAGTGAAGGTGATTAACCACTCAAACTACCAAGGGAAGTGGTGGATTCTCCATATCTTGGTGTCTTCAGATCAAGACTGAATGTTTTTCTGGAAAATACGTGTTAGCCAAAAAAGTTATTGGGCTCAATACAGAGGTGATGGGGTGAAATGTCATACTCTGTGATATACAGGCTGATATCTAATGGTCCCTTCTGGCCTTANATAGTGTATGTGCTACAACACAGAGAGAAAAAGCTGAATTATAGATATCAATGTTCCTGTTTTGGTGGGCATAGCTCTGTCCTTTAATAAAACTACTAAATAAAAACTGCATTGTTTAAAATGAAAGTAGCTATAAATTAATTGGAATACAATTCAGCTCTCTCTCATTCCTCAAGGACAGAAAGAGTAGGGAGGTGACTTTACCTCTGTATATTGCATTGGTGAGACCGATACTGGAATCTTGCACCCAGTTCTGGCATCCACATTTTAAAAAGGATTGAAAATTTTGGGGAGGCTGCAGAAAAGACCCACAAAAATTATTTGAGGACTGAGAAAATTCCTTACAGTGAGAGACCTAAAAAGCTACATCTGTTTAACTTATCAAAAAGAAGATCAAGAGGTGACTTGTTTACAATATAAAGTACCTTTTTGGGGAGAAAATACCAGGTATTAATAGGCTCTTTTTTCTAGTGGAGAAAGGCATATCAAGAATTAAAGGCTGGAAGCTGAAGCCAGATAAATACAAATTAGGAATAAGGTACTAATTTTAACAGTGAAGGTGATTAACCACTCAAACTACCAAGGGAAGTGGTGGATTCTCCATATCTTGGTGGCTTCAGATCAAGACTGAATGTCTTTCTGGAAAATACGTGTTAGCCAAAAAAGTTATTGGGCTCAATACAGAGGTGACGGGGTGAAATGTCATACTCTGTGATATACAGGCTGATATCTAATGGTCCCTTCTGGCCTTAAACTCCATGAATCTATGAAATGCAGGCATTTTTAGAAGGAGATCAGCCTTCCTGTACCTGTACCTCACTGAATCTCCGTCTCATTTTCAAGTCTCAGATAAACACCTATTTCCCCACTTGCCTTTATGTCTTAATTTCATTCTCCTTTATTAACTGTGTAACTGTATTTGAAATAGAGATTGTATCCGAGATGCCACTAATTCAAGGGCCAAACAAACTGTATGCCCACCAGAAAAAATAAAAATAAAAAAAATCGGACACACTACCTACCACCTGAAGGAAAATCTTCACTAGATATAGTAGCAGTTGGGATTCTGTTCAGGTAACAGCGGCAGCGGTGCCCAAATGCAATCCAATATGTAGCAACACGGTGCAAAATAGTTGCATTACAGTGAATTTATAGTTGTGGCTAATTCTCCATTGTTCACACCACACTATTAGAGGATTCAAAATGACATCCCTGATTCCTGTCCTTGGAGAAGTTGCCTCTTTTGCTCCCACCCAACAGGCTATCTTTGTTTTCTCCATTGCCTACAGAAATGATTTACTTGCTAACATCGGCGATAACTATCGGCGGTAACCTGGGCTCCTCTTTCAGCTGGCTCTTCAGCAGCTAAGCACAAATATAGTGATTCTATACAAACCATTGTTCTTGCCTGCAGAGAGTTGGAAAGGAAAATGGGATTATTTTATATACAATAAGGTAGAGTACAATTCCCATTTGATAACTGTTAAAGGTGACAATAGGGATTAAGACCCTAAAATCCGACCTACCATCTCTCAAGATTTACAACCTGCTATAGAAAGTCTTGCAGCAATCATTGTTGGCAAAGAAAAACTATTCTCAAAGCAGTGATCAGTCACTGACACTGGGGCGTAAACACTTACACTTCAGCATAGTCAGATGCCCTATAAACTGTTGAAAATGCTATGCAAAGCTTCCAATTTCAGCTGCATATAGAAAAAACTGGAGCAAACAGTATGCAAAAATATGCTCTTGATTCAGATTATTAATAACTGAATAAAAAATATTTTCAAACTTTTAAAGTGTTAATATTGTAGTCACTACACCTTTACAAAACACATTAGAATACCAAAAAAAAATTAATATCAAACTTTAAAGATTCAAATAGGAAGCTGCCATTCTGGTAACCTGACAATGTAGATAAAGCAGCTCCCATGGGAAAGTATATAAAATCAAGTGACTCAAATTGTAAATTCTATTCCGACTTCCCATAACAACTTGAAAGTCCCCTACTTAAAACATGCCCTAAGTTGCAAGAGCCCCTTTCCCCGTGTCCTGGACCAACTTCTTGGAAGAATCTGTACAGTGGCAATTCTCACTTACAGAGACACCACCAACATAGGTAGTTATCAGAGATTGAGAAATAGCGAAAAGTAAAAAAAAACAGTGCAGCGTTCCTTTAAGCACCAAACAAAACAAAGCAAAAACTACAATTTGAAACATAGCCTGCCAATGAAATTATTCCAGCTCTATAAATAATTTGTAATACCTGCAAGGCACAGATTGATGGAATGGATCCAGTTTGCTTCCAAACTACACATTCATAACATCCTCCCCCTTTGATATTTAAGATTGCCTAATTTTTAAAAACATTTACCATGCAATTCATCTTTTAGCAACATACTATTATTTATTATTTGTAATGTGGTACCACCTAGTGGCCCCAATCACAGAACAGGGCCCAGTTATGCTAGGCTCTATATAAACATAACAAAAAGACAGTCCCTGTCCTGTCTCCCTCTTCCCCAGTAACTAGATCCAGAGCAGCTTTCACAGTAGTTCTAAACTCAGTAACTATTTCATGCATTTAAGGCTCAGCTTTGTTTACGTATAAAAAGGACAAGCCAGCAGCAAGATCAATAACAGGTTAGACATATAGAGAGGCTTTTGAAGGCAGTAGCTAGAACTTCTGCTGTAGTGCCTTCCAGAATCTAGGGCCAGACCCTGGGTGAGGTAAAAAGGACCATGAAACTAGTCATTGTCAGAATTCCTTCATCAGGTTAGGGATTTCTCAATTTTTTTTTCCCCCACACACCCCAGAAATTAATCAAGTTATGTCACCTTCATGCCAGGAAGGGATGGACTGGTATTGTTATTTCTATTACTGAATAGGCACAACGGATGGGAGTAATGGAGTAAGATGTAGTCCTGGGCACGGTGAGAACACTGGTCACTCTGCATATAATTGTTTCATGCCTCAAACATCACACATTAGTACAATAAAGTTCAAAAAGCATCCAGACATTGGGAAATGTCTCACTCCAGTGACAGCAGCTTTGCATTAATGGTGATTAGTTACTGAAGATATAGCTTATTTGTAAGCGTATGTCTATCTAAGGCATATCTTTAGTCCCCATTACCACAGTAGGGGGAAGGGGCTCACAATCATTAGGGTATTTATCTCACAATGCCCGTGAGGTAGGAAAGTACAATTACTCCCAACAATCTTTTTATTTTTTCATATATTAACCTACAGCAAGGAAACTAAGGCAAGAGAATATGCAACTTGCCCAAGGTAAAACAGGAATCCAGCACAGGGGACTGTACTGGGGTCTCCGAGTCCCAGGCTAGCACCACTGGACGATGAAGTCAGCTCTCATGTTGACTTACTGTGTGGCCTTCTTTGGGTAAATCACTTAATTTTTCTGCCTCGGTTTCCCCATTTGTAAATTGATATATTTGATGATGATATATTTACATTAAGAAAGCACCCAGAGGCTCTAACTGGGATCAGTGAGTGCTGGAGAAACACAAGTTAAAGTCCTTGCCCAAAACAGCTTACAATCTAACTTAAGACAAGGCATAACAAGTGGGTATAATACACTAGAAGGGAAAGGAAGAGATAGGTGGCAGAAATAAGAATGTGTGCTAACCCCGGGGTCCCAGGACCCTGCAGGGTCCAAGTTTGAGTCAAGCCAGGACTCATGAGTCCAAGCCCTATTGCTTTGCAATGTAGCCGCAGCCCTGCTTGACGCAGGTCCAGGGAGTCATCCAGAAGCATTCCACAATTCCATGGAGTGGCTATGCACATGTCTTGACATTTCTGAAATCAAAAGTATGTTGTGGGTTTTTTTTTAAATTGGGTAAATACCACTGGCCCTCTCCCCAGCTATAGCCAGTTGGCAGCTTCCGGCAGCCATCAAAGTAAAGGCAAGTCGTGGGGAATGATCTGAAGGAGAAGGTTGTGGTTTTTCAGACTAATTTAGGAATGGTGTTTCATGAGTAAGGGGCAGCATGGAAGAGAGCCAAGACGCTTGTGGGAGAAGTGGACACATGCTGACAGAGAGATAACTCAATAAAACAGAGACACTGAAAACCTGGTTTGGTCCTTAATCTGAGTAAACTAGATCATCCCATTCTTCAACCAGATATTTTCAGGGACACCACCACCTAGTGCTGTAAATTCTAAACTGCATTTAGTTTAGGCTTCTCTTCAAGCAGAGTCACTGTGCCAAACAACATGCAGCTTGATTTCGGTGTGAAGGTGACTAAAATGAGTCCAGACTGATTACCTGGAAGGCCCCAAGTTGAACTTCAAGCACAGAGCAGCTGAAGCCAGGTACTTCAGCTGAAGCCAGGTATATATACACACATATATTCCAGACTCCAATTGCAGTGGATTTCATAGGAGTTTAAGCCAGACACAGAACCAAAAAAGAGGAAAGTTCTCAGAAAACAAACCCAAACAGCAGTTACCAAAAGTAATCTGGAAATATTGTAACACCTTCTCCCTGAATAATCTACTATGGTCACAATTTCGCAAAGGTTATACTGTACTGAAAAGTAGGACAGGAGCCTGCAAACTTTACTCCTGAGGGAATTCTGTGGCAAAAAATTAAAAATTCTGTGCCCCAAAAATTAAAATTCTGCACACAATATTTTAAACTTCTGCAAAATTCTGCAAATTTTAATTTGTCAAACAAATGTGGAGGCTCCAGCATGGCAGTGGGGAGCACAGGCCACTGGCTGCACGGAGGTGGGAGATGACTCTGCAGCTCGCCCCCAGAACATGGACTCAGCGGTGAGGCTGCACCCAACGCTGACACAGCGCAAGGACGGGGCCTGCCCCTCCATGGCAGGTGCGGGCAGGCAGGATCCAAGTGTGGAGGGGCTGAGTGTGGGGGGAGCCAGGTGTGGGGGGAGAGAGTTCTGTGTGGGGCAAGCTGGGTGTGGGCGGCTGAGTGGGGGATCCAGGTGCAGGGGAGAATCTGGATGCACAGGTGCTTGCTGGGGGGTTCCAGGTGCAGGGGCAATAGAACTCTGCAGCACAGTCCAGGGTGAAGGTGGTTGGGGATCAGCGGGGTGGGGGTCTGGGAGCGGGCAGCTCATCGAGGTGGTCCAGGTGCAGGAGAAATGGAGCTCAGTGGGGTGGGGGTTCTGGGTGCAGGAGGTGTGGTGAGGCTCGGCAGAATGGTCTGGGTATGTGGGGGGGGGGGCAGGATGCACAGAAGTTGGGTTGATGGGGGAGCAGTTCCCCATACAGTGATCTCTCCCCTCCACAGTTGAAGAGTGGTGGGTGCAGGAAGCCCGGGGGGGGGGGGGGGGAAGGGTTTGCAGAGCTTTCTGCAGCCAGGGGAGATTTCTGGGGGGGTCTGACCTGGACCCGGCTGCTCCGTGAAGGGGAAGAGGAAGTTCCATCCTTCCCAACCTCTCAGCCCAGCCGGGACTAGCAGCTGAGCCCAGTACAGGGTAGGAACCACCTGCCAGGGCTTCCCCAGCCCCGCCCCACCCCCTGCAGTGATTTACCTCTCTGCCAGCTGCTCTGGGCACCCAAAACATACTGCTGGAGAGGGCACATTACTGCTCTTGCGGCTTCCCTTTGCTTCCCTGTCAGAAAGTCACTTTTCTACAGGGAAGCAAAGAAATCTGCGAGGGACATGAATTCTGCGCGTGTGCAGTGATGCAGAATTCCCTCAGGATTAAAATTTTGGTTCTCGTCTTTTAAGGCACATCTGAAATGTGTTCAGTAGTCTTCTTGGATGTGTAACATTACAAAGAACAGATTAAATTCTTTTTTACTGTGGTTTATCAGAAATTTACCTCTTTTAAGATGCTTTTTAAAGATCTATACAAGAACGTGAAGCAACTGTTTTCCCTTAAACACGACCTTTCATCTGTAGCTATCAAAATATTTCACAAGCCATCCGTCCTCACATCCCCATAAGATAGGTGTTCTGCACATTTTACAATGCATTAAACTTAGCAGGGCAAGTTAAACAGAGCAATTATGTGACTTGCTTATGGTCACACAGCAAATCAACGGCAGTACCGGAAATAAAGCCAATCACCTGCTCTCATCACCACACCCTCCCACCAATGGAGATCAGAAGCAAGAAGAGTTCAAATTCACAGTGACAACAGTAGTTCAAGTGTATGTTAGGGCCTAGTCTCCTCCAACCCACTCCAGGCCCCCAAATACACAAACATTACTCATTCATGCTAACATGCATTGCAAGTAAAATTTTCATAAACGCTCGGCACTCAGAATTAGAGTCAGATTCTCAAAACGGTTCAGCAACCAGTGGCTCCCATTGAGGATAATGGGAACTTCTAGGTGCTGAACTCTTGTAAGGCTGGCCACCTCATAGAGGTGACTGATGGAGAACTCTTTTGGAGAGCCTGGCCGCATCTGAGACTATAAAGCCCTTGCGTATGCAGAATTACTTGCAAAACAAAAAATGAGTCTTGTTATGAGGAATCGGTTGTCGAATAAAAAGAATGAGTAGTACTTGTGGCACCTTAGAGACTAACAAACTAACAAAAACCCACTTCATCAGATGCATGGAGTGGAAAATACAGTAGGAAGATATATATACACATACAGAAAACATGAAAAGATGGGGGTTGTGGCGTTCTGTTACTTTCCTTGTTGGGCCTGTCCTGTAGTAGGTGACTTCTGGGTACCCTTCTGGCTCTATCAATTTGTTTCTTCACTTCAGCAGGTGGGTATCCTGATTATCACTACAAAAGTTTTTTTTCTCCTGCTGATGATAGTCCACCTTAATTGATTTGTCTCATTAGAGTTGGTATGGCAACCCCCATCTTTTCATTTTCTCTCTCTGTATGTGTGTGTGTGTGTGTGTGTGTGTGTGTGTATATATACACACATATATATCTTCCCACTGTATTTTCCAATCAATGCATCTGATGAAGTGGGTTTTTGCCCACGAAAGCTTATGACCAAATAAATTTGTTAGTCTCTAAGGTGCCACAAGTACTCCTCATTCTTTTTGCTGATACAGACTAACACGGCTACCACTCTAAAGTTAATTTAGAGCTGGAAATGGAATATCTGCCTTTAAAAAAAAAGAATTAGTAATGGTTACATCTAACAATCTTTATAATTACATACTTCACTATAAATGTAGAGTTTCCTCCTTTGTATTTTCAAAGTTAAAATATAGTAGTTGAAATCTCACAGCATAAAGCCTATTAACTAAAAGAAAATGGTCTTGATCAGCTAACTGTGCTAGTAAGATACAGGCTGATAAGATATTGCATGTATGACACAGGAGGCAATTGTCCTGCTCTATTCAGTACTGGTGAGGCCTCCGAATACTGGGTCCAGTTCTGGGGGACACACTTTGGGAAAGATGTGGACAAACTGGAGAGACTCCAGAGGAGATCTACAACAACAACAAAAATGTTTAGAAAACCAGACCTATGAGGAAAGATTTAAAACAATTGGGCATGTTTAGTCTTGTGAAAAGACAACTGAGGGGGGAAATCTGATAGCAGTCTTCAACTACGTTAAGGACTGTTATAAAGAGGATGGCAATCAAGTATTCTCCATGTCCACTGAAGGCAGGACAAGAAGTAACGGACTTCGTCTGCAGCAAAGGAGATTTAGGTTAGATATTAGGAAAAACTTTCCAAGCACCCGAAGAAGTGGGTATTCACCCACGAAAGCTCATGCTGCAAAACGTCTGTTAGTATATAAGGTGCCACAGGATTCTTTGCTGCTTTTCCAAGCATAATTATATATAAGGATAGTTAAGCACTGGAATAGGCTTCCAAAGTGTTTAAAGAACAGGTTAAACAAAACACCTACCAGGGATGGTGTAGGTATACCTACTTGGTCCTGCCTCAGCTCAGGGGGCTGGACTAGATGACCTCTTGAGGCCCTTTCCAGACCTGCATTTTTATTATTCTATGTTTAAACCAAGAAAAAAAAAAATCAACAGCCCGCAGTCGCACAGCACTATTCCTTTGCAATGCTTCACTGGATGTAATTTAAAACATTTGATTCCAGGACACAGTTTTTTGCTTCCTGGGATTGCCATAAAGGTAGTGTGCTGGAATAGGAAGCAGCTACTAGGATGACCGGGAAAGCGGTTGGTAATGTTCATTGGTACTTCTGGCACATTTACAAATAAAAGCAAAAATTAGGTGATCAGCGTAACCACTGATAGTCGATTCGGCTGGGGATCTACATCTGCCACCCTACAAGCATGCCAGCAGGGGGCGCTTTCAGTTACCAAAAAAGAAACTACCTCCACCCCCACTGTGTTGCACAGAAATACCCATAAGGATAAATTCAGAGCAGTGGACCCACTACAAGAGAAGCCAAGAATGACCTTGTTTGTATCTGAGAGTTGATTAATGTACAGGAGGAGGAATTTTGTTGTAATTGTATTTAAAAGTACACCTGCATTCACAAAGACTAGTAGCGTGGTTTCAAAGCTGGGGTTATACCAGGGGTCACTCAGTTCTATTCATCTGTGCCACTAACACACAGTCTAACCTTTGGCAAGTCTTAACCACCACTTTACCCATTTGTAAAATGGTTAGAGGCTATAATTTCAAGTTTCCACTAGTTTGGGGTGCCTCAGAGTCTGGGTTCTCAACTTTAGACATCATGGGTAGGGGTTCTCAAACTGGGGGTTGCGAGGTTATTACGGGGAGGGGGTGTCACGAGCTGTCAGTGTCCACCCCCAGTTCCCACTTCGCCTCCAGCATTTATAATGGTGTTAAATATTAAAAAATGTGTTTTTAATTGCTGTGTGAAAGGGGTCACCAACACAAAAGTTTTGAGTACCACTGATCTAGGGTCTAACTGACATCAAATGGAGCTGTGGGCACTCAGCTCCTTTAAAAGTCACAACTAAGGCCTGGTCTACACTGCGGGGGGGGGGGGGGGGGGGGGGAATCGATCTAAGATACGCAACTTCAGCTACGCAACTTCAGCTACGAGAATAGCATAGCTGAAGTCGACGTATCTTAGATCGAATTAAAATTACTTACTTCGCGTCCTCGTGGCGCTGGATCAACGACCGCGGCTCCCCCGTCGACTTTGCTTCCGCCTCTTGCACTGCTGGAGTTCAGCAGTCGACGGGAGAGCGATCGGGGATCGATTTATCGCGTCTACACTACACGCGATAAATCGATCCCCGATAGATCGATCGCTACCCGCCGATCCGGCGGGTAGTATAGACATACCCCAAGGTTACGAGGGGGAACCAAGTACTGAAGCATCCCAAACTGAGGACTCTTGTAAACCCTTACCATAAGAATTAAGCCATCTCACACAGCTGCAAGGACTCATTACTTAGGGTTTGAATATTACCATACCTTTCATCAGAGGATCTTAATAGCCTGCACAGCCTTAGCATGCTAGATACTGATTGTCCTGATAAGTCTTAAATGGCTCTAAAGCATTTATTCACATCTGCTACATAGACTTGTTTAATCCCTCTAATTACCCAATCAATGGGAACAGCTCCAAAGGGAGTTGTTATACCACCACCTTGGAGGAAAGCATTTCAAATTACAAGGATAGGCACAGGAAGCATGAGAATCCTGCACCTTTACCCAATGCTCAAGCTATCGGTTTCTCACTGACAGAAGCCAAGAAAATACATGAAATTAAAAAATAAAAATAAACCCAAATTTCAAAATACTCTAACAGGGTCACTATTTACATCCAAAATATTACAATTTAATAAGTGGAGCAGAATTTGACTGCTAATACTCAAACTTAGCACTTATATACATTACATCTTCACAGGGTTCTACGACGTGAACTAAGCCTCAACACCCATGGGAGGCAGTACCCCATGTTGTAACAACAGGGAAACTAGGTACAGAGATGCGTCTGACGAAGTGGGCATTCACCCACGAAAGCTTATGCTCCAATACATCTGTTAGTCTTAAAGGTGCCACAGGACTCTCTGTTGCTTTTTACAGATCCAGACTAACACGGCTACCCCTCTGATTCTAGGTACAGAGAGGTTAAGTATCTTACCCAAGGGAACAGACAAAGTCAGTAGCAAAGACCTCAGCAGTTTCTGGTTCCCAGCCACGTACTTGAATCTAGCAGACAACGCTATCTCTTTGAAACTACTGGGAGTAGACTGGTAGGGGTGGTTCAGAGAAATGCTCTACTCCACCAACAGTGATTTCCATCACTTTAGCACACTGGACAGTAGAGGTCAGAAAGCCACTGGAAATCCATTGCTTGTCAGTATGGGACAATGAAAAAGCAAAAAAAGTATCAATCAGTTTCTCTATAACAGCCTTCCTGGTGGCCTAGCAGGGTGGACTGCAAGCGAAACTGAAGCGGTGTCAGTTTCAGTTTGGTATCACTCTGTGGTGTGATATCGGGGATGAAGGAGAGAGGCAGGACACACAAAATGGGAGGGAACAATCAGCCACCAGAAGTAATCCTAGCAAAGGAGCAGGATGGGTAGAGATCCAAAGAAAAAATACAGGCGATAACTTAAGTTGTATGGGAAAAGGATGAGGGAGAATGGGCTGTGTGCTTGAGTTTCTTTCACATACCAACCAGGGACAATTAACCAGCATGGTAACCAAGAGAAATTTAGAAATAAAACTGCTCGCTTCAAAACTTAGAATCTTCCCATTTGAATGTATTTTTGGTGGTAGGGAAGGAAATGTACATCAAAAGCAACGTAATTTTCTTGTTAGTTAAATATACAGACTGCAAACTTTGAAAGCGCTGTTTTCACTTATGCATGAAACTTCAGTTTGGTGGTGGGTTTCAAGATTACAAACCCAATTAAATGTTTAGAGTGCTTTTAAAATCAAGTACAACTTGTTATTCAGTTTTATCAAAATACCTCAAGTTTGAGCACTGGCCTGCTAAACCCAGGGTTGTGAGTTCAATCCTTGAAGGGGCCATTTAAGGATATGGGGCAAAATCTGTTGGAGTCCTGTGTGCTGTTATAGAGTGGGTACTAGGCGGTTGCTTTGACATATAGATGCTTTTTGGTTAGTAGAACATACTATTGAGGAGAACTAAATTTGAACTCTTACAGGATTAAGCGACACTTCATTACAAGACATTTGCTTTCAGAAAAGAATCAAATTGAATAGCTTTCTTTTGTTTTGGAAATAGCTGATCAACCTCAAAGTGATTGAGAACATTTACCCGATCATTCAAACTGAAGTATGGTAATTTTAAGACACTCGGCCAAGTTCATTCCTGATGTAAAACTTCATTAACTTCAATAGAGTGATGCCAGGGACAAATCTGTCATATTAAGTGTAGAATGTCTTGATCGGATATAAAAACCAACAGGGTTTGTAATTAATATATATAAACTACTCTTCAGATATAAACCTTTACCCACAAAAGGAAAAATAATTGCTCAGCTTTCATGAGGAAGGAAGAATAGAGAGGCAATTACACTAGGAAGCCAAGAGACCCATGCCTATTTGTGCTACAGACTTCCTTCTTTGTGACCTTGGGGAAGGCACCAAGGTATTTGTAATTCAGTTTCCCAATTTGTAAAATGAAAGGTTTTTTTTAATCGGTATTGCATTAGTGCCCAGAGTCCCCAATAAGCTACACTTGCTTTGTGTAAAAGAATTAATTCCTTAACTGTTGCAATGCACTTTGAGATCTTTGGATGAAAAGTGTTACAGAGATGCAAAGTATGACTATGTTTTTATACCAGAATTAAGGTTTAGCCCTCTTTGCATTCTCCAACCAAGGTTCTGCAGTACTTGCACTTTTGCAACTTTTTTTCCCTGGGTTTGTCACCTAGACTTTTTTAAAAGACTATCTAAGCTTAAATTGTGGGTGATCACTTGAACAATAAACATTTTGAACTGTTGAAAACAGGGAACCAATCAATAAAATACCATGTGGAGAACAAAATACTGTAGTCTTTAGAGAATTACACCATGCTTTTCATGCTGATTGATTTACAACCAAGCAATATAGCAACATAGCAGAAGCAAAACAATCAGGATAGCTAGTACACAGTACAGTCGCCAGATGGCAGCAAAGTAGAAGATTTCTCTTCAGAAATCCAGGGCAGAAGAAATAGTATAAAAGTCAGACTAGTCTAGGTTGAGAGAGAAGTGCCACGCTGCGGGGGGGGGAGGGGGGGACCGGACACAACGACACAAACTACGCAGTGATTGGATTAAGAGATGAGTTGCAACCTTGAGCTGATGCATCCCTATTGCATTACTAGCTCAAGCATCAGCGGCGCTCAGGCTTCAACCCGCCCCACCCCGCACCAGGCCAGCTAGCCTGAGCTCAAGATTTGTGTGCGAGGACGGGAGTCGGGTTGGGGCAAAATACAAGTTATACCTCAAGTTAACAATGCAGTGAAGACAAAGTTTCGAATCTGAATTTATGCCAGCACAATTCAAGTTTCCCAACGCTGGTGGGTGCACTGGAGTGGACAAGTCACCAGCATTTAAGCCATCATACCATCTAACCCAGAGGTTCTCACAACAAATTTTTTGGTGGCCTCAGAGTGGCCTCAACTCTTACTGGTGGCTGCACTGGCACTTTTTCCTAAAATACTTAATTAACTTTAGGAAAAACAAATAAATATGCCCCTATACACGTCCAAATCATTGTAATTTATTTATGTAGGGTGGTTGTGGTTTTTTGCAGACTCAATAAAAATAATGCTGTGAAAAGTGAGATTTGTATGTTCGTTTATATCACGTTTCACAGCAGACTTAGTAGCTGGCTGGGAGGCTGTGATCAGTGATATTAACAAACCTACAAGTATCACTGATCGCAGCCTCCCAGCCAGCCACTAAGTCTGCTGTGAAACTAGATACTTGCATGTTCGTTAATATCACTTTTCTCAGCAAGCCCCAGGACAAATTAAGCCCTGGATAGGGGGGGTCAGAGGTGGAGGCAGTGGGGACCAGGGGCAATGGAGGGAGGGATGGATGCGGGGCCAGGAGGAGGTAATGGGGACCCGGTGCGATGGGGTGATGGACTGGGGGAGGCAGCAGGGACCCAGAGGAATTTGGGGGGGGGGGGTCAGGGGTCAGCAGCCACCACTGCACAGTCAGAGCTGGGGGCGGCACGGCTAAAGCCAGGGCTCAGAGCCCATTGCTGCATGGCCGGGACTAGGGATCAGCACCCAGGGTTGGCTCCCGCCACCACACAGCCAGAGCCCACAGCCGGGGCCACATGGCCAGAGCCAGGGGCTGGCGCCCAAAGCCCCCCCATCCAGGCTTCCCGAAGTCCCGCCACTGGAGCCTGCAGCCCAACCACCCCAGGGCTGAAGCCCAAGCCCCAGTGCCCCCCTGCCATCCAAGATGGGTTGAGAACTCACCTTGCTCCTGCAGTGTTGTGTCGTGTCCCACCTGTCTCCAGAGGCGGTGCAGGGCAGCGCATCCAGGAGCAACAGGGAGGGAGGGGGGAAGGCCGATACTTTGTCCCCCCATCACCATCCAGGAGGCTGTCATGGCCTCACGAAAAGCCCCTGGTGGCTGCACGTGGCCACATTTGAGAAACACTGATCTAACCCCACTCAAAGCAGTCCTAGATAATACAGGGCTTGTTTAGACTAGGAACTGGAAGTTAACACATTAAACTAAACTATACACAAAGCAGTGTGTCTAACATTTTAAACTGGTCAAGTTAGCACTTAGTCCCTGGGTTTTAAACTTGACCATAGAGCTTGCCAAAAAATGTGTTTTTCCTGCAAAGGCGTAATATTTTGATTCAGTAATGCTGCCACGGTGCCTCATGGGACTTGTAGTACAAGTCCCTTATGCTGCCATTCTCCTCTATAGCCCAGGCTCCCTGGCCAGACTACTTCTCTCATGATGCACCAGTCTTCCTTTTCAGAGAGGGAGGCAGTGCATCATGGCAGTTCCTGGCTGTGGTGCATCATGACAGATGTAATCCAATTGGAGCACCCAGCCCTGAGAAGAGAATAAGGACATCAGGCAACTGAACTACAACTCCCACAAAGCACTGCAGTGACATATACAAGTAGAACAAAGAGAAAAGACCAGTGCTAGAATAGCGTGACCAGTTCTTATGTCCACAAGTCAAGGAGGATTCTGATTAAGTTGGAAAGGGTTCAGAGAAGAGCCACAAGAATCAGGATTAGAAAACATGCCTTACAGTGAGAGAATCTATTTATTTTAACAAAAAGGTTAACGGGTGACTTGAACACAGCCTGTAAGTACCTAAAAGGGAACAAATATTTAATAATGGGTTCTTCAATCTAGCAGAGAAAGGTATAATACACTCCAATGTCTGGAAGTTGAAGCTAGATAAATTCAGACTGGAAATAAGGTGTACATTTTTAACAGTGAGAGTAATTAATCACTGGAACAAATTTACCAATTGTCCTGGTAGAGTCTCCAGCCCTGTCCATTTTTAAATCAAGATTGGATGTTTTTCTAAAAGAACTGTTCTAGGAAATATTTCGGGGAAGTTTCTGGCCTGTGTTATACAGGAAGTCAGATTAGATTATCACAGTGATCCCTTCTGGCCTTGGAACCTAAAGAAATATTTCTAGTTTTGTCCAAAAACTGAAAATTCTTGGGGTTTTTGGGCAACCGGTTTTTCAACAGAAATGTTTCCTCCGGAAAGCAGGCACATTTCATGAAAATTTTGTTTTGTTGAAAACCCAGTTTTCCATTGAAAAAGCAATTTGATGGAAAAACTTCAACCAGCCCTATTCGACCAGTTTAACACACATTAAAGGCATACTGCCTTCTCTATACTAGGTTAACAACCTATGTTGGAATTGAAAGATACTACCCTAGTCTAGACAAAGCAAAGCTGGTCAAAACTCTAGCAACCTGTCTAGACTTGCACACCCACCACTATCTGTGGGAGCTGCCTGGGTAGACATGCTATGGGGGGGAGGAGAGAGGGAGAGATTAAAAATGCAAGTGTAGACAAGTTTTATGAATTACACGGGGAAAAATCCCAACTATATAGCTGAATAGTTAGCAAGTGGATCAAAATTAGGCTACCGATTAAGTTACTTCTACTAGCATCAAGATCAAGTGTTATCCTTAGACAGTTTTCATCCCTTAATATTTAACTGCAAGGTGTATAAAGTATAATGGAAGGCCCTCACAAAACTCCATTGCTCTATTTTCAAGTATATTTGAAATGGCTTATGTTAAAAGGCTACATAGCTAAAACAAAGTTCTGTCCCCCTGAGAATGATTAAAGTAACCCACAACCACGTTATTCATTATTTGTACTTCAATAGCAGTAAAAGTCCCACTCATGGATGAGGACCCCTTGTGCTAGGCACTGTACAAACACAAAACAAAGAGTTCCCACCCCCCAAAGAGCCTACAATTTAAGTATAAGAAAAGAGACAGCAGATGGAGACAGGCAGACAGATAAGGGAACACAAAAACAACGAGACAATATTGGTCAACATGATAGTGGTCTCAGCACGCCAGCTGTATCATTGTTACATTTTTGCAGGTATCATGGCAAAGGAAAATTTGTAGAAGGAATTAAAAGGACAATGCAGTAGCTTTGCAGAACATATCTGTAGATAGATCAGTGGAAATGTTACTAATTAAAGTTGTACAAAGTCTTGAGAAACCCTCCATATAGTCTAAAAAGCACATTAGGATCCTGCAATATAAAATAGCTATTATAGTAATGAGCTGTTGCATCACTGGGAACAAATAGTTTCAAATTTATATAGAAATGTATATTACTAAAGCAATATGCTTATTTTATATAACATCCACTTGGACTCTTTAAAGCAAATGTAGTTAGATTTCAAAAAGTGTTCTGTATGGTACAATCCATGTTGAACTACTCTGAGGTTGCTAAAAGAATGGCAGATCTACTCATTGAGATACCAGATTTTTTTTTAAATGATCTACAATATGTTCACCCAGTTTCTATTTTTAGTTCCTGGTGCTCCCTATAAGAGGTAAAAGATGTGTCCTCCAGCTTTAAATAGATGCAACCCCTTCTGTTTGATCAAGGAGTTGAAAGTCCTGAATAAGCTTAAAGTTATTAGAATTTATACAGAGGAAAGTTGACCATTCTTATTCATTAAATTAAGTTTGGTCATGGCAGAACAGCATCCTGTTACCTATCTATAGGCCCACCTGTTTTGTGTATCATTCAGCAATAAAATGATTGTAGGCCACTTAGTCCCTGTTGCTTAAGGACTCAAGTGTTTAAGTTTAGGCACTCACTTGAAAATCTTGGCCTGAGTTGTTCTGATTAAGCACCTGAACCCTGCCTAAAGAATGCCTAATCAACATATATGCAAGAACCCGCACCCAGAACCAACCCACTCTCCCCACACACCCACACACCCCTAATGCTTATGGCACCACAGGTCTACCAAGAACTATGCGATTTGTGATTGTACCATACGAATAGGTCCCTATATCAGGAGAACTTAGCCCAAGATTTCAGTGTTGACATAATCTAGGTGAGCACTCCAGGTTTCTAGAGTGATTTTAAGGGAGCTTGAAAAGAAATGTGTCATATGGAACACTAATGGTTAAGCATTCCCATAACAAAAATTAACATAAAGGAAAACATTTCTACTTATTAGGGAGACTCCAGCTGCAACTATGTTACTCAGGTTGAACTGAGTTTTGCACTCAGCACAGGGATTGAAGCTTTTTGGTATGTATGAAACGTACAGCATTTACTCCGCGTACAGAATGAATTTTCAAGTTAATTTGTTTGGGAGTTAAAACGAAAAGTGAGTATTCTAAGAACTGCAGCATCGCTGTTATGTATTTTGCCCTACATTACTGACACATACCCTCAACCTTAACTCCATCTTGATGCCTTGTGTGTCCAGGAATTTATATTGCCAGAGCACCTAGAGGTCAGGTCAGGGCCTGCTACTGCTCTAAGTGTATAGAAAATGACAATCCCTGCCCGAGGGCTGTACGCTGGCCTTATATGGCCCAGTTCCGGGGGGAGGGGGGGGAAGTCCGGGGCTTAGAGTGTTTCCTCTAAATTCTTTATTGCTCAGCACCAGTTTCATTCTCTCCACCAACAGATAAAATAACGTGAAGCTCTTCAATACCATCCCCACTTATTATGCTAAATGCTATCACACAGTAACATCTGCACATACAGTCAGTTCTTTAGAGGCATATCAAGCATAAATTGCTAAATCTACTTGAAACTTATGCATTTGCTAATCAATCGACTGGCATACAGGGTTGGTTCCTCTGTTTGTTGAAAACTGTGCTCATAAAGCATATTTTAACTTAAAATGAAAACAATAAGGAGAATTTTGCTAAAAATAAAGTAATGCCGAAAGTGAATGTAAATGATAGAATATCACCCTGAAACTATGGCTTTGCAATCAGAGTAGCAGCTTTGTATTATGAAGTACTTTGTTTTATTTCTTTATTAGAAGCAGCCACACCATATTTTGAAAAGTTTCCTGTACTTTTATTAAATCAGTGGCAAATACACTGGGCAAAGCCTGCCCCTCATCTTGCCCCCGACCCCGCAACCACACACACCCCCTATACATGAAGGGGCCTAGCTCCAGGTTCTGATGGGTCTTGCAGTACAAGTGCATGCAGGATGGAGCCAAAGGATCACAATTACAGGAACCAAAGACTGTTCCCCACCCTCTCCCTTCTATCTAAGTTCTTATTCTCCATCCATCATCATAGTATCTTGTCAACTCCCGATCTACCTTTTTGGGCAATTTATTACAAACATTTCAGTCTCAGAGGCTTGTTTTGGAGGGATGGGGGGTTGGCTCTGGTGGCTAGAACCATTTGAGATAAAAGTGCTTGAAGCTGTGTATCAGATAAATCAGAAATGGAAAACGGTCAGTTAGATCATGTAGTCTATCCACAAGCCAGTGCAAAATGTGTTCCTGATCTGTAAGTGCTTTGTCCAGTCCTGTTTTCAGTGCCCCTATTTTCAAGCAGGCTCACTTCACCATTAGAAAGTTTTGAGACTGATTTTTCGTTTGCTTACTTGCACCCCATTACTCCTAGTAACATCCTCAATTTCAAGCAACAATACTGAGTTTTGCCACTTGAGGGCACCAAAACAATTGCTAAATTCTCAAAAAGAAAGCAGCAAAATGCCCCATTTATGAGGCTTTGCTGAGACCAAATGCTTTAAAACCCCAAAAGGGGACAACTTGTGGAGAACATATTTTATAGAGAATGTGTTGTAGCAAATAATTTATTTTATTTTCCTTAATTATAATTGCAGCATCCAACAATACTGTAACAATTATCCGACTGTCTGCATTCTCAGCTGATGGACCCAGTTTCACAAGGGTTTATAGCTCATTTGCACTTGTGACCAAAACTAGCAATTGAACCCAGGTTCATTAGTCATCCATGCCAATATACTGACAGTAACTTCATGAGGAAGCATCAGCTGCCTTCTATGGAAAATGCTTTGGAAGAGAATTGTCACAAAGCAAAGGTTTAAGGAAAACATATGTATTTTGCACTTTTAGCATTAACACCTTCAGCGGTCACAGGCTCATTTTTGTTCTTCATGAAAACAAAGTGGTATCTTTAAAGACAACTCTTGTTTTCAATGCAAACTGTAAGAGGGTAAGCAGTATTTATAGTAACAGGCCTTACATTTATATAGGAATCAATTAAAGGTAGTCCTGTGGCCTGTGTTATTTATACAGGTCAGACTAGTCAGTTACAATGCTCCCTTCTGCCCTTGGTAGCACCTTTCATCCCAGAGTATCCCAAGTCACTTCAACTGCCTCATCACTGAAATGTACTAATCCGTAGGTGAACACAACCATTTAGGACAGGAAGTAAATACCTTATGTATAACTACAAGGTGGATGAGCATTAGTTAGGGGAACAGGGGGCATTTTAGGATGTAGCGCCAGGGTACCAGGTGGTTTAAAACATTCTTAATTCAGCATACAGGATGCCTTGAGCTTGTTGATCTGTTCCAATGTTAATACTTAAGGATCGATCCTGCAGTCCTTCCTCGGGCAAAACCTTCCATTCAGTTCGGCAAAGGACGGACTGCATTATCAGGTCCAATTTGGGGGGGGAAGGAAATTTACTGAAAATGCTTTATAAAACCTGGTTGCCCTCTAGTTATGCAAGTTCCTAGTGGGTACATATAAATGAATTAGCGTCTCATTTGCATCCTAGTCCATGGAGAGAACTACCACCCCAAACACTCATTAGATGCCCTACACGGGATGTATCTATAATAAGTACCCTTGGGGAACCACATAACTGTACATTACAGTACTCAGAGCTCCTCTAAATACACAATCAGTAGGGAAATCTTGCCTGAACAGGTTACAATGGAAGAATAAAACAGGTTTGAGTTTGTTTTTTAAACATATGTAAGACTTACTCTGAAATATGGTCACTTCCTACCTATGCCAGCTACCCAAGAACCACACACCCCCATGCTAACTTCTGCTAGCTGTTTTTTCTCTGGTGCATCTGGATAATCTGATAGTCTCAAAGGCAAACTAACTGCACTTGCATTTTGCTTTTAAGTTATATCACTTATTGCTGTACTGGATTTTCTTCGAAGGGAATCATTTTTTAATTACATGGGGTTTAATTAAAAAAATATGTTTAAGTCAAGGTTATAAATGAATGTGAGTTTGATGGCCTCAATCCAGTTCCCAGGAGACAGCAGTAGACTGCTGGTACAGACACAAAAAAATGGTGGAGTGATAAACCACAAGGACGAGTTATTTCTACAGAGTGATCTAGATCACACAGTAAATGGATTCATTTGAACAGCATGAACTTTAATACAGTTGAATGCAAGGCCATATCTAGGAACCATGAACGTAGGTCGCATGTATAAGAGTGGGGACTGTATTTTGGAAAAAACTCAGAAAAAGATTTTAGGGTCACGATTGATAAGCAACTGAACATGAGCTCACAGTGCAATATGGTGTCTGAGAGCAAAGGCTATCCTTGGATGTATAAGCAGGAGAATATTGAGAAGAAATAGAGAGGTGTTATTACCATTGTATATGACATTAGTGAAACCATCATTGGAATACTGTGTCTAGTTCTGGTGTCAAAGTTGGAAAGGGTTCAGAAAACAGCTACAAGAATGATTTGAGGTCTGGATAGCCTGCCTTAAAGCGAAAGACTGAAGAAGCTCAACCTATTTATGTTTAAGAAAAAGATAGGAGGTGGATATGATCATGGTCTATAGGTACCTACATAGGGAGAAGATTAGAGGACTCTTTAGTCTAATAGACAAGGAGATGGAAGCTGAAGCTAGACAAATTTCAGGCTACAAATAAGGCCCACATTTTTAATACTAAGGGTAATTAACCATTGCAATAACCTAACCAGCGATGTGGTGCATTTTGTATCACTAATTCTTTTAGAAAGAGATCCAGTCTGATTTAAAAAGAAATGCTCTAGTTCAACCAGAAGTCATGCACTGAATGCAGGAATTATTGGTGAAATTCTATGGCCTGCCTTACGCATGAGATCTTGACAGTTTAGTGAAAGTGTCGTTAGTTTAGCTCCCCTCGGTACTTTTATAGGACAGGTATTAACACTAGCTGCCTCAGCAATCTGACCCCCTTGTTCCTACTTTCAGTAGGTCAGTCCAGAATCTTCTCATGTCAGAACTGCTGAGAAATCCTGACTCATTAACCTTCAATAGGGTGTGAGTAATATGTGACAGAAGAGCATTTATTTTGTTCAGAATCAGAGGGGGAGCCGTGTTAGTCTGGATCTGTAAAAAGCAACAGAGAGTCCTGTGGCACCTTTAAGACTAACAGATGTATTGGAGCATAAGCTTTCGTGGGTGAATACCCACTTCGTCAGACGCGTCNCTACCCACCGATCCGGCAGGTAGTGAAGACCTGCCCTAAGTCTGTGAGGTAAAAAACAGCAGGAGTTGCAAACACCATGCATTCTCCTTATTGCAAAAGGAACTAATAATCCAAGATCTGCAATCAGAATATAAAAGAGCAGCTTGTCATCTTGCACCAGATCATTAAATCAAACCAAGCCACCCAAAAAGCACAGGAGGAAAAAAAGGAAACTAAAGCTACTGCTCTGTACTAGAGTTAAGCAGCAAGGCAGCCTCTCCCATACCAAGCACATGTCATGCGTTTGTGAAAACCGGTGCTAGTGTAAATCATCACTTGGAAACTGTCAGCCCAGTGAGACGTATTTAACACCTGCCCTAAGATCCACAATCCACCTAGAAAAAACAAACTTGTCCAATATTCCCTTACAGAAGAAAGTGTGTAAAGATCAACCTGAAGGCTAACTGGGGGAGGGCAAGCAAACAAATCATGAAGACCATATGCAAACATAGGAAGAATTAACACTGACTACACTTGTCAACACCACAAAGATCAGAGGTAAAAAACCAAGGAAGTGAGAAGCCTAGATCTCAGATGTCACTTATGAATTGCCTTACCCCTTTGGTGGCAGTGGGATTTACCCAAGACTTCTGACACTGGAGGTGAACTGAAAAGGGTTTATTTACATTTCTCCCCTGCTTAAAAAAAAAAAAAAAAAAAAAAAAGTGTACTAAAAAGGTTTCCCTCCATTTTTTCCCCCCCTTGATCAACCAATTTTCCCCACTCACCTGAGGTCACTAAATCCAGAGTTTCTTTCAGATGAAGCCAGCTAATGCTTGGTTCTCACTGGGGTTCAAGTGATACTGACTTCAATAGCCCAAGCGTTTTCAGAACTTCAGCAACAGCCGGGTCCCAAAAGCCACTAAGATACATCAGTGCCAACTCATTTTAAAATGCAAGCAACTTTAAAAGCTTAAAAGCAGGAGGATTTATTTAACACAGCAGACAACAGTGGCCTTACATATATATGGTACTGTCAGAGTTAAGGGCAACTGCACCTGTATTTCCCCCTCAGGGTCCAGCAGGGCACCCACTCCAGGCTTCCAGCTCCTCAGCCAGCACCTCTCTTGGGAGGAAACCCACATCTCTCTCCCTCTTAGCTGGGTTTTTTCAGGCTGCACAATCCCCTGCCTACACTGTGATATCCCAAGCAAGCCAGACTGCATAAATAGGCCAGCATCTGTGCTTTGCTTTCTCTCCGAAGGCCATGAACAGCTGTAATGGCCAGCAGTCCCAAGTTACCGCACAGCTCTTTCTAAAGCAAGCACATTCTTAAGGTGAAGCATTATAGAGAAAACATTAAAAACAGCAAAAGAACCCACACACATGCTAAAAAGCTTACCAGAGGTCACCCCAACTCCAGCATTGGGCTCTGGTAGGTGTCAGTCCTTCAAAATCCACAACTGGGTCTTCCCCATGGTTACAAGTTCATAACTGTCTCAAATTCAGAACCAGAACAGCCATGAATAGTTCAGTCTCTTTTTTATACGGCTAGAGCCTTTGATCTCCAGATTCCGGGAACAGGTAATCAGCAGACAATGGTCCTCTCCAGAGGGTGCAGCTTCAAAAGGCTGGGTTTTTGCATAACGGAAGGTCAGAAATTTGTATTCACCTCCTCCTAGAGATTCCCCAGGCAAAACCCTGGACACAGTCCCAAAAGCCCATTCTTGTCTGGTACATTGTTCAATACAGTTTTTTGAAGTTCTTAACTAGGGCCCTACCAAATTCATGATTTCACAGGGGAGACCAGCATTTCTCAGATTGGAGGTCCTGACCCAAGGGTGGCAATACCCATACCATGCCACTCTTACTTCTGCACTGCTGCCTTCAGAACTGAACAGCCACAGTGGCAGCTGCTGACCAAGGGCCCATCTCTGAAGGGAGCAGCGCAGAAGTAAGGGTGGCAATACCATACCATGCCATCCTTACTTCTGTGCTGCTGCTGGCGGCAGCTCTGCCTTCAGAGCTGGGCCTCCGGCCAGCAGTCGCCACTCTCCGGCTGCCCAGCTGTGAATGCAGCACCACTACCAGCAGCAGTGCAGAAGTAAGGGTAGCAGTACTGTAACCCCCCCTACAATAACCTTGCAACCTCCCCACAATTACAGAACCGTGAAACTTCAGATTTAAATATCTGAAATCATGAAATGTACGATTTTTAAAATCCTATTAATGAAATTGACCAAACTGGACCGTGAATTTGGTAGGGCCCTATTCATAACATTTCCCAGGGTTCACATCACATCACCCCAGAGAGGTTGCATACAATCCCAGCCCACAATAATACATAACCTTTGCATTTAATACAATGGACTCCTAAATACTTAAAATTAATCCAATAAGGTTTTTCAAAGATATTGCAGGAAACTGCCATATCTCTTTATAATAGTTACTGCAATCCATTTCTTAATGTTAATTGGTAATACCAACTCATCCAGCACCCCTAACATACACATGTTTGGAGAAGGAAAGATAGTAACACAAAGTTTTTGAGAGAGCACTGAATATGGTGTTCCAGAACACATGCATTTTTGACAGGTATAGAGGATGTATGAAAGGTTGGCACGTGGCTGTTTGCACCTCCAACATTCACTGTGTGATGCCAATCTAGTCTTAAATGTTCTGGAGTTCTGTAGTACCTGTTTAGTATCTTGTTCTGGAACACCGGCAAGGATAAAAGACGTGAACTATCTTTCACATTAAGTAAGATATCCTCCCAGGTTTCTGTGGTGACAGTAAGGCTAAGTTCTTTTTCCAATTTTTTGATACTGAGATGGAGAGGGTAATGCAAAGCACTACACCACCTATAAATAACTCCTACAAAGTGACTTTTGTTTCCATATTTCTTAACATCTTCTAGAGGTGAGACAGTTGAGACAGACCAATTGTCCCCTGTACTTGCATAAATCCTTAAACATAGCCACTGAAAGAAAGAAATTTGAGCCATCAGTAGATGGTATTTGTTAGACATGTAATCCAAGGAGGCCAGTCTATCATCTTGTATTATATCTTTAATTTTTGTTAATCCTTTTTCTATCCAAATTGTCTTCAGTGTGGCGATGGCCTTGATCCTGAGCCAGGGGGCTACCCCATAGTGGTACAAGAAGAGAATAAGACTGGATGCTGTAATCAACATGTTGCAGGATGCCCCATGTAGATGCAAAGATTGGATTTTTCATTAAAGGTATAGGTAGCCTCGTAAGGTTATTCCTGGGAGAATTCTGTGCCACTGCACGCGCACAGAATTCATGTTGTCCTCAGATTTCTTTGCTTCCCTGCAGAAAAATGACTTTCTGACAGGGAAGCAAGGGGAAGCCGCAAGAGCGGTCATGTGCCCCTCCCCAGCAGCACGGGCTTGTGGTTTCAGCGGAGAGGTAAATCACTGAAGGGAAGGAAGAAGACTGGGGACACCCCCACCAGATCAGACCCACCCCCCATCTGCCCAATCCCCATGCATCCGGACCACCCATACCCAGGCCCCCACACCGAGCCTCACCCCCCAACATCCAGAACACCCGCACCAAGTCCCTCACACCCAAATCCTCCCCACCAAGCCTTACCCCCTGTACTCAGACCTGCTGAGCCCCTCTCCACTGCATCCGGACCCCCACCCCTGCACCCAGACCATCAAGCCCCACCACCCTGCATGGACCCACACCCTTGCATCCAGATAACTCCCCATCAAGCCCCCCATACTCAAACCCCCACCCCAATGCATCTGGACCACCCCCACACCTGGACTCCCACCAAGCTGCACCTGCACCCCTACCCCACCAAGCCCCATTCCCCCAGCAGCCAGACCCCCCTGCTAAGCCCCCACACCCAGACCTCGCCCCCTCACTGAGTCCCAACCACCTTCACCTGGACACCCTCCCTCCCCCGCTCAATCCCATTGCCCCTGCACCTGGAACCCCCACACACACACACACACACACCGAGCCCTGTGCATCCAGATCCCCCACACACCCAGGCCCCCCACTGAGCCACACACACCCAGACTGCCCCACACAGAACCTTCTCACCCCACACCTGGATGGCCCCACACTAAGCCCTTCCACACTTGGATCCTGCTGCGCTGGGCCTTCCCGCCCACACTTGACGGAGAGAGGCAGGGCCCCGCGGTGTTTCTGGGGCAGGCCCAGCCCTTGCGCTGTGTCAGGATTGGGTGCAGCCTTACTGCCAAGTCTGTGTCCGGGGTGGTGGAGATAGGGAGGGGGAGAGCTGCAGGGTGATCTCCCACCTCCGTGCAGCCAGAGGCTCGTGCTCCCCACTGCCATGCTAGAGCCTCCACATTTATTTATTGACAAATAAAATCCACAGAATTTTAAAAGACTGTGTGCAGAATTTTTTGGCACAGAATTCCCTCGGGAGTATAAGGTATATGCTGGTGCGTATACAGAGCTACTGCAGGGGAACCACCTTACAACAGGATGCATTTGAAATGCTAGATAATATAGATACAAATCTGGCAACCCCATACCTCAAGTTGCCCAGGATTTTTAAGGATCTTGTGTGACAAGCGAGGCAGATTTTTATCCTGTATAAATTGTATGATAAGCATATTTATTTGAGCAAAGAACAAGGGAGAGACCTTGAAAAGCAACAGGCTAATGATAAAAGTTAATCTTGGGCAGATATTCATTTTGTCTATTTCTAATCTCCCCAGTAAAGATAGAGGGAGGAGATACTGCCTCTCTATCTTGTTGGACATTTCTTCTAATATATAGTCCATATTTATAGAAACAATTTTGGGAAGATTAGGACAAAATTTTAACACCTAAATAAGTTATTTCCTTGCATATTTGAAATGGAAAACACTGAAACTGAGAAGGATCTGGTCTTTTGGATATATCCATAGCTTATGATTTATTCCAGTTAATGTGAAAACCAGAGATCTTTCCAAAAATATCAACTATATTCAATAATGATGGGATTGATGAGGATGGATTCCTCAATAGTACAAAAATGTCAGAAGGATATAAACTGATTTTATATTTTTTCCTGTTTATAGTCACACCTTCAATGGCTGAGTGCTGACATATGTACATTGCCAGTGGTTCAAGAGAGACATTAAGAAGGAGGGGCGAGAGGGGACAGCCCAGGCATGTCCCTCTTTCTAGTTGAAATGAGGGAGAAATAATTCCGTTAGTTCAGAGTGAAGCAAGGGGAGAGTTGTATAATACACTGACCCAATTCAGGAATATTGGTCCAAATCTGAAGTTTTTTAGGACAGCCATTAGATAAGGCCATTCAACCCTATCAAAAGCTTTCTGTGATTCTACATATAAACCTATGGAAGGAACAGCTGATATCTGAGCGATTTTTCTTATATTAGCAGCAGCCAATCTTCCTTTAACGAAACCAACCTGATCTGTATAATTGATGGGATGATGGTGTTTAATCGTGTCGCTACAATTTTTGTAATCTGTATTCAATAGAGATATAGGGCAGAAGTCACCACATTTGCAACCATCTTTGTTCTTCAATATTAAAAGTAATTAAAGCAGTTCTCATGTCCCAAGACATGGTGCTTTTTTCGAATGTTTCAGTGAAGATCTTTGAAAGAAGAGAAGAGAGCTGATTACAAAATGTTTTGTAGAAATCTGCCAGAAAGCCATTCATCCCAGGGGCCTTGCCGGAACTCATTTTTGATAGCCTGTTCAACTTCTTGTGTTGTGATAGCTTTGTCCATGAACAACACTTGTCCTGAAGAGAGGATATTAAAAGGCAGGCCTTCAACAAAATGATCAAATTTATTAGAGTCAAATTAGTTGTCTGATTTATATAAAGCTTGACAGAACTGCTTAAACTGATTATTTATATCTATTGGTTCACGATTGGCACTCCCTTTCTCTTGCAAGAAGAAGGAAGTAGCCAACAATAATATTTCTATCTTAAGTCTTCTGGCAAGTAGTTTACCTGCTTTATCACCCCATTCATAATATCTTCGTTTGACCCTGTTAAGTGCAAATTCAACTTGGCTGGAAAAGTATTCATTATATTTAGATATGGAGTTAGAGAATGTAAGAGGTTTTCATTATTTGGGTCACTCTTGTGTGTTCTCTGCAACTCATCTATTTTCATGTCCAGAGAGAGTCTAGTAACTGGAGTCGCGCTCTCTCGCCTTTTGGGAGACGTGCTTTATGCATTCACCTTTTACAATAGGGGGGAGGGATAGCTCAGTGGTTTGAGCATTGGCCTGCTAAACCCAGGGTTGAGTGTTCAATCCTTGAGGAGGCCACTTAGGGATGTGGGGCAAAAATCAGTACTTGGTCCTGCTAGTGAAGCAGGGGGCTGGACTCAATGACCTTTCAGGGTCCCTTCCAGTTCTATGAGATAGGTATATCTCCATATATTTTAGGGGGGAGGGATAGCTCAGTGGTTTGAGCATTTGGCCTAGTTCAATCCTTGAGAGGGCCATTTAGGGATCTGGGGCAAAAATCTGTCTGGGGATTGGTCCTGCTCTGAGCAGGGGGTTGGACTAGATGACCTCCTGAGGTCCCTTCCAACCCTGATATTCTATGATTCTAATAGCTTTCTGAGCTCCTCAAAAGATGAATCTGAGATAACGGAGTGCTTATTTTCTTGTATGAAGTTAAGATGACTGAATCAACTGTGGAACAAAACTTTGCATCTTTTAGTAGCAAAACCTTCCAACTAGAAGATTTTAATGATGTGTAACCAGCGTCCATGGTAAGTATAACTGGAGCATGATCTGAAATTAAGATATTATCAATAACTGCTTCTAGGTATGCTGGAATCAGTTCTGAAGACAAGAAAAAAGCCAATTTGGAGTAAGATGAATATACTCTAGAGAAATATGTATAGTCACGCTCCTTGGGGCGTCTCTGTCTCCATATATCTTTTAAATCAAGTTCATTCATTAACAATGAGGGTTGGCCTATTGTGCTTTGAGAGCTGGGTCTCATGTAATTGGATTTGTCCAGATGTCTATCTAGCACAGTATTCCAGTCGCCTCCCAGTATTACAGGAATGTCGGTTGTACTAGAAAGAATGTCTGCAATGTCTTTGAAAAATTCAGAATTACCTCCATTTGGATTGTAAATGCGTCCTAGAGTTAAATTTTTTGAGCTGAAACAGCCTTCAAGAAGAACTTATCTTCCTTCAGGCTCAGATCAAGGACTGTACACATTGAAAAGTTATACTTTTATGAATTAACATGGACATGCCTCCGCTCTCAGGATTCAATGATGAATGATACTCAACACCTACCCACATCTTCTTGATTCTATCGGCATCTATTTCTGCTAGATGAGTTTCCTACAATAAAGCTACTTTAAAATATATAACCTTATTCCCCCACTGATACTGTAAAACCATATCTCTAGGATATGGTCTGTATTTATATACAGTATATTAGATACTGGTTAGTTTCTAATGGATTTATGTCTTCAGTTGAGCCTATAAGAGGGGTCAGGTATACAAAAAGAGCTATAGTTAAATATCATGCGTCTTCCAAAGTATATTTGTAACAGAAAACAGAACACACACAAAAATGTAACAGACTTATAACAAGACAGCGTGGGCATGTTCAGATTCCAGATGGTTTCAGTGCCATCTGCTCCTCCCCTCCCTATATTAGCTAACAATAGTCTAAATATCTCTAAATGAAAATATATTTTAAGTCAAGTATTACCCTGTAAATACCATTGGGTATTCTAGAACATGTACACTATATTCCTACCTAAACAAGTTTTTATGTATATATACACATGCATATATGTATATACATACAGACAGACTCATCACATGTAAATTTACAATTGGCTTGGTAAAACAAATCTAAATTAGTACAAAAACTAAACAAAAATTACAATATAAAAAAAAATCATATTCATGTTATTTCAAATGCCCTGCACAAATTGAATAACCAGTGCTATTTAAGTTTTAGGTTATAGTCTAATTTACATCTCAGGAGTACTCACTGTTCCAAGGGACTTGTCAACATAATCCATCAGAGGCAGAGCTAGTGAAGAAATTCTGTCTAGCAGTGCACGTTGTGATGATTAGTGCAGATAATACTTCAGTCAGTAGACGGTACTATAAACTCCAGCTTAGCATTAAACTGTTACTTATGCATTGAAGTGCTATATAGTTGTTGTTATTGCTTAATTACAATGGAGATCAACAGAAGAGTTGAGCCTAGCTGGTTATCTGCTAGGAGTGAGACTGAGGGGTTCGGAGAGCAGGAGGGGGATCGGGGCGTGGGGGGAGTGAGGGCTCCGGCTGGGGGTGCGGGCCCTGGGTGGGGCTGGGGATGAGGGGTTTGGGATGCAGGAGGGTGCTCCGGGCTGGGATCGAGGGGTTCGGAGTGGGATCAGGGCTGGGGCGCAGGGTGGGTCCTGGGGGTGCAGGCTCCAGGCGGCGCTTACCTGAAGCAGCTCCCGGAAGCAGTGGCACACGTCCCCCCTCCAGCTCTTACATGGAGGCACAGTCAGGAGGCTCTGTGCGCTGCCCCGTCCAAAGGCACTGCCCCCGCAGCTCCCATTGGCCACGGTTCCTGGCCAATGGGAGCAGCAGTGGTGGCGCTTGGGGTGGGGGCAGCACACGGAGCCCGCTGGCTGCCCCTACGCGTAGGAACCGGAGGGGGGACATGCCGGCTGCTTCCCGGGAGCCACGTGGGGTGGAGGCTAGCAGGGAGCCTGCCAGCCCCACTCCGTGGTGCCGCGAACCGGACAGTTAACAGCCCTGTCAGTGGTGCTGACCAGAGCCGCCAGGATCCCTTTTCCACCAGGTGTTCCGGTCGAAAACCGGACACCTGGTCACCTTACCAGTAACTCCTGAAGTGGAGGGAATTATTCTTGAATACTATGTAAGTGAACAGTTATCAAGCCCAACAGCATGTGGTGCCATATATGGATTTTCTTCAGTGGTACTCAAACATCCTGTCTTGTAATTTCACCATTTATCACCTAGAGGTGAGAGAGATTTCCACCCAGTCTCCTGGAACTTTTTACTTTCAAAACATTCTGAAGGCCATACATTTTTTTGCCCATCGTTCAGAGTAAACTGACAATGAGTGAGCATAAAACAGCTCCCCCAGAGATTTAGAAAACTCTTTTCCGTATCTTCCTCCTCCACACCACATGTAGCTTAAAACGCTAAACTCAAACAACCTGGGAGATGGAGGAGGAGGAGGTGTAAATATAAGCATGTCATTCAACAGAAGTTTAGAATTTTGCCTTGAGAGGAAAAAATAAAGTCCTATCTCTTTTCCTGTATGGAACCATACAAGGAAAAAAATAGCAGTACACGGCTTCAATAAAAAACACAGGATGTGTAAAAATAGGGCTCCCGATTACAACAGGACAGTCAACTATTTATGAGTTCCATTTCATATAAGGTTACTTATCTGTCTCTCCCCCATTTCCAGCAGCTACCAAGGCTTCTATCTACACAAAGGTCTTGAACATTTACAATTTAAAGTGAAACAGAAATCAGGCTTTGTCTGCCCACAAACTTGCACTGGAGGGCTTTTATTATTATTTATTTAAACCACTGCAGATCCCCGTGTGGACACCCTTTAATTGGTTTAAACATGGTATATGCAGATTTAGCCCAATGCAGATTCTAACTGAATTAAACTAAATCAACATAAATTGGGTTTAAACCAATGTAAAGGTGCTCTGCCCATGCCGGGATTAGCAGCAATTTAACTAAATCGATTTGAAACTCATGCAAGTTAAGCTAGTACAAATTTGCATGTAGAGCTACATTACCTGTGGTTTTAATTAGGAACCAGAGACAAGGCGAGCATATCTTGACTTTAGGAAAGCTTTCGATACGGTCTCCCACAGTATTCTTGCCAGCAAGTTAAAAAAGTATGAATTGGATGAATGGACAATAAGGTGGATAAAAAGCTGGCTAGATCGTTGGGCTCAACGGGTAGCGATCAACCCGCTCAATGTCTAGTTGGCAGCCGGTATCAAGCGGAGTGCCCTAGGGGTCTGTCCTGGGGCCAATTTTGTTCAACATCTTCATTAATTATCTGTAAAAGCAGCAAAGAATCCTGTGGCACCTTATAGACTAACAGACGTTTTGCAGCATGAGCTTCGGATGCAAAGAAGAAGTGGGTATTCACCCACGAAAGCTCATGCTGCAAAACGTCTGTTAGTCTATAAGGTGCCACAGGATTCTTTGCTGCTTTTACAGATCCAGACTAACACGGCTACCCCTCTGACACTTGACATTAATTATCTGGATAATGGGATGGATTGCACCCTCAGCAAGTTTGCAGATGACACTAAGCTGTGGGGAGAGGTGGATACGCTGGAGGGTAGGGATAGGATGCAGAGTGACCTAGACAAATTGGAGGATTGGGCCAAAAGAAATCTGATGAGGTTCAACAAAGACAAGTGCAGAGTCCTGCACTTAGGACAGAAGAATCCCATGCACTGCTACAGACTGGGGACCGACTGGCTAAGCAGCAGTTCTGCAAAAAAGGACCTGGGGATTGCAGTAGAGGAGAAGCTGGATATGAGTCAACAGTGTGCCCTTGTTGCCAAGAAGGCCAACGGCATATTGGGCTGCATTAGTAGGAGCATTGCCAGCTGATCTAGGGAAGTGACTATTCCCCTCTATTCGGCACTGGTGAGGCCACATCTGGAGTATTGCATCCAGTTTTGGGCCCCCCACTTCAGAAAGGATGTGGACAAATTGGAGAGAGTCCAGCAAAGGGCAATGAAAATGATTAGGGGGCTGGGGCACATGACTTATGAGGAGACGCTGAGGGAAATGGGCTTATTTAGTCTGTAGAAGAGAAGGGGGGGGGAGGATTTGATAGCAACCTTCAACTACCTGAAGGGGGGGTTCCAAAGAGGATGGAGCTCGGCTGTTCTCCGTGATGGCAGATGACAGAACAGGGAACAATGGTCTCAAGTTGCAGTGAGGGAAGTCTAGGTTGGATATTAGGATACACTATTTCACTAGGAGGGTGGTAAAGCACTGGAATGGGTTACCTAGGGAGGTGGTGGAATCTTTTATGTCCCAGTTTAACAAAGCCCTGGCTGGGATAATTTAGTTGGGGTTGGTCCTGCTTTGAGCAGGGGGCTGGACTAGATGACCTCCTGATGACCCTAATCTTCTATGATTCTTCTATGTCTTGTGGTCAGAGAAAGGGAATGAGCACCATTAGAGCTGGGATCTATTCCTCACTGCTACTTATTTGCTGTGCGACCTCAGGTGTCTGTGTGCCTCAGTTTCCACATCTATAAAGATAATACTAACCCACCTTTGTAAAGCTCTTCTAAACCATGGCTTAGAAATGCAAATTAACAGTGAAAAGGTAGAACGGAGTCCCAGCTGAGCCCAGTGAGAAATCCCACCAAACGCATGCTGTTTATAGCAGTAGAATCCATTTCTCTATGGGGACAGCTACACATCACTATTGGTCAAGCATCAGTGCAGCTCCGCTAGAGCTGGCAATGGTGGAAACATTAGCATATCCCGAGATAGACAACCTAGTGATTAAGATGTCTTCACTAGCACTTACATCAGTGCTAGCTAAACAGACAAAATCTCAAGTCTTTAAATACCAACTCCCTCCATGGACTTGAGACCTCCCTTGTCAGTTTCCCTATACCCACTTCACATTTTGTGTTTATAAAGCACTGTGAATCATTAGCCTCCATGATATATAACCTGTGCATATTTCCCTGCACCTATCAATACCTGTCAATAGGCCATTTTGTAAGGGGCTAGCTACACACAACCCCTTTGGGGAGTCACTATTGTCAGACAGTTCAGGCTCTGAAGCACTCTCAGCAGAGGAATGATCATGGTATTGCTGCATCTGTTCCAAGCATGAGCTGCTCTAAAAATACAAGCCACGTTATGGAGATTCAAAAAGCATGCCAAGAGCTCATTAAAGAGCGACAAAGTCTGCCTAAAAGAGCCTTCCGGCTGCATTTCAGAAGCTTGAAAACAAAGGAGGGGAAGGGGAAGGACTTGTGAGAAAAACCAAGGCTGCTAAAATTTCATATGTAAAAGCATACCCCAAAAATCAATAATAAGCAGGCTTCAACATCTGTAGTGTCTACGGCAGTGGTGGGCAACCTGCGGACCGCAGGCCGCACGTGGCCTGTCAGGGTAATCCGCTGGCGGGACGCGAGACAGTTTGTTTACATTGACCGTCCACAGGCACGGCCGCCCGCAGCTCTCAGTGGCCACGGTTCACCGTTCCCGGCCAATGGAAGCAGCGGCCAATGTAAACAAACTGTCTCGCGGCCTGCCAACGGATTACCCTGACGGGCCGTGTGCAGCCCGCAGGCCGCAGGTTGCCCACCACTGGTCTACGGTCTGAGTGGCAAATCATCCAATGCTAAACAATCACCAAACACTCTGTTAATATCTACCCACAAGACACTATAGTCACATCTAGCAGCTGGAAACAACAAAGCCTAGTCACGAATTACAGTTACACACACACACACTCACTCCTACAAGCGTACACACCTCTTTCTAAAAAGAAAATGTAAAGCATGAAAGGAAATAACCTGCAGCTCCTAGGAATCGCCATAATGGATGAGGCCTGTGGTCCATCTAGTCCAGCATCCTGTCTCTGACAGAGGCTACAACAAGATGCTTCAGAGGAATGTGCAAGAAACCATGCAGTAGGCAGATGTGGGATAATCAGTCCCCAGGGAAGATCTCATCTTAATCCCTGATAGAGAAGGGTTTAAAATGTGAAGCAGGTAGTTTTATATTCTAGCAAAAATTGTTACCATTAGCTATTATAATAACTCTAGATATTTTTGTTGTCAATATAAAAGTGTTCAGCTCGAAATAAATAAAACCTCAGAAATAAACCTCAGAAATCCCCTGATAACTGGAGACTCCAAACAACTTTGGTATGATGGGTAATTATCCTATAAAATCACCTGGTGCTCAAATTAGCAGCCAATTTGACACCCTATAAGCAACAGTTGTAACTGAAACCTCTCACTGCCAGAAGCTGGGACTGGGTGACAGTGGATAGATCACTCGATAAATTGCCTGTTCTGTTCATTCCCTCAAGCATCTGGCACCAGCCACTGTCAGAAGACAGGATACTGAGCTAGTTGGACCATTGGTGTGATCCAGTATGGTCATCCTATGTTCTAAGTAGGAGATTTTCTTTTCTTTGCAATAGTCCCCATATACTGCTGGAAGTCTATGGAACTGGTATAGGTTTCTTTTCTCTCTGGACTGAGGTTAAGTGGGTACTAAATAATTAATCTTACATTTTATTAAAATGCAAAATTAACTAGTTTAATGCAACACGAATGTGCAGGCCTCTGAGAAGTGATTACGTAAAAATGGCACCTTCTCCGTATATCACTTGTCCCCGGTGAGCACTCAGTCATATCCCACTAAAATAAGTTCACTGCATTTCACCACTCCTTTTACTGCAAGCTCACTACAGCTATTGGAGCTGGAGATGGATTCCATTCCTTTTCATGCATCATCAGAATTGTTAGTGAAGAGTTCCAATTGCAGGGTGGCATTATGCCCTTGTTTATACTTGTGCAACACATTTGAAGACATGCTTGTGCAACCCCGGTGAAAATGGAGGAAAACTGCATATCCCTGGATCTAAACCTGATTGCTAGAGAGCCTCAGGCACACTATTTATCATCTGATATTTAACTTTGCTAGTACCTAAAGGCCCTAATCAGGATCAGGGCCCTGTTGTATTAGATCTTGTATAGATACGTAACAATACCATCCCTGCCACAAAGAACCTACACTCAGTTTGAAACAAGATATGACACATGAGTGTCAAACAAGAGGATGAGGGTAACAGCAAAAAGACTTCAAGGTTACAAAGGTTAACTCTGGAGACAACCCAATACCTATGAATCCCTTACAAAAAAATAATATCCCCTATGGTGCACTATCCTAACTGTCCCTTATCACAGGTAATTCTGTAATGCTCAGCTTTGCCAACTATGCGTAATCAAAGAAAGGATCATCTAAAGATCTGACACAACGATTTCACTGTAGTGAATTTTGGTATTGATCACAATGCATTGTGACAACACTGATTAATTCTGACAATGATTAGAGGAGAAAACTTCCATTCACACAAATATCTCAGCAATCAGCAATTAAGGGGAACAAAATACTGGAAAACTGCACCACCTCAAAAGGATTTTGATTAAAAAAAAAATCACAGAACTGTAGGACTGGAAGGGACCTCGAGAGGTCATCTAGTCCAGTCACCTGCACTCACGACAGGACTAAGTGTTAATGTTACACTGTGCAGTGACAAATTGGCTCAGACAACCAGTAATGGGAGAGCTATTTTCCTGTAGGTTGCCAATTGAAACCACGCTCAAATTAGTAATGCATGAAAGTTGTTCCTTATGAGTTGATGGATCTTAGCCCAGTTCACAGACAACTGACACAAATGGCACTAATTGCCCCCTTAGCTGACCATCTCCACAGAGACCAGTGGAGAGTAGGTTGCTCTCTCATCCCTAGAGGTGCTCCTAGGCTGAGGAACACTGATGTGGCAGGGTGGGGATGCTTGCATTGTTTCTGGCCCTGCTATTCCTGTCCTGTAGATAACAGGATTTTAGTCAGCAGGGCTGTCAGCCTGGCACCTTTCACCAGCACTAAATTCGCACAAAAGCTTGGGGGAAAAAGGAAACCATTATCCAGTATTTTAAAGTCTGCCTGAATACAATAGTGGCTCTTGAAATACACTTAGGTAGTTCTCTTGGTAAAAAGGGTAGAGATGAGGATGTTCATGTGTTGTTACTTGCAGAGTTAATAGCTAGTTTACTCAGCAAAGCCACAGTTCCATGTTCCACAGCAGGAGTCTTGTTTACATGTCACCCAGGAGACTGACTCAGATTTAAAGTTTGTATTACTTATTTTTAAATATTTTCTAATAAAGTGTTTGAAGCGTCAGTTATTGTGTCATTGGGGGTAACATACAGGTTGTAGGGGGGTGTTAGCGTTTTGGTATTGGACGGCATATACATATACACAGTCTGTCATGTCCCCAATGCGGGGTATACGGTGGGTGAGTTCAAGGTACAGCCAGCAAGCAGTGAGGGTACATCACTCATACAAACAGGTTATGGNGAGACTAGGTTGCGCTCTCATCCCTAGAGGTGCTCCTAGGCTGAGGAACACTGATGTGGCAGGGTGGGGATGCTTGCATTGTTTCTGGCCCTGCTATTCCTGTCCTGTAGATAACAGGATTTTAGTCAGCAGGGCTGTCAGCCTGGCACCTTTCACCAGCACTAAATTCGCACAAAAGCTTGGGGGAAAAAGGAAACCATTATCCAGTATTTTAAAGTCTGCCTGAATACAATAGTGGCTCTTGAAATACACTTAGGTAGTTCTCTTGGTAAAAAGGGTAGAGATGAGGATGTTCATGTGTTGTTACTTGCAGAGTTAATAGCTAGTTTACTCAGCAAAGCCACAGTTCCATGTTCCACAGCAGGAGTCTTGTTTACATGTCACCCAGGAGACTGACTCAGACATTAGACTTGGAAAGAGCCCTACTAGACCATCCCTTATTGCTGCTCTGAACTGATTTATGAAGGGTCACAGGCCATACAAATAACTGAGGGGAGGGATATGAAAACCAGTTTTAAACTTAGCCTATTCCACTGGCAATGCTGAACTGTTCCTTACGGCAAAACTCCTATTGCTTAAACTAAGTGCAAGTTAGCATTTTCACCTATACTTGTAACATGACTGACAAGGCTGATACACTCCGCAATAAGAGGGCTTACACCTTTTTACAAAGCTATTCTGTTGACTGAATTCATACATATCATAGGCTTTAAGGTCAGAAGGGACCATTGTGATCATCTAATCCGACCTCCTGCACATTGCAGGCCACAGAGCCTCACCCACCCACTCCTGTAATGGAGTGTAATTCTGTATCCTTGAAAATTAAGATGTGGCTGATTCAATAGGCGTGCTAGTTTGAGTATACTTTTGCAGTTTCATACTCAGTGTTTTTCCATTGCTTTTGAAGTGCTTTACTAAGAGCCTCAGCTGAGTTTCCTATCTCATCCCTGCCCCGTTTTTCACCCTTACTAGGAGTGTGGCTGTGGAGCTCCGAGCAAGTATCTTCTTGTACACAATTTCAAAGTATAGGTGAATTGAACATTTTAAAAAGTGCAAGTTCGCTGAATTTCTTTAGTTACTTAAGTATAATTTTTATTAAGATTAGTTGGTGCAAGACTTGAATGCAGTCTCCATCTTAAAATAAATGGATGGTTTCTTTGCTCTGGATCACTTCTCTATTCCCACCCACCCTCCCCCCCCAAAAAAAAACAAAACAGAAAATGTGTCCCATCTTTTCTAGAAGTTCTCTCCCCCCTCCACCTCCTCCTTTCCTGAGTTGGCATTGCTGCTCCTGCATACAATAGCATGAGCAGCACCAGAATCAAACCGACAGCCATATAGTTAATTTCACCCTCAGCCTCTAGGCAGGTAGAGTGCAATTGATAGGAGCCTAATCTATGTCACTGTCTGTGCTCAAAGGCCTAGGTGTGAGAGAGAGTGAAACCAACTAGGGTGCCCTGTTTCACGCTAGAGCTACAGCCCTGCAGGAATCCTCCCAAGCAGGGTTGTCCTGCAGAATAATTCTTTTTAACTGAATCTGTAAGTGGCTGAAAGAAAATACTGGATACCTAAACCCTGCAAACCATTGGCAGGTGCAGGTTTTATTTATCAAGCAAGCTGGACTTAATTAGTACAAACTTAAAAGACTGGCATAACAGCTTCAGCAGACAACACTACAACCAGTGCTGAGAATCACTGCCTCTCTGCTCTGACATGCTGCTTCACTGTGTTAGAAATATACTGGGGTATCCCCACACAGAGAGAGAAGCAGTGTGGCCCAGTGGAGGGGGACTAAACTGAGACGCAGGACACCTGGGTTCTATTCCTGACCTGCTGAGTGACCATGGGCAAGTCTCTGAGGCTCAGTTTCCCGATTTGTAAACTGTGCTTTTGTATGTGCTTGGAAATTTACTGGTGAAAAGAGGTAGGTATTTTTGCTGCTGTCACATACCATCCAAAAATCAAAAAAGGCCTTTATCTACTGCAATATCACATTGCAATCTCATATCTAATTTGCTGTCTGCTATGGGGACTCATTAATGCTTTTCAAGTATCTTCTTCCCACTAAGCATCTGCATTTTGGATTATTTTAGGTGAGGGGGCTCTCTCTATTTTTGTGTGCAGTGCCAAGTAAATTATTGGCATCAAAATTATTTCTCAAACTATAAACACTTGAATTGGGCCATGTTGAATCTCATTTCATTATTTCATGTTCATATTTCTAGCCTCTTTGTCCGTCTTGTATTATTTTTCTCTCCTCACTGTTCTCACCTCCATTCTTTGCAAATTAGTATTAGCTACCAATGTAATTAACATGCTTTTTAACACCTCTTCCAAATTAAAGATGTGAAATAAAAGCAGGCACCACACCAATCACTGCAGCACCCTCTTAAGGAGTCCCCCTGCCCCTCCAATTGATTCAATACACTACCATTTATCATAACCCTTTCTTTATGATCCTCCAGCCAGCTTTCAATCCCAGTGACAGCATTCATACTCAAACCAATCTGGATTCATTTAGGTGGCAAGTTTTCTGAGCCACTGAGCCAAATTCAGACTTGGTGTAAGCAAGCATCCCTCCTTTGACTTCAGATGCACCTGAGTATAGCAAGTCTGAATTTGGGTAACTGTATCAAGTCAGACTCAAAAAGGAGTTGTACAACTAGACAGGAAGCAACACAGGCCCTGTAACTGCCATCTACTCCATGTGGCTGAATCCCTGTGCTTACACTGATTTCAAACGGGCTCTGCATGAAGCAACTCACAGAAGCGGGGCCTTACCGTCCAAAGGTTATCAAGTGTACACTAGCCATTATTTGAATGATTCTGCCAGTGTTCAGGGACTTGTTTTGGTCTATTTTAAAAAGACAACATTTTGATCTTTTTCCTAGGAGATACTATTTCTGTCATTTTTTAAATTGTTATTTTAAGCTTATTTGGGATTGTTTTTTTCTGGGAGGGAAGGGAGTGCAGTTCAAGGATGAGTTTGTTTTGTTCTTGCTCCCCATACTTCCTCCCTTTTTTTTTTAAATTAGGTCAAGCAGGTTAACAGATGAAAGAGCAAGTTAATTTGTGTTTTCAGAAGCCCAACTAAAACACAGCAAGCATGTTTCAGTTTTTAATGATCTTTTGTCTTGTTTTTGACTATTACAGTTATTTCGGGGATGTGCTAACTTTCTCCCTGGGAGTGCAACAGCACCTTTAGTTTCTTTCATTTTAAAAAAAAAAAACTTCAAAGATTTTACTGAAATCCACCTACCACATTCCTGTTGCACAGCAATTTTGTAATTCTATCCCCACCCACCAAAAAAACCAAATGTATATTCGTCTGGCATGCAACAATTCAGAGCACAACACCACTGAGACAAATGCATTCATTCAAAGTGGCTACTTCCAAACCAGGAAGGAAACCCACAGGACTGATGCATCACACAGCATGTGGTTAAGAAACAAAATAAAGGGTTGGGGTTTATTTTAGTGGACTAATGCGACTGACAGTTCTTGGATACACATTCTGATCCATGGTTCTACGTGATCCAAGCAGGTCACAAAACTGATTCCTGGAGAGTTCATATGAAAACTACTGTGGTAGAAAGACATTTAACACTTACAACAATTTAGAGCCTCTTACACATCATAGCTTGATTTCCTAGATTGCAAGCTGCTGGGGCAAGAACACTGTCTACGTCTAAGTCTGTTCTTTCATTATGTTTGTACAGTACATAGCACAACAGGGTCCTGATCATGGCCTACAGGCGCTCTGATCATATAAATAACTAATATCTGCCTTGTGCAAATGCTGCCCAAAGGATGCATTTCATTCAGACTCCAGTGTCTGTTCTGCAGCACCAGAGGATGATCATGCCTTAAAAGAGGCCTATGGGCCTGGAATACACTTTACTTGAACCTGCCATGATTCTTTTAGAAAAACATCCAAGCTTGATTTTAAAATTGTCAGTGATGGAGAATCCACCACAAACCTCGGTAAATTGTTCTAATGGTTAATCACTCTGACTGTTAAAAATGTACATCTTATTTCCAGCCTGAATTGGTCTAGCTTCAATTTCCAGCCATTTCATGTGTTATACCTTTTTCTGCTAGATTGTTCCCCATGCAGGTACTTGTGTCTTTTCTGCATCATTATTGATAATTCTACCATTTCCATCTAGCAATGGACCAATACCATTGTCAGAATTCTTTTTGTTCCTAATATATTTTTAAAACTCCTTATTGTCCTTCACTCTGCTGGCCGTAGATTTCGCCTTGTGTCCTTTGGCTTCCCTTACCAATTTTCTAGAATTTTGAACATCTGGATTTATATTCCTTACTATCAACTTCCCCTTTCTTCCATTTGTTTTTTTTTTTTAATTATTATTATTATTATTTTTTTTTACAACTGCCTTCACATCCCCTCTAAACCAGGTCAGTTTTTGAACCAGCATAGCTTTCTNTAATTATTATTATTATTATTATTATTTACAACTGCCTTCACATCCCCTCTAAACCAGGTCAGTTTTTGAACCAGCATAGCTTTCTTCCTCGATTGTGGCTTTTTGGGGGCATCTAAGGGCTCTCTTAAATGATTCCCAATTGTCATTCACATTTTTCTGATTAAGTTCTTCCTCCCAGCTGATTTAGCTCATAATTATTTTCAGAGTTGTGAAATTGGCCTTATTAAAGTACCATGTATATATATATATATTACTAGTCTAGACTTTATTCTGCTTGCACAATATAAATGTGATCAAGTCACGATCATTTGTACCTAAGCTACCATTAATTTTTAGTTCTGTGATCAGTTCCTCTTTATCTGTTAGGACAAGGTCTAATACAGAATTCCCCTGTGTGGTTGCAACACTTTTTGAGACAGGAAATTGTCATCTATTATATTTAGAAATTCCAAGGATATTTTACTACTAGCAGCATGAGACCACCAGCATGTGTCACTCAAATTCAAGTCCCGCATGATCTTGCAGTTTTCTTCCTACACATTAAAGATAGGTGCATATGGGAGAGGTCATCCTGTTCCCTAGTGTGATTAGGTGGTCTGTAGGAGACACCAATTAGTGCCCTATCTTGTGCTTTATCTGTTAGGATATTGATCCATAAGCATTCAAGATCATTTTATTCCAAGTTATCAGTGACTCAGTAACAGGTAATGCCGCTTTTGACATAGCGTTCCAGTCCCCCTTCCCTTTTGCCCACTCAATTCTTCCTAAATAGATTAAAAGCAATGGTTATAACATATAAATTATGCAAATCATCCCACCAGGTTTCAGTAATACCAACTAGCTCAAACTTATGCTCATAAATGAGCAATTCCAATTCCTCTTATTACCCACACTCCTAGCATTGGTTTATAGGCAACGAAAGACTTCTCCTCCTCATGTCCTTTGGTTCCTTGATTAATTTTGTTCTCAGCATCTCGATTTTGTGCTGAGTGATCATATCTTCCCTCTTTTTACCGTCCCCTTTTGCTACTAGTTTAATCCTCTCCTGAGTACTCTAGCCTGCCTATTCCTAAGGAGATTGGCTCCCCTTCTATTAAGGTGGAGACCATCCAAACTATGCAGCCCCCTCTCCCCACAGAAGGTAGACCAATGTTCCATAAAACCCAAACCCTCCACCCTATACCACTCACCTAGTACGCAATTCACTTCCAGAATCTTCTGCCTTCTGTCTTCCTTTGCTCGAGGAACAGGAAGGATCTCAGAAAAGATGGTTTGGACAGTCTTCTTTTTCAGCACACTTCCAAGTGCCCTGAAGTTATCTATTATCTGTGTGATATCCCATGACACAATATCATTTGTGCCAATATGAACCCTCACCATCACCAACAGATCCTTGCCCATAGACTTCAGAAGCAAATCCAGTCTTAGAGTGACATCTCATGTCGTGGCTCTGGGAAGGCAACACACTTTCCTGTTGTCTGCCTGTTCCTTGCAGAATGTTTATTCAATCCTTCTGAGTACTGAACAAGGATAGTCTGTCTACCTTGGATGGCTGGAGAACTCTTTGCAGGTAAGCCTGATTTTCTTAGAGGTTGGGCCAAGATGCCATCTACACGTATCTCCCATATGTCTCTCTGTTTCCTTGGACCAGCTGGATCTTGAGAGGTTTCTTCCACAGATTCCATATTGAGGACCTGGTATCGATTTGAAACTTCTAGCTGTGGGAATTCCTCCTGCTTCTCTTCTCCCTTGTGGCCAGGGTCTGGCTATTCTCATCTGTCTCCAACCATGTGGAATGCTGCCATGATCTCTTGTCTCTGGTTGTTACGAATGACCAGGCCTCCCCTCTGACTTCCTCTGTAACCGATTCCTTCGTGGCCAGCTCCATTCTTCCTTGAGCATGAGATACTGGTGCTTTGTCAACCTGGTTGTTTTAAGAACTCTTCAGCTTCTCCAATTCTTATTAGCATCTCAATTTGCCCCTCCAAAACAAGAATCTTTTCCTCCAGTACAGGCACAAACTTGCACTTCAGGCACAGGAAATCCCTTCTGGCTTCAGGCAGGAAAGAGAACATGGCACACCCGCTGCAGCTCCCTGGAGAAACTGAGCAGAGGGTTTTGTTCTTACCCGAAGCCACATGTTATTCATGCAGGGAAAGCTGTGCATGAGGTCTGGTTCTCACCTGAGGCCGTGCGTTTAGTCTATGCTGTTACTCAGGCAGAATTTAACAAGTCCAAGACTCTCCTCCTTCATTTCAGTCCTGACAATCAAATTGCTCATCTATAGCCTGATCACCTCACACACTGTTTATTGCCACCACCATCCCCTCTCTCACCTTTTAGATACCAATCTTGCCCCCACTCCAGGCCATCCAAAGTCATCTTACTTGTGTGATCATGTCACCCCTGGCTCTCCACCACACTGCACATCAAGTTTGAACTCTTTGTCCTTGGCATTCAAAAACCTACAACCCTTCCTCTGACTTTGTCTTCACTTACATTCCATCCTGTCATTAATATCAATCTTCATGTCCCCTTTGTTCCCCACCTCCTCCTCTGTCTCTCCTGCCATGTTGCTCTCTGCGTCTGAAATGCCTTCTATAAACTTGTTTGCCAAGCCACCCCCCCTTACCTCATTGAAATCAGCCCTAAAAAAGCTCTATCTCCCATCTCACCTACAAGGAGTGAGGCAGGAAATAAAAGAGAAGCAAGGAGAGTTAAATTAATGGAGCATCAAGATACATACATACCTTACTAAGTAGCTGTGTGATAGTACCATCCTTGTCCATCCCCTTTTCTTTCCCCCGTTTTTTGTCTGTTTATGACCCTGGCTTATTGTGTTATACTTATGCTCTTCAGAGCAGGAACCACCTCTGTACTTGTCTTTGAGAAGCTCCTAACACATTTTGAGGTAATAAAGTTAGGAACCATGCAATGAAATAAATACAGAGAAAATTTAAGGTTGAATCTCAGGGAAAACATCCCAAGAGTGAAATCTATTATTCTGTGAAATAATCTCCAAAGAGAAGGAGTGGAAGCCCCATCTTTAACAGATTTAGACTAGGACAAAGTACTAAAAATATACTAGAGAGAACAATCCTGCGCTAGACAGACCAGGGAGGGATGCATTAGATGAGCTGTTAAGTCTTTCTAGCTCAAATTTTTAAGATCTACAGTTAAAATACAAAGGAAGTGAAGTTTAGATTAATTCAGTTCTCCCCTATACACACAATTTCCTTGGCTAGGGTTTGAAAAACATCAAACACCTTCTACCAGAAGACTAAACCTACAAGCCAGAGGCCCATACTCAAAAAGGAGCCAATCCCTCCAGCAGGGTGTCAGAGTTTCAGGATGACAGCATCTGTTTCCCCCACGTCCATGGTCCACTCAGGTCTCCGACCATCACCTGTCTCTGGGCAAGAACCCTTGTTCCATTTCCTTCAGACTGGGGGTTTTAAGGCTGCACAGCTCCCTGCCTTACACTGTGATATCCCCAGCAGGCCAGTCTGCCTAAAGGCCAGCACCTGTGCATTGCTTTCGCTCTGACGGTTATGAACAGGGTATTGCCAGCAGTTACAAGTTACCACACAGCTCTTTCTAAGCAAGCACATTTATTCTTGAGGTAAAAGCATTGCAGAGAAAACGTAATAAAAACAAATCAACAGATTTAAACACACACTAAACATACAGGAGTCACCAATCAGTTTTATGGGACCCTAGCAGGCCAAAGTCTTTCCAACCTTTACAGAAGGGTATTGATCCCTCTTGGACAGAAGGTCCTGTCTGTTTGCTGGATCAGAAAGAAGGCCTTGTGTCAATTCAAACTCATCCTTTCATATTAAAAGCTTTTTCTTTGTTTAGTCTCAGTGATTCGCCTTAATCAGCCCCCACTGTAGGTAGCTTCTGTAGGAGCTGTGGTAACCCCTCCTGATGGAGTAGAACACAATCCTACATAAAGCATCCATAAATTTAATAGAATGGCACCCAAAGATACTGCATGGGGTTGCAATATCTGTCACACTGGGTTCAAGGCAGTACCTAAGAACTCCTCCCTCACCTTGATACTGGAAATGCAGCCTTACCCTTGGACACCACCAAAGCTTCCTCAATCTTCCCTATCAGCCTTTAGTTAATAAGATATCTGGTAAATGTGGAGCCCTCCTCTTCCCCTCTCTGCTGGGAGGAGGGAGGGAGAAAAAACAATGAGCATTGATCCTTCCCAGCTATTCCAGCTGAAAGGCAGGAGCACAATACTCTGCTCCACTCTCATCCCTCCATGGGAGACCTGGTGGATCTCTTTCCCTGAGTGTTGTTCAGCTGTGGAGTGGAGAGTTTGTTCATCTGCAGTCACTGCTCTGCCTTGAGCACAAAAGCAGATCAGGGAGCAAAGTACCAATCACAGGAGCACTCTCTGCTCAGCTGCATCCTCAGCACGTGTGCTTCTTCCAACTTAGCAGACAGAACACTGAACTGCAAGATAGGCAAGTGGAGAGGGTTTTTTTAGCTTTAATTAGGGCAAAAAGAGGTCTATGGGGAATTACTCTGGGTTGCAAGTAATATTTGAAAATGAAAATGAAGTATCACCACATGGGATTTCGGGAGATACCCAAAGTGAACCTAGCTATGGAGACTGAAGCACCCTCACCCTTAATCAAATTTGGTGTCTGTGTGTACCCAGAAGAAAGTGCAACCTTGATCACCAGCACAAGAAATATCTTTAACTCTATTAATCCTGTGCTATGCTTTAAGAAATGAAAGCACCTCAAGCGCTCCTTGTGCAGTTGTTTGGCTAAATTCTCAACGATTAACACAGCTGAGTGCAGCTTCCATTGGGCTTCTTCACAGCATAGCAAGGGCATGAAAGGACATGTGCTGATTAGAGGCCATCAACTGTGCGATATATGTCGCCACACCCTGCGTGGGTGGATCAATGGGCAAAAGTACCGTTGGGAAAGTCCTGTTCAGCTGCAATGGAATAGAGCATTCAAACCTCACAATATATAGTTTGCCTACTCAGATAATCATTTGAGAGGTGTCCTTGTAAGCAACCTTCATATGCACAATACTGCCTTACTTAATTTCAATTCGTTCCAGCCCCACCGATTACTGCATGAAGCACATTCGCCCTCTGATGAAGGCCCAGACTAGGAACATTCAATCATACAACAGCCTGGGACAAGCAAAACCCCACTTAGGACAAGTGATATTTAATCCCTTATTGCCTTAGGCTACGTCTACACTACCCGCCAAAATCGGCGGGTAGCCATCAAACTATCGGGGATCGAATTATCGCGTCTTGTCTGGACGCGATAAATCGCTCCCCGAACGCGCTACTTCGAACTCCGGTACTCCTGCAGGGCGAGCGGAGTTACCGGAGTCGACGTGGGAGCCGCGAACGTCGATCGCGCGCTGCGCGGACGCGAGGTAAGCGCGCCAAATTCGAACTAAGATACTTCGACTTCAGCTACGCTATTCGCGTAGCTGAAGTCGCGTATCTTACTTCGAACTCCCCCCCTAGTGTGGACCAGCCCTTACAGTCACAATGCTGACCTGAACTTTAACCTCCCGAGTGCACTATCCGACCAGCCTCCATGACCTGAGGTTGAAAAATGCGAACTAGTCACCTGCCTCAGTCTTCCGGTAGATGTCACTGAGCAGCAGGAGAAATGTGCTCATCTGGCTAAATCTGCTACACTCAACTGGCACGGCTCAGCCACTTGTGCACCTGGCTGCACATCCGGAAGAGAGCACAAGCGTCGTTTTGGATCCATCTCCACCCACCTCCCAACCAAAAGTGTGGTACTGGAGGTCACTGCTAGTTGGTGACAAAGAAAATGCTCATACAGGTGAGTTCCACAAAGGAATGGTCTTCTAAGAAGTCATCCTGACCTAGTCAGGAGAGCTGGTCACCAATGGACTGATTTGAAAAACCAAAGCCAATTTTGACACTTAAAGAGGAGTTTCCAAAGGGCTATGGCACATCCAGACTGTCTGAAGAAAAGTGGAAGATGACAAATTAGATAAGATGTTCCTTATGCCCTGAAATGAGAACAGGAAAGTGTCTCTGGTTAAGCATCTCCTTATTCTCAGCTGATACGGTATAGTAACTTCTTAAAGCAATATTCCCCAGCGAAACAAACAGATGTGTCTGCTACAGCAACAGTACTAAGAAGACTCGCCCGCTTCCACTCTCCCTAAACAGTCACAAAAAAACCCACACCCCCAAACCAAAGTTGAATAATAATACTTAGCACCCTTCATCTCCTCACAATAACCCTTTGCAAAGGTAAGTGCTATAATCAACATTTTGTAAATAAGGAAGTTGAGGTGCAGACAGGTGTCATGACTTGCCCAAGGTCACCCAGCAAGTCAGTGGCTGAGCCAGGACTAAAACCCAGCGCTATTAGCTCCCAGTCCTGCGTTTCATTTATTCTGACTCAATCATATAATCTAATAACTCAAACATCAGTATAAACTGTCCATGAAAAACAGTAATCACCAAAAAATAACCCCCAGAGACCCTCTGACACATAATTCCCACCCCAAAACTCTCAACTCACCCAGACCTTCCCTGGACATCCAGGAGAAAAGAGGGAGAATAGCCTGCTCTATAGTTATGCCATTCGGTTCTGCAATAGGAGTGCGTCCCTTAAAGTAGTGCAAACTTGTAATACTACCACCACTTATTTCATAATAAGCAACCAGATGCACCGAGAGGCTAGCACAAAAGTGAAAATAAAATAAAATCCAATGAGTTGCTGGGGGGAGAAAACACTCTCCTAGAATGGCCCAGACAGACTTTCACCAAATAGGAGCAGATAGGGGGTTGATAACTTTTGCAAGTGAATTTAATTCTAGAAAGGAAGCTATTTTCCACGAGATTGACGAGGAAGCAAATACTCTCTATAAATAAACTAAGGTCTCTTCCCTGCAAACTACACTGTGCAGATTGTAAGGGTTCACCAAGATGGAGCTGCTTATAGCAGGGGTTCTCAACCTTTTTTCTTTCTGACCCCCCTCCCCCCCAACATACTATAAAAATTCCATGGCCCATCTGTGCCACAAAAAACTATTTTTCTGCATATAAAAGCCAGGGCCAGCGTTAGGAGGTAGCAAGCAGGGCAACTGCCCGGGGCCCCCACACCACAGGGGGCCCTGTGAAGCTAAGTTGCTCAGGCTTCGGCTTCAGCCCCCAGCAGTGGGGCTTCGGCTTTCTGACCTGGGCCCCAGTAAATCCAATGCTGGCCCTGCTTGGCGGACCCCCTGAAACCTGCTTGCAGCCCCCCAGTGGGTCCAGGACACTAGTTTACAGGATCAGGGGCTAACATTATAAAAGGAAGGGTAAACATAAAACTGAAAAAAAGCACATCTTAGTCGCAAGTCACAGAAGCTGTGTCAGATTAAACCTGACCAGTCAGTTCCTTAATAGTGTATTTAAATTTCCCCCATAGACGGAAGGAAAGTAACACAGGTACCAAAATTAATGCAATTGTTGCTGTCCAGTTCAAAACTCCCTAGCAGGAAAAACATCATCAGGCTGATGGTGTGGAATATTAACATAATGCAGGTAATAACGCTTTAAACTGTCTTTTAAAAAGATAATTACAGGCATCCGAACAGGGCGCATCTACTGGAGCAGTTTCATTCTTACGGCATTATGTTCTCCCATCTGGGAGGGGCTGAGGTGCACTGAAGATTCTCCAAAGAATCCTATTCAGCTTCTAGTAGCAACTGACTGTGGTTATAAACAAGCTTCCTGAGCAAGCTCAGTGAACAGAAGAAGTTAGCATCTAATCAGTCAGGCCTATATCTTCATGACACATTTCTACAGGCCGTTTGCATTTTTGTACAGTAATTCATAAGATATGGGACTGATTCAGCCAGCTCAGAATGTCACATGAGAAATATTATTCCTAAGGGTGGAAAATAAGAGGTAAAAAGGCTTATTACACAGAGATACACATTTTAAACACGCAGACAATAATAATAAATCTACACCGCATTCATCTTCAAAGCATTTTACAAACAATAGGCCAGTGCGGGGAGAGGGGGTTTTCCTCAGCTGGTGCAGAGCAGAGTAGACGTAGCTGCCCCACTCACTCTTCCCAGAGAACATGTCAGTACAGAGAGACAGTAAGGCCAGAGTGCACTGCTCCCCCTGCAATGCTGAGCTAGAGAATGGACCTTTAGGAACCATAACCAGCTGGCACAGATCTAAGCAGCCCCAATGCTGGGGTCAGGGTGATACAGATTCCAGAGAGTCATAACAGCAGAAGCCATTAACCAGTGCTCAAAAAATTCCTGCAATAGAGATATCCCCATTTTATAGACTGAGGCAGATAGCCAACATTTTCATCCTCCTATTTGGGGTTCCTCCATTTCTGAGCACCCAACCCAAGATACCTACGGCCTGATTTCCAGAAGCACTGAGCACTCACAGCTCCCACTGACTTGGGTTGTGGGTGCTCAGAACTTGTGAAAAATCAGGGCCAAGAGGTCTCAAGTTGGGCACCCTAAAACTGAGACACCGAAGAGCAGTGGCCACCTTGGACATTTTTGGACTAAACACCTGGCTCAAAGACACAAAAACACAAAGTAGAAAACCTCCCCTCCCAGGCCACTGGTAGTGGCAAAGCAGAGAATCAGTATCTTGGACATCTATTATTCTTTTACTGCAGTAGTACCCTTCAGGAATCAGGCCCCACTGTGCTAAGTGTCATGCAGACAAACAAAAAGACAGTCCTTGCACCAGGAGAACTTACAATCTAAGTCTATGAAGAGTGTAAATGGTGAATTCTCTATACCTTGAAGTCCTTAAACCATGATTTGAGGACTTCAGTAATTCAGCCAGAGGTTAAGGGTCTATTTCAGGAGTGGGTGGGTGCGGTTCTGTGGCCTGCAATGTGCAGGAGGTCAGACTAGATGATCACGATGGTCTCTTCTGACCTTAAAGTCTATGAGAGACGACGGAGGAGCACGAGAATGAAATGATTATGAACAGCTTGATAAGTAGAATTATTGCACACCGGCAGCCTGCCCATCCAAGAGTATTTTGCAGGCATTATCACAGAGAGGGGTTTAAAGAAGGATTTTGACGTTTTACAGCACTTTTATAAACAACAAATTTTGTAAGACAAACTTCATTACTTTTTTTGATAGAAGTACAAATATAATGGATGAAAGGACTGAGACAGATGTAATATGTTTGGATTTTATTTGATACAGTGCCTCTCAAAACCCTGGCTTGAAAAGTTATTCCAGTTCATAAGAGAAACACTCAGGAAGGCTTAAAACGAGTGGCACAAAAAGGAAATGACTTAGAACGACGTACTGACTTAGGAAAAGATGTTTGGCGGGAAGGGGAAGGTTAACCACTTCTTTTAGGACCAATTCTAATTGATAAGGGAAGCTAAAGATAAAAGGGAAACAATCCATTGGGGATTGGGCTAAAGACAATAAGGATGGGGAAGGAGGTATGTGTTAATTATAATAGGAACAAAAAGTAATCCTAGCAATGGTATACACCTGTTACTAGATGGAGATGGTAAAGTTGTTAGTAATAATAAGGCAGAAAAGGCCAAAGCGTTAATAAATTTCTCTTCTGTATTTGAAAAGAAGCAGGATGGTGTACTTATATCTTGATGAAGTACTTTACAGTCTATTAGTACCTAAAGAAGATGTTAGACAGTGTCTACTAGAGATAAACATTTTTAGATCAGCAGGCCATTAACTTGTATGCAAGAGTTATAAAAGAGTTGGCTGAGTAGATCGCTGGACCGGGGGATATTAATTTTTTAATAAATCTTGGAATACTGGGTTAATTGCAGAAGATGGTAAGAGTGTTATCGTTGTGCAAAAATGACATGTGGAATAATCCCAGGAAACTCTAGGTTATGCAAAAATCAATCCCAGGCAAAATAATGGACAAGCTAATATGGGATTCAATTGATAAAGAATTAAAGGATAGGAATATAAGCAATGCCAGTCAACATGGTTACAGAAAAAAAAGTCTTGTCAAACAAACACGATTTCATTCTCTGATGAAATGGAAGTTTGGTTGATAAAGGTAACCACATAGATGTCATATACTTAGACTTTTATAAGGCATTTGACTTAGTACTGCATGACATTTGATGAAAAAATTAGCACTACATAATATCAATAAAGAACATATTAAATGGATTAAGACGCAGCTAACTGACAGATCTCAAAAAGTAGTTGGCGATGGGGAATCATCATCAAAAAAGGGTGTTTCTTTGGTGGGGTTCCGCGGGGATCAGTACTAGGCTTGATGCTATTCAACATTTTCATCAGTGACTTGGAAATAAATACAAAAAAAAAAAATCACTGCTGATAACATTTACAGATGACAGAAAGATTGGCTTAGTGGTAAATAATGAGGAGGACTGGGCAACCTTACAGAGCAATCTGAAGCTGGGCCCATTCACACAAAACGCATTTTAATACAGCCAAATGCAAAGTTATACATCTTGAAACAAGTAATGCAAGCCAGACCTACAGAATGGGGGACAGTATTCTGGAAAGCAGTGACTCTGAAAAGGATTAGGGGTCATAGTGGACAAGTAACTCAACAAACTCCCAATGCAATGTTGTGACAAAAAGCGCTAAGGCAATCCTTGGATACGTACACAGGAGTAGTAGGGAAAAGGAGTTTACCTCTATATATATATATTGCATTGGTGACACCTGCATACAGCTCTGGTGTCCACCCTTTTTAAAGGATGTTGAAAAATTGGAGAGAATGCAAAAGAGAGCCGCAAAAATGATTTGAGGTGTGGAGAAAATGCCTTACAGGGAAAGAGACTTAAGAGCTCAATCTGTTTAATTTAGCAAAAAGAAGATTGAGAGGTGACTTGATTCCAGTGTCAAAGTACCTTCACATGGAGAAAATACCAGGGATTAAAGGGCTCTTTAATCTAGTGGCAAAAGGCAGAACAAGAAACAATGGCTAGAAGTTGAAGCCTGACAAATTCAAATTAGAATTAAGGCACAAATTTTCAATAGTGAGGGCGATTAAGAATTAGAACAAACTACTAAGGGAAGTGAAGGATTCTCCCTCCATCTCTTGATGTCTTCAAATCAAGAATGGGTTCCTTTCTGGAAGATGTGTTTTAGCCAGATAAGTTACTGGGCTCATTACAGGGGTAAACTGGTGAAATTTAATGGCCCGTGTTGTAACAGAAGGTTAGACTAGATGATCTAAGGGTCATTTCTGGCTTTAAACTCTATGGATCCATAAGTCATTTATTAGGAATCTAGATGAGCAAGTAAACCATACATTAAAGGAAATACACATGATGATAAATTGGAAGGAGGTGCAAATGCTAGTGAGGACGGAGAAATAATACAAAGGGATGCGAAAAAAATTTTTAAAAGAGGCAGAAAGCAATCCAGCAATAAAAATGTAAGATAATATATCTATGCAAAAAAATGATACACCACATACATTTATTGGGAGGAGACATTTGGAAAGGAGTAATGCTGAAAGATCCAGAAATTTAGATATGAGCTTGCAACTTTTTTTTTTTTTTTTAAAGGGTGTGATCCGGTCACGCAAAGACATCCAGTCACAAAACTGTCCTCTACGCTGTTCTGGTGTGATTTCACACAGAATATTACCTTCACCACATCACCAGGAAGCTAAACAAACTGGAGGGAGTTCAGTGAAGAGCAACAAACATGATCAATGAATTGATTATGGGGAAGACTGAAAAACCAAAGTGCTAGAACTTAGGTGTAGATGATTTATGGGCAGGAAGGCATTATTATTCCTCAAGGGTGATTAGATACCACAATGATGGTATAAAAATCTGGATGGATAGGAGAGACAGGAAAATTATCTACAAATAACTAAATAATGTAAACACAAAGGGAAGGAGAGGAACCATTTAGGGTGGTACAATGGATTATAACTAGGAGTGATTGGATATCATTAGTAAAGGAAGTGTTTGCACTGAAACGCAGGAAAGACATCCTGACATCATTATTTATATTAAAGCGGCATTCAAAGGTCCTAACCAGATTCCTGCTCCAAAGAGTTTATAATCTAATTTGAAACAAGACATGACAAGTTAATGTAACAAACAATAGCCCAAGAGAGGGAGGCCAAGTTAACATTAAGATAGCATGGTTATGATAATAGCATAACTTTATAGTTCTAAAGCACCTGAAAAGGTTCTCTTAAAAGTAAATACTCCAACTGATCTGACAGCAAGGGACCTATTAGGCCAGGAAATAGTTTCCCCAAAGGGAACTGGGGAAACCCCATGTTTAAACTAAACTGGACAAGATACTAGTAAATCTTTGGTTTTTCTCTAATGCTCAGCACAGATATGCTGAAGTAGAGGCACATTAGACCTGTATGAGAGCATCCATAGCGCATGCACTTCATTTGTTAAACAGAAGTGAGTCAGCAACCACCTAGTCCTCCCAAAGGAGTTTTTCCTCCCAAATATTTACAGAAGGAGCCACATCATCCGGTGCTCGTTCACCTGCACATCTACCAATGTGATATATGCCATCATGTGCCAACAATGCCCCTCTGCCATGTACACTGGCCAAACCGGACAGTCTCTGCTCAAAAGAATAAATAGACACAAATCTGACATCAGGAATCATAACATTCAAAAATCAGTAGGAGAACACTTCAATCTCCCTGGTCACTCAATAACAGACCTCAAAGTGGCAATTCTTCAACAAAAAACCTTCAAAATCAGACTCCAACGTGAAGCTGCAGAACTGGAATTAATTTGCCAACTAGATACCATCAGATTAGGCCTGAATAAAGACTGGGAGTGGTTGGGTCATTACAAAACCTAAACTTAATTTCCCCAATACTAATTTCTCCCTACTGTTACTCACACCTTCTTGTCAACTGTCTGCAATGGGCCACTCTCTTACCATTTCAAAAGTTATTTTTCCTCCCTTGGTATCCTGCTGTTGATTGATTTATCTCATTAGACTGACCTAACACTTGGTAAAGCAACCCCCATCCTTTCGTGTATTTATACCTGCTCCTGTATTTTTTACTTCTTAAATCCGATGAAGTGGGTTCCAGCCCACGAAAGCTTCTGCCCAAATAAATTTGTTAGTCTCTAAGGTGCCACAAGGACTCCTCGTTTTTTGTTTTTTTCATGAAAATAAGTGACTTAAATGAAAGACACTGTCACACAGAAATCAGAACTCCATAGCAATGACAATTTAAATACAACTGGAGCTGGTCTACATACAGTCTTTATTACAAATATAATCAACGTAGAAACTGATTAAAGTGGTGCAACACCCCAGTGTGGACACAATTATAGGGATATGAAGCGTTATATCAGTGACGTTTATTCCAGGGAAGCACTTTTAGACTATTGTAATAGCATCCACACTAGGAGATTTTACCCGTTTTAACTACGTTGAAATAGAAACTAGCATAGCTAAGCAAGGCAAAAACTGTGTGCAGACAAGCCCACATTGCTAGCAGGATTCCAGCACCATTTCCCTATACCACGGGCAGAGATTGTATGTCTGCATCATGTTATGAAACTGTGCTATTCCTCAAAGGGAGCCTAGCCTGTCTCCTGAGACTCACTTCTTCCATGATGCCCACAAGTAGTGAGTCATTTAAAAAAAAAAAAAAAAAGGAAGAAAAGTTAAATCTACTTCTCTGGCACACTAGTCGTCTACTCTGTGTCTGTCTAGTGTAGACTGAAAGCTCTTTGGAACTGGGACTGTTAATGCTTGTCATTAATAACACCTCTCAGTAAAATAAAAACAAGACCCTCCCCCATTCAAATTAGAAAAGCCATTCTAGAATCACTCCTGTAACAACCATGTTGCGTCTGACGAAGTGGGTATTCACCCACGAAAGCTTATGCTCCAATACATCTGTTAGTCTATAAGGTGCCACAGGACTCTTTGTTGCATGTTTATACAATTGATGGTAGCAGAATCCTAAGCTCCCCCACCCCTCAGACAGATGCATAGATCCATGGTATAAAAGTCTGAAGACATATATGAGGTCTGAAACCTCATTTGATCTCTGCTGAATATGCCAAGAATAGGAGACTTAAAACCTACTGCTGTAATTTTTACACAATATGAAAAACCTGGACAGATGGCTCTTAAGTATTTTGACTTTTTTTTGTTTTTATTAATAAACCAGATCAGTCTTCAGCATGTCCTTCCAATAACATCACATGGCCTATCCCTACAAGGTTACAGTTACGTCCCTACTTCTGCTGGGAGAATATTTAAAAGAAGATTTCAAAAATGAGTCAAGAGCTGACCAAATTGTAATCTTATAATATCACAAAACAAGAGTTTCCTGCCACTACACAAATGCAGACACAGATCCTGTGACCATATTCAAAGACCATTGTTATCAGTCAGAAAGTTTATATACATTTGCTCATTTGAAGGGACACAGGCAGGTAGATTAACTCCAGAAGTTATGGGGTTTTTTAAATGAGAAGGTTTTACATAAACCTGATATTAACATAAATGTTTGCCTTTTTTTAAGAAAACAGTTCTGTTTGGATTTAACTATCCCCCTTTACCATTGCAATTCTAAGCTCCACAGTTAGTGCACAAAAACCAAAACCTGACTACACACAAAGGTGAAACTGAACACTGTTTTCATTTCAAAAGGAGAATGAAATTGAAAAAAGAAAAATAGTGAAAAGTAAAAGGAGAGTTTTAGAAATATCAGTTTTAATCTCAGTTTTTGGTAACATGAGGAAATTAATTGGTTTTTAAAGGAAACATTTTTAAAACACCACTTCTACCCTTTAACATGAGGGATCTGGGTATAGTGGACTGTATAGCAGTTTGTTTGTTTTTTGGGAGACGGGTAAAAATAAAAGTAGTTTACTTTTATATATAAAACTGGGTCCCATCAGGTTGTGAATAATGCGCAGTCTGGATAGCTGAAACAGATTCCAAGTGGGTATAATTTATTTATCTAAACATTATAAAACCACACATAAAATCAGGTGATTCCTTATGGGAAACAGGCCACAGCTACATGGACAAATATCATGTCTTCCAGATTAACAATGCAGCAGAAATCACTGCTGAGAAATTGTAAACTGCATCACAAAGCAAAAACAAAGGAATGAAACACTGACTCCAGAACTTCATAAACTACCACAGAGAGTGAACGAAAAGCAGAAACGATAACGTTAACAGCCATGTAACCTCTTTCATGTACATCCCTGGGACAGAATAAAAATCAGCAGCTTCACGGAGTAGGCAAAGAGTTTTTCCAGTTGAAAGGTACCGCAAGAACCACCAAAAGAGGATGTTTAATAAGGGAACAAAGGAGCCACTAACCAAACAGAAGCATTAACCTATATCATCATCAGGATGGTAACTGTACCCATACCCCATGGCTTTGCAATTAGTCATACTTTTTGTGAAACAGATAAAAATAAAAATCCATAAAACAATGGTTAGGAAAATAACATTCAGACACAGTCTGGGGTTTGCGATGAAATGTGCACATTCTCCCTGTATGTACATATTGTCAAACAGGCATCCCCACAACTAATATGACAGTTTGCTACAGTTACCAAAGAACAAACACACTATACAAACACTTCTTGGAGAGGTTGAGGAAATCAGACCCAGAAGTGTCAAGTATCAGAGGGGTAGCCGTGTTAGTCTGGATCTGTAAAAGCAGCAAAGAATCCTGTGGCACCTTATAGACTAACAGAGGTTTTGCAGCATGAGCTTTCGTGGGTGAATACCCACGAAAGCTCATGCTGCAAAACCTCTGTTAGTCTATAAGGTGCCACAGGATTCTTTGCTGCTTTTACAGACCCAGAAGTGCGAGTTTAAAAATAATCAGTAGAATATGGAACATTCTTTCACATTGACAGCCCCTTAAAGCAAGACAGGACACACACACACACACAAAAAGCCTAGAATAAGAAGAAAACAATCAGATCATAGTGAAGCCAAATTACGAGTCTAAACAACTACAGGCAAGGCCCTGGGGAATGGGCCACGGTTTCAGATTACAACGTTTTATCTTCAACTTCTTGATGCATCTCACCCCTGGCCTGATGAGAAATGCTTCAGCTCCTGCCAGAACTATGACGTGAGGATGGTATCTGGGTATAATGGAGCGGGAGGGTGTGGGAAGGAACAAGAGGATTTCATACTCCTCTCCAGCCCAGAGGTGACTTCTGCAGAAAACATTTAAATGCACACAACCAAGGACAGGTTTTTCATAGTTATAAAACAGAGATTCAGAGTGGGAGGTTAGTAAACTAATTTTCAAGAGGGTGTCTAATTATTAGACGCTTATACCACCCTACCATCAATGCTCTGCCCAAAATTCACTATAGAGGGGGCACCAGTTCCCAAATACAGAAGGCTTGAAGAAAGCCAGTCCCAAGGCAATACTACTACCTTACAGCCGCAACCCTCCCTATCACCCTTAGTATCATCTTTTGCTCCACCATCCCTCAAATTCAAGGTCTTGCTGATCCCAACTTTTTTCATGTCCCTGTCTAAAGTCCATTCTTCCCTCTCCAGCACAACAGCCCTGGCCTGTACCTTGGTCACCTCCCACATCTCACCTCAACCCTCCAAGTCTATTCAAAACATTGCTTCCAAAAAAAATAGTCTTCCCATCCCGTTGCTCCAACTATGTTACCCCACACTCCTTCCTCAAATCCCTTCACTTGCCTTCCTGCTGAGTTATTAACCACCATCATTTTATCCAGTGCCATAAATGTACACAGCACTTCACAAACAGAAAGAGACAAGGCACAGGACAACAGTTTCGAAAAATCAAAAGCGTGGAGAGGGAGGAGAACAAAGTAGGAGAATTCCTGGCAGGAGATGGTTTTAAAGCAGCATTTGGAGAAGAGAGAAGGACCCTTGGTAAAGCAGGAAGAAATGAGTGCAGAGATTCAGGGGGCTGCAGCTGTTTGGGCTCAGGACAGCAGCTGGGGCAGGGGAGGATGACAATGACTGTCTGCCTGGCAGCCTATGCCATGGAACTGTCATTCAGTCAGAACAGGTGGAGTATCAGGCTGTATACCTGGTTAAGGGGGCATGGGGATTTTAGAGATTTGGTATATTCACAGAGCGCCCAGAGCGTCTTTCTTTGTTTAATTTGGGGGTTTAGAGGGTCTATCAGCAAGGACACAGTGGCAATTTGGAGGGATAACCCAGTTTGGTGGGGTTAGGGGGGGTGTCTCCCTACTTAGGGGGAAGTGATGAGGAAGCTGGGGGTTCCCAACTTAGGGGAGCCAGGAGTCTCTAGGTTGAGTGGTGCTGAGGACTCCCTGTTTAGAGTCTGGAGGTGAGGGGGGAGTGATAGGAATGTTGGGGGTTCCCTGTTCAGGGGGGAAGTGATGGGGGGGCTGTGGGTTCCCTGATGGGAGGCTGGGGGGTTCCCTGCTCAGGGGGGAAGTGATGGGGGGCCTGGGGGTTCCCTGATGGGGGGCTGGGGGGTTCCCTGCTCAGGGGGAAGTGATGGGGGGCTGGGGGGTTCCCTGATGGGGGGCTGGGGGTTCCCTGCTCGGGGGAAGTGATGGGGGGCTGGGGGTTCCCTGATGGGGGGCTGAGGGTTCCCTGCTCAGGGGGAAGTGATGGGGGGCTGGGGGTTCCCTGCTGGGGGGCTGGGGGTTCCCTGCTCAGGGGGAAGTGACGGGGGGTTCCCTGCTCAGGACTGTGGCGGGGGGGCCCTTCCCCGGGCCCGGCTGTACCTGAGCGTGGGGCCGATGCAGGCCGTGTCCGTGCTCTCGATCTCCCGCAGGATCCGCTCGTGCTCCGCCGCCGCCTCCAGGCTCTCCAGCTCCGCCATCTTCCCCCGCTCCATGGGCTCCGGGCCCGGCTGGGACGCTGCGAGCCTCGCCCACCCCTCAGCGCCGGAGCTGCTCTGCCCCAGCCCAGCCCCAGGCTCGCCTGCCGCGCCCCCTCGCCGCGCCGCGTCTCCGCCTCCTGCCGCGCCGGCATGCCGGGAAATGTAGTCCTGCGGGAAAGGGGGTGTAGCCTCAGCCTGGGCCCAGAGAGAGACTCCCAGCGCCCCTCACTGGGGGAACCCCCACTCCTGTCAGACCTGCCCCAGCGCCCCTCACTGGGGGACCCCCCATTCCTGTCAGACCTGCCCCCAGACCCAACAATGGGGGGACACCCACTCCTGTCAGACCTGCCCCAGAGCCCCTCATTGGGGGACCCCCACCCTGTCACACCTGCCCCAGCGCCCCTTATTGGGGGATCCCCACCCCTGTCAGACCTGCCCCAGCGCCCCTTATTGGGGGATCCCCACCCCTGTCACACCTGCCCCAGTGCCCCTCATTGTGGGGAGACATGCCACCCCTTTCAGACCTGACCTGGGTGCCTNATTGGGGGGACTCCCCACCCCTGTCAGACCTTCCCCCAGGCCCCTCACTGGCGGGACTCCCCACTCTTGTCATAACAGCCCCAGTGCCCCTCATTGTGGGGAGACATGCCACCCCTTTCAGACCTGACCTGGGTGCCTCTCCTTGGGAGAGATTACCATCAGACCTGCCCGCAGAGGGTGACCACCTTTGTTGGATAGAAATAGGGGAAAACCACATGAAAAATACGGGACAACCCTTAATTTTAAGGGACGTTTTAGGGAAACACCATTTTCCTCAGCAGAGCGTGTATTTTTCTCTGAAGTGTACATTTGTACTGCCTTCAAGTATACAATGCAATTATCATAAGCTTCAATGTAATGTTTAAAATGGTCAAGGGATGTCCCTTAAAATCAAGTCAAGGGATTTCCCTGAAAAGGGACAAATCCATGAAATAAGGAGCAGTCCCTTAAAATAAGGGGAGGATGGTCACCCTATACCCCAGTGCCCCTCAGTGGAGGAAGATGTACACACCCCAGTCAGACCCACTCTCAGTGCCTGGCAGTAGGGAACACACATACACACCATCCAGGGCTGGCTCTAGGCACCAGCAAACCAAGCATGTGCTTGGGGCAGCACAACTTCAGGGGCGGCATTCCGGACACCTTTTTTTTTTTTTTTTTTCTTTGTCAGTTGTGCTCCTAGAGGTTTTTGTTTGTTTTGTTTTTGTTTTTTTTTTGCTTGGGGCGGCAAAAAACCTAGAGCCAGCCCTGACACCATCTGACCTGTTATCACTGTCTCTTCCTGGGGAGTCTCCAACAGTCAGAACTGTCCCCACTGCCTCTCTTTGGGGGAAGAGACCCCAGTCAGAAGTGCTTTAATTCGGGGAGAGACTTCACTCAGCCAAACTTAGCCCCTGAGCCCATCCCAACATGGGGCACTGGGAGTAGGTCTGATTGAGGTGGTGTTTCCCCCAAATGAAAAAATCCCATTGACTTCAAACTATCTTTCATCTTGAAGGATCCTCTGATATCAAGGTCTCATAGTTTTGGTTCTCAGCATTTCTCTCTGATGACTACATGACTCCTTGTTCTTCTTCTTGTTATTTACTATCGTTACAGCTGCGCTCAGGTTCTTCCATTACTAGGATGGCAACATTGGGTGTTGTATAAACACATAGGAAAAGCCTGTCCCTACCCCCAAAGAGTTTACAATCTAAAACAAACTGCAACAAGTAGGTGGAACAAATAAATGGAATGTGAGAAAGAAGGGCAAGGGTAACAATGGTAGGAACACGGGGTTACTTATTATCTATGTCCTCTATTTCCTTGGTTTTGAGTCAAAGATTTTTGTTGTTTCAAGTTTTAAGCTATAAACAAACAAGAAAGACCCTACTGGTCACCATCTTCTTTGACTGCTAAAAGATTGAATGCTACTGATCTGGATATAGCTTTCTCTTAGAATATCACCAGATTAAATGAAAAGGTGATAGAAGGAGTGTCCAAACCACTACATGTGTCCTGAATGTACTGGTACAGGGAAGGGCAGGGGAAGCTCTAAAAAAAATGTTAGATTGTCTTAGTGCAATAGCTCTCTTAGATCATGTTTACAGTTGCCAAATGTGGTGTCTTACGGGACCAGATGGATGTCATTGTGGATGTGTTAAAACCAGAGAGGAAATCTGTACTCTGGTGGCAGTCACCATGGAGATTTGATATATGCTCCCAGAGGACCAAAAGCAAATAGACATGGAAGTGATATAATGAAAGAAGATACAAATAGTTGGGCAAATTTAGGAACCCAGCATCCTGTTGTTATCTCAAAACTCTGTAAGAGATAAATAAGACTAAGGTTCAGACCCAGATAAATATCTCTATCACTTTTTAAAAACCCATGAGGTAAGTAAAAAAAAACCCAGTGTAAAGATAGATTTACTAAGATTTATTAAAATTAAACAAATTAACAAAGGCAACAGAATAATAGCTCAGAGGTTTGACCCAAAAGGGCATAAGGCCTGGCTCCCTTCTACCCTTAGCAAGCTATGGGAACTCTTTTATTTGCAGGAGATGACTTTCACTGGCAACTCGGACTGAAAGGCAGACAGCTGGTCGTGACTGCGGACTGCTGCGGCGGTTGCTGGATTCCGGACCTGTAACTGTCTTAGAAGGGATTACAGGAGAGACATGGACTGAAGCTGGATCGGGATACCTACCTGAAGACCATCGTGGGGTATCTCGTGAAGAATCTTTCCTCTCTCTCGTGCATGGAAGAACTAGGCATGGGCTGCCTCTGTGGTGGACAACCCCTGGTGCTGAATGTGCTGGCCTTAAATAGACTTGGGCATGTGACCTTTTCCCGCAGTTTTCTTCCCGCCATTGGGAGAAAAAGTGTCAAAATCTCAACCACAAGGACCCATAAAATGGAGTCCAAACAGCAACTTGGCCATGACCATTGACCCATAAGTTTCACAAAACAGTACATAAAAAGCATAGTATATAAATCAGAACAATACATAAACTCTAATAAATGCTACATTTCCCCTCCTTGATGGTAAGAAGAGATACACCCTCTTTGCTGTCACAACCCAACCACTCTGATTTCATACATAATGACATTTATACCAACTTAAATGGAACAATGAATTTGTTGGACTTCACTCGTTTCTTAATCCAGACAGTTAAACATAACAGATATATAATAATGACCATTTTAACAATCAAAACCACTACAACAGGGTGCAATAATATATGCCATATTTCATTATAATCAACAGACCCTCCAAATAGGTTTTCCCACCAGTGATTTGATGCAGTATCACTTCTGAATGCTTTTAAGCACTCGTTTGATTTGGTCTGAGGCATGATGTACCGTAAGCATGACCTCTTTTCCTTCCCTTTGAATTTGTCTTAAGTGGTATTTCATTTCTGGATGGTGCATAAGACGTTTTAAGGCTGATATATTCACTCCTAAGTGAAATGGTTCAAGATGTTCATATAGGAGGCAATGTGTCTGTATGGTTTGCATGGTTACTTTGTGTAGAGTGAAATTCACGTCACATCCCACTATGGAAAATATTGAAAATAGACAGATGTTTATGAATGGGTTGTGGGGAATTTTGTGGTAAACATTAACAACGAACTCACGGCACTGCGAATACAAATACTATTGTCATCCACTAACACCATAGTGGAATGATTAAAATCACACGGATGCATTTTATAATGGCATTTACTCTCCTTCGAATTAAGACATACATGAGAAATCTCGGTGACTTCTGAGCTACATGTATATCTCAGCCCCTTTTCCTTAATGCATGATTGCAGGTTAACAGCATGGTATTCACTATCCTTCTGATGGACCCATTTGCTGAGTTCCACTGGGAGCAATACAGAGTGGTTAACATTTAGACCTAAGGGCACTAATGGGTACACCCATTCCTCCTGTGCTTCCTTCAAAGTCAGGATATAGGCAATGATGGTATGGTTACTGTGCACATAAGAGAAATTAACCATTCTCCACCAAGCCTGATGTTTCTGCTCGAAGTGGGTGGCATTTTTCCATATAGGGTGACCAGACAGCAAATGTGAAAAATCGGGACGGGGTGGGGGGTAATAGGAGCCTATATAAGAAAAAGACCCAAAAATCGGGACTGTCCCTATAAAATCGGGACATCTGGTCACCCTATTTCCATAAGACATGTCGTACCTCTACAGGAACTAATCCATGTAGGCCATTTCTAATTATAGCCTTTGCAACATTCAGTACCCATTCTTGGGCTTGCACACATGCGAGCACCATTGAGAGATTGGACTGCAAGACATCTAATGCTCCCACTATGCTGATGTGATCGTTCTCCTGAAATTGCAGCCACACTGGAAGTGCGTTGGCGATGTTAAATTCTGGACCAGTGATCTGCTAGGTCACTCCAATCCTTGACTCTGGGAGCCAGTCTTATCCTGCTCTGCAGTGAGAACCCCCACTTCTAGGCTGTTCACGCATAGCCTCTGGCATGTAAGCTGCTCCTTGGATTGTGAAACTGAATGACACTAGCCAAGATCTCTGGTCCCAGACACAACCCTAGGAACCTCCATCTTGCAGAGTCCAGTTATGCCCGCTGGACGCTGCAAGCTTATATGAGTTCATCAATTTAACAAAGAAATTGATATGTACCAGGCTTGTTATCCCAAGGGGAGTCTCTGACATGCTTCAAACCAAACACAGTGCTTCAGGTAGAATAAACAAACAAATTTATTTACTATGAAAGATAGATTTTAAGTGATTATAAATCAAAGCATAACAAGTCAGATTTGGTCAAATGAAATAAAAGCAAAACGCATTCTAAGCTGATCTTAACACTTTCAATGCCCTTGCAAACTTAGATGCTTCTCACCACAGGCTGGCTGTTTGCCTTTCAGCCAGGCTCTCCCCTTTGATCAGCGCTTCAGTCACTTGGTAGTGATGTCTGTAGATGTAGGTGGAAGAGAGAGGAAGAGCATGGCAAACAGCTCTCCCTTTTATCATGTTCTTTCTTCCCTCTTTGCTTCACCCCTCCCCCTTCAGAGTAAGGTGAGCATTACCTCATCGCAGTCCCAAACTGACCAAACGAATGGGGCTGACTCACTTGAGAGTCCAACAGATCCTTTTGTTGCTGCCTAGGCCAGCGCCCTTTGTTCCTGTGAGGCTGGGCTGGGTTTGTCCCATACATGCCCTGATGAGGTGTGAACCGCCCCTCTGCTCTTAGAGATCATAGAATCTCAGGGTTGGAAGGGACCTCAGGAGGTCATCTAGTCCAACCCCCTGCTCAAAGCAGGACCAATCCCCAGACAGATTTTTGCCCCAGATCCCTAAATGGCCCTCTCAAGGATTGCACTCACCACCCTGGGTTTAGCAGTCCAATGCTCAAACCACTGAGCTATCCCTCCCCCCTATTGTAAAAGGTGAATGCATAAAGCACGTCTCTCAAAAGGCCCAGTGAGACTGGCAGACTCCGGCCTCTGTGGCCTGGTGCATGCGGCCGGTTCTGGTTCCAAGGAAGCCTGGTGGGCGCAATGAGCCAGTGCTGACACTGAGCTCTGTTGTATCGGCACTCCAGCTGTGACAGCCCGGTGAGTGTGAGACACGCGTTGGCTTTGTAAGCCCGGTGGATGGGAAAGGGGCTCCGGCCATCCCCGCCTGGTGGGCGTGGATAGGCTCAGGAACAGAGAGCTATCTGAGAAATAGAGAGGCTCTGGTCTCTCTGTGATAGGCTGAACATTTTTGTGGGTAGGATATCAGCTGACAGGGTAAGATGGCGGTAAAGGTTTTTGGATCAACTGGATGGACAAGACAGATTAATAAAAACTCCCTTGAATTTTATGTCAACTTATTTGGGAAAAATCAGAACCCATGGGAAGAGAACTTATTTTCAGGGGGAAATGCATTGGGTAAATTGTGTAAAACATGGGAGAGATTTGTGATCTCTAAGCCCTCTCCTATTAAGAAAACCAAGAAAAGAGCCTTATTATACAGTCTAGTAATGGTAGCTAAAGAGCTAGATCAGGGGTCAGCAACCTTTCAGAAGTGGTGTGCCGAGTCCTCATTTATTCACTCTAATGTAAGGTTTCGCGGGCCAGTAATACATTTTAACGTTTTTAGAAGGTCTCTTTCTATAAGTCTATAATTGTAGCGGGGTGGTCACCCGCTCCTGCCTGGAAGGGCTTAAAACCTGGGCTGATTGGGGAAGTAGCCACAGCTGGGCCACGCCCCAATCAGGCTGCAGCTGGCCCTTATATGAGGGCAGTGGACTGGGGTGCAGTCAGTGTCTCTGTGCCTTCAGAGAGAGAGGGGCCGGGCAGCTGGGAAGTTCAGGGTGCCTAGAGTAAGGCTGGGCTGGGGAGCTCCAGGCTGCAGGGCCTTGTCCAAGGCCCCATAGAGGCACTGGGTTGCAGAGAGAGGCAGCCGGTCCAGCCCCAACCTTGCCTATGATGAGTGGCTGACACTGCAGTCTGCCCCAGGGCACGGAGCGAGTTGGTGACTGGCAGTAGCCTACGACTGAGGTGAGGTGGGGATGGGGGTGGGAGTTCCCCGGGGAGGGGAGACCCCGAGACTGAGGGGTGTACTGCCAGGGGGCAGCACCCCAGATAAAGGGGCACTGGAGTCCAGGGAGGGACACAGGGGCCAAGCGGCAGTGGGATACCGGCCTGCAGAGGGCGCTCCAAGACTGCAGAGCTAATTCCCGAAAGAGACCAGCAGGAGGCGCTGCAGGGGTGAGTCTGCACGGTTACATCAATAGTTTAGTTATATATTATTGTATGTAAAGTAAATAAGGTTTTAAAAAACGTTTAAGAAGTTTCATTTAAAATTAAATTAAAATGCAGAGCCCCTGGACCGGTGGTCAGGACCCGGGCAGTGTGAGTGCCACTGAAAATCAGCTCGCGTGCCGCCTTTGGCATGCATGCCATAGGTTGCCTACCCCTGGTCTAGATGAACAGGTGGAACTCCACCAAGAGTCTGCTTCCAGAGCTCAAGGACAAGTAAATAGCGAGGAAGCTGAGTTAGAAAAGCTCACTATGCAGCATAACACCACATCAGCTCTAACATTAAATCAAACACTGCAGATAAACCAATTAGAAGAACAAATCAAAGAATTAAATGGAAATTTAATAAAGATAGAGAATTACATACTGGCAAAGAAATTAGAAGATTCCCAGGCTGCAGTAAGGGAGCTGATGAAGGAGGTCACAAAAGCCAAAGAGGGTACTGGGAATCATACTCTGTGTGATCATAGAATACACAAGGGGTTATAAGTGCCATCCATACTGATCCCTTAAAGGGGTATGAGTCAAGGGAATCAGATTCAGACGGGGATGAGTGCGAAAGGGAAATAGCACTTCCGGAATACAGTGACAGCTATACTCCACTATCTGCCCCGAAGAGGTCATGAGGAGGGGAGGAAATATCCTCCAATTGCACCAGTTACCACCACAGTGGTACATTATGGGCCCAACAAACCACCTGAAACACACTATGAAATCCGTGCACTAGGGCACAGAACAGGCTAGGGCAATGGGTAAGAACATGGGGGCCCCCTTAATAAGGTAAATGCCATAGACTGGCTTGTGAAAATTAGTAGCACAGCCGGTATCAGCAAAGAGGACACTGTCACCCTGATAAGAGAGTGCATGAATGGGGAAGAGTTTGGGGCTCTGCCAAGTGAAGTCCAAATGGCTAATGTAGATGAATTGATAGATATCTACACAGCAGTAACCAAACTATACTATCCTCATGAGAACCTCTTGGGTAAAATGTACTCTGACAAACAGAAATTAAATGAAAGACCAGAGAAATTTCTCACTAAAATGCATTTGTTATATTGGCTTACTGGTATGTCACCAGTCATAAATGGAGCGGCAACATGTGACACCCCTGAGTTCAGGGAGATGTTTGTGCAAGGTCTACTACCAGCACTGAGAATGGGACCAGCTAACCCCAGGGTAACTAGCCTCAAAGAATTAGAAAGCCGAACTCAGGAATCTTCTGAATTACAACGTGAGGCTTACCCTGGCTCTGGGAACAAGAAAAAAGTAGCTGCAATCAAAGGTGCTGACAGTAAGAAGGTCAATGAGTTCAAAGGAAAAGGGAATGATGATTCAGCCAAGGCTTGAGACTCCAATTACAGTCGAGCTGCTGCAAATGAAATGAAGGGATTTAGATCAGTCCGGTGGAAAAGGCTCTTAAAATACATAACCCCAGATCAAATCAATCGCCTGCCCACAGAGGAGCTGCTTAGGAGGTTGTCTAAGTAGAGGGAGACAAATCAACAGCAAATGCAGTGACTCCTCCAAGACCAGGAGAGCCGCAAAGCTCCTTATGAGGGTGCCAAGCTCTCCCTCCTCCTTCATATGTAGCACCTATTAATAACGACAAATGGGGGCGACCAGTGGCTGACATCTGCCTGGTAGGGGAGTTTGGCAAAATACAGCAAACAGTGCTGCTGGACACAGGTGCCACAATGTCTATAGTCTGTACTAGGGCAGCTCCACTAATCAAAAAGCTTCCCATCCAAGAGATCAAGGTGCTATAAGGCTATAATGGCAGAGAAAGCACAGTTCCCTTCTCAAAACCCATCCTGTGTATAATAGGGACATTGATGACGGAGGCCACCTTTGGGATGCAGAGGCTAGATGGGCATGGCATCCTGGGGGTAGATATACTGAAGAAATTGAATATGATTGTGGACCTCCCAAATCAGATGTTAATTCAGGGCCAGAATGGGGAAGGAGGATTTATAGTGTCTGCCTCGCACTGTGTAGACGCTTTGAAAGCTCCAACCGAGATTGGGATGCCTTCATGGGGAGAAGATATAGCTCAGGTCACCAGCAAATATCCCCACGTCTTTGCTAAGAACAAGTTGGACTGTGGTAAGATCCAAGCAGAAGTCATGGTAGAGGATCCAGTTCTGAGGCCACAGAGACAGTACAAATATTCGCAAGAGGCCTAGGAGGGGATCCAAAGTACCATTGACTAGTTAAAAGAACAAGGAGTCCTTGTTGAAACTGCCAGTGTCTGTAATGCTCCAATATGGGTGGTGTTAAAATCTGTCACGGTCACATGAAGACTGACTGCAACAGAGTGGTGCAAGTCTTAAGCCAGTAGCCTACAGATCAAAACACCTGTCCGAGATTGAAAAGAGGTACTCACCCTGCGAGAGAGAGGTTTTGGCTCTCATCTGGTCCCTGAAACATTGGGAATATCTTATCGGGATGTCCCCAGTGCTGGCACGGACAACGCATACACCCATACGTTATGTCTTGTCTGGAAAAGTTAATGAAGGCAGAGTGTCGAACCCTCACCTAGTGGGATGGACGTTGAGCCTCCTCACTAGAGAGGTGCAGGTGGACAAGGTAATGACCCTATCAACAGTCCCATTGGTTCTGCTCACACAGAGTGAAGAGCATGAATGCCCACTTCCACAGGAGGAGGTAGAAACCATCAAATCCCCTTTCCAGCTGGAGGTCTCCTTTGAAAAAGCTAAGGAAGGCAAGCCGAGACATATGGGTTGTCGACAGGAGTAGTTATCATCAACAGGGCAAGCCTTGTATGGGATATGCCGTTCTCCAAGCAACAACTGGAAGAGAGCTGCAGGGTACGGCCATCCCTCATTCTGCACAAGCAGCAGAGATCGTGGCAGTAGTAGTGGCCCTGGATGCAGCAGATTTGAAATCTGACATCATCATATGTTCTGACGCAGATTGGGCCATTAGAGCCCTCCTCGACTGGATGACAGTCTGAATAGCTAGAAACATGACCTCAGCTGATAACAACCCAGTTGCACATGCTAAATATCTTGTGCATGCATGGAGGTTGGCTGAAGCCAGGACAGGACAGACCTACTTATTTAAAGAGCACACAGGAAAAGCATGGGTGCAATCTCCAGGCTAAATAACGAAGTAGACATCCTAGCTAAACAAGCTGCCCCAATGGGTCCTGAGACTCTGTGGGAGAAATCGAAGGCCATCATGCACAAGTTACAACCTGCAGAAGTACAAAGCCAATTGGACATAATACAGCTACAGAAATGGGACAAGGAAGTGACGAACCTACTGGGAAAGCAGAACTATAGGGGATACAAAATTTTTAAGCATCAGAGCGAACTCATCATGGCCAGTAAGAACGATGCCAAGGACGACATCCCAGTTCTAGTAATCCCCAAATGCCTCAGAAAAGAACTGATCATACTAGCCCATCAACAGGGACATTTTGGGGTCAGGACCAGAACCAGAACCGGCCGCATGCACCAGGCCACAGAGGCCGGAGTCTGCCAATCTCACTGGGTCTGTTGAGCCGGGGCTTTACTGTGCTTCCCCAACCTTTTGGCCGGAGTGGGTACACAGAGCCGCTTCTCTGCATCTCAGGCAGCGCACCTCTCAGTGCCTGCCACAAGTCTGTGTGTTGGAGAGTCAGCAACTGAGCAGTATCAGCACTTCCCCCCGGCCCCTGCCCCCAAAGTCAAGGGACCATTTTTTTCCCCCCTCAAACCTTTCCTGAGCAGATAATAACGTAAAGAATGGACAACTTACGAGGGTGCTCTGAGCGGCAGTTCAAAGCGGAAGTTTTAAACTGGGTCCTGCCACGGTCGCCAGAACTTACCTCAAAACTCTGTAACAGATAAATAAAACTAAGGTTCAGACCCAGATAAATATCTCTATCACTTTTTAAAGCCTATGAGGTATGGGGGATAGCTCAGTGGTTTGAGCATTGGCCTGTTAAACCCAGAGTTGTGAGTTCAATCCCTGAGGGGGCCATTTAGGGATCTGGGGCAAAAATCTGTCTGGAGATTAGTCCTCCTTTGAGCAGCAGGTTGGACTAGATGACCTCCTGAGGTCCCTTTCAACCCTGAGATTCTATGATAAAAACAACCTAGTGTTAAAATAGATTTATTCATATTAACAAAGGCAACCGAATAATAGCTCAGAGCTTTGACCCAACAGGACATAAAGCCCCCCACTGGCACAGCAACCTGCCCTCATCCTTACATCCCCACCAGGCATGAATCAAGCCCAGTGTCTATAGAGTATTTTGAACATGAAAAGTGCTACATATACATGTTCAGCATTATTGTTTTAATTAGATATTTTATGCCAAAAATCTAGGTGTTGTAAAAAGAAAATATATTACACTAATATTAATATAACCTTTTCTGTGCATCTAATCTAGCCATTTTTAGAGTGCCCATCACCATCGTATCTACTTGCCATTCTCAGTGGCAATCTGGTTTGTTTGCATGTAAACTCCTGCTGTGCAGGGTTGCCAACTTTCTAATTGCTGAAAACCAAACACCCCCTGCCTTGCCTCTTCCCCCCAAGGATCCACCCCCTGTGCACTCCTCTCCCCCATCCTTCCGTTGCTCGCTCTCCACCACCCACACATCCCCCCCTCCCAGGACTCACCTTCTACCTGCAGAGCCAGGCTGGGAGGTGCTGATGTGGAGCCTGCCTGCCCAATTGGGGCATAGCAGGTCAGAGGGGGACTGGGGCACAGTGGGCCATGGCAGGGGTCGGTCCCTGTAGTGTGGGGCCAGGGCTGGGGTAATCGGGGCACAGCAGGGCAGAAGGGGGGGCGGACAGGATTCCTCTCTCCTGGTGGCAGCATTTACCTCTTGGAGCCTGGTTTGGAAGCCAGCCACTGCTCTCTGTCAGGCTTCAGCAGCTGAGCAGAGAGAGCAGCTCCGTGTGGCTCCAGACGCAGCTGCTGCTCTTCCCGCCCCGCCCTCTCCCCCTCCCGCAGTGACAGAGGCCAGTTACGGCGGCCAACCAGACTTTTAGCGTCCGGTCAGCTGTGCTGACTGGACGCCGCCACGTTCCCTTTTCAACCGAAGGTTCCAGTTGAAAACTGGACACCTGGCAACCCTATTTGTGACCCAAACACTGAAATATTTCACTACTTCACGAGAACCAGACATCAGAATGAGTGACTTTCATATCAACTGCCCCGCCTGTCAACCCTCATCAGAGACATGCTAGCTTGTTTGGGCTGTGTGTAAGGCTGGGGAAGAATGAGGCCATATTTTTGGTATGAATGTTTATTTATGTAGAATACAGTGATATTTGTATCCTAGAATCATGTTGACAACAGTGTTGAATTGGGTGTTTTGTTCAAAGGAAATGTTAAAATGAGAGGAATAGGCCACGTTTTTCAAACTTGAATCCCTCCAGTTATCCATTCCTATGTGGAGAATTAGATATACTTATATTTAAGTATCTAAATATGGGCTTAGGCATATGGCTGGATGAAAATTTTCTGTCAAAACAGTTTTTGATAGAAAATTGGGTTTTTGATTAAACTACATTTTTCACAAAGAGCATCTGTTTTCCACAGAAAATTTAGTTTTTCAATTAAAAAAAATGCTCAAAAATTGTAGCCAAAAACAGAACAATTTTGATTGGGAAATGCCACTGCGGTGCCTCAAGGGAATTGTAGTTCAGTTATCCTATGTCCCCATTCTCCTCTATGGTCTGAGTTCCCCACCTGGAATTCATCTCCCATGATGCGCAATGGCCAGGGAATCAGATGATGCTTTGGCATGGCTCAGCAAGAGGGGAGAATATTGTGGGGCATTATGCGTGATGGAGCACAATCCATAGTGGAGAATAGGGGAATGAGGCATGATTTTTTGCCAAAAAGTTGACATTTTCCTTGTGAAAAAACATTTAAATAAATTCATAGATTTGAAGGCCAGAAGGGATCATTGTGATGATCTAGTCTGCCCTCCTGCATAACATTGGTCATAAGACTTCCATGAATTAAGTCCTACTTCAATCCAATTGCAGTGTTTGAACCTGAGCATACTTTTTAGAAAAGCACCCAGTCTTGAATAAATATTTCCAGTGATGGTAATTCCTCCACAACCCTCGGTAAACTGTTCCAATGGCTAATCAGCTTTACTGTTAAAAATGTGCACTGTATTTCTAGTCTAAATTTTTCTAGCCTCAACTACCAGTCATTGGATCTTTTTATACCATTGTCAGCTAGATTGAAGAGCCCTCTATTATCCAGTTTCTCTTCCCCGTGTAGGTACTTATAGACTGTGATCTAGCCATTCCGTCTCTTTGATAAATTAAATAGATTGAGCTCCTTGAGTCTTTCACTACAAGGCATGGTTTCCAATCCTTTAATCCTTCTTGTGGCTCTTCTTGGAACCCTCTGTGGCCCTGCAGGATGATCATGATAGTCCCTTCTGTCCTTAAAACCTATGAGTCTGAGTCTCTCCAATTTATCAACATCCTTCTTAAAGTGTAGACATCAGAACTAGACACAGTATTCCAGTAGAAGTTGCACCAGTGCCAAATACAGAAGTAATATAACCTCCCTACTTGTCCTCAAGATTCCCCGTATATATATATATATGGAGGTGCGGGAATGCGTCAAGGGAGGCGTGAGCTGTGTGCTCTTTTTTTTTTTTTTAAGAGCTCTGACTGTCACCCCTGGATGGCTGGGGCTTGTGCAGAAGGGCCGTGCGCATCCTGAAGGCAGGGATAAAAGAGACAGCCGGAGCCCAGCCACCTGGGGCTGAGAGCCGGAGCACCACTACCCAGGCTCAGGCTCTCCTCTTCCCCCCTCCCCCCCCAACCCAATCCTTCATCTGGAGGTGGTAGGGCTCCAGCTGTCAGCCCCAGGTAGCAGCAGCTGCACAGAAGTAAGGGTGGCAATGAGGCGCTAAGTCAGCTATGAAAAGTGATATTGACTAATGTCACTTTTCACATTGCCAGCCTTACTTCCATGCTGCTGCTGGCATGCCACTGCCTTCAGAGCTGGGCGCCCGGCCAGCAGCCACTGTTCTCTGCGCTGCTTTCAGAGCTGGGCGCCCGGCCAGCAGCCACTGCTGTCTGCTCTGTCTTCAGAGCTGGGCGCCCCTGCCTTCAGAGCTGGGTGGCAGTATATGTACTTGTGCATGGGGGGAGGGGCAGACACAAAGAAGGGGCCCCTGGTCAAATAAGTTTGAGAAGCACTGCTATAAGGCATGTCCTCTAATCCTCTAATCATTTTTTTCAGAGTCACTGCTTTCCAGGACAGAGTTCCCTATCATGTGGTATAGCCTCCATTCTTTGCTCCTCAATGTATATATTTAGCTATATTAAAATGCATATTGTTTGCTTACACCCAACTTACCAAGCAATCCAGATTGCTATGCATCAGTGACCTGTCCTCTTCATTATTTACTACTCCCCCAATTTTTGTATCATCTGCAAACTTCGTCCGTGATGATTTTATGGATTGGATTTTCTTTCAGATCATGAATGAAGATGTTAAATAGCGTAGGGCCCAAAACTGATCCCTGCAAGACCCCACTGGGAACACACCCATTCAATGATTATTCCCTGTTAACAGTTCAGAAAGCAGCAGCTGCTGTAGCAGTGGGGAGGCAGCTAGCTGAATTTGGTTAGTTTCCTTCCTCTGTGTGTGTCTGACAGCCACCCCCATGGATCTGTCAGCTACTTGGTTTCCGCATCCCAAGTTCCTCATTCCACCCCCTCTCCTGCATTTCTTCTACCCCAACCAGCTTCCTTGCACCTCCACTTAGTCATATGGCTTCTTTGGCCCTTGCTGGAGTCTTGGAGCTCCTGCTGCTGTCTCAATGCCTTTGCTTTAGCCTCTTGAGCCTTTCCCAACCCCATGCTGCTTCTCACCACGCTCTTCAGTCTCTTTCAATTTTCAAAGCCTCTTTTGCCATAACTGAACCCAATTTAACTGCATATAACATATATTAATCTGCCTTTTACCTGCCCTCACCACCCTAAGCAACTACTTGAAATTTGACAATAAATGTATATGGTATTTCTAAAGCAACTAATTAAAAAAAAACAAAAACAGCAAAACTACAGTACATTGTGAGGTGAATACATTATGAACACAGAGCAGCTAATCACCACCGTATTGTTTACTTTGGGCGTGCAGTGTGGTTTACTTTTCCAAGGCTGACCTTTGGCATGCTCACCTTCAATCAACAGCCATTTTGACTTGTTAATTGCATGTGTGGCCTTAAATAGAAATCTGCCTACATTGCAAGGTCTTCTCTATCAACCATCGGTCTCTTTCAGAGTTACTGCAGTGCCCTAGAATATTTTTCTCCACAGGTGCTCACTTGCATGTATAAATAACGTATGATGGAGCCAGTGACCGAGAATGAGTTTATAATAGATGTAAATCCTAGTTTTCCAAACCCCAAATCTCTGTTACCTGAAATTCACATCCTATCCTGTATCCAAATTTCTTATAAAAACTGAAATACATTTTTAAGACCGTATGATTTTACTAAGATGTCCCCCATGCCCTTGTAAAATCAGTCTTTACATGTATGTCTACAATAATTATTCTTGTTTTGTTCATATATTTTATTGCACATTTATTTTTATACAAAAAGATTGAAAAAGGAACAAATAATATTGACTGAGATATTGTAGAGATGGACTCAAGCCACAGTGTTTGGATTGATTTCTGGTTTTGAGGTTTTGGATGTGTTCAAATCTGGCATTCTGGTTTAGTTAATTATAGAGACAGGGGCCTGTGATGGAGTGTATAGGTCTTTTGGCACCCCCTAGAAGGCTTCCCAAAATTCTGCCAAACCCCACGTCAGTAGTACCCCTAAAAAAGAGCCCCATGAAGCCAACCAGTGTTCTTGGATTTCAAAGGCTCATTCTCAGTCAAGATTCAAAGAAAAGCTCAGGGAGGCCCTACAAGCTGGGATCTAAGTAAGTACAGCTGGGGTAGTAGTGAGCTCTTCTGCTGACCTTGGGAAATCCTTGGGGGAGATGGAAGACCAGGGGTGTGCAGGGAGCAGGGCTGCTGCTGTGGAGAAGGCAGAAGAGAGAATGTACAGGGTCCCTTTGTTTGGAATCCCAAGGACAAGTAAACTCATCCTTAGGGTTCTAAAGCTTAATGGTATATGATATTGTTCCATTGTATGTCTGGTGGTGATTATCTCTGACTCTCATCTGGTCCCCAACCCAGTGATTTGTGTTGCAGCTCTGAGCTATATGGCTTGGCAATAATAATGGATTGGAACGTGATAAAAAAGAGCTGCACTCCCAAGTTGAAGGGAGAAGATACTCCTGGTCTAACGAGACAAGACTTCCTATTGACACTTCCCTTCTCATTATGGACATCAGCATGGTAAGGGATTCCTGCTGTGCTCCCCTGCCTGACCTCATTATCATTACTGGCATGAAAGGAGGGCATCAAGAGTGATGCATCTGGACAACAATACACAGCTGTAATTGATAAATGATCCACTGGCGTTTGGAGGATATTGACCACCTCGAGCTCACCCATGAGTAATTAGGTGCTGAATAGGGAGTGGATGAGTGTAATGAGGACTGCTTACACCAGGATGGCCTTGTGGGCCACTAAGAACAACATGCTGAGCAGAAACACTGAGTCCTCCCTTCCAAGGATTTGGTCCATTTACGCATGTAGTCATGGAAACGATCAGGGCACCACATGTGACTGAGCCCTGCCCTTTCTGGGTGGTAGGAGAGAACAGAGAACATCAGACCCTTCCTAAAAGACACTGTCAGCATCTTCTTTGCTGAACATACTCCTCTAGAAAATATCCTAGTCCAACCAGCACTAAAGAAACTACTCCTCAAAGGTAGAGACCTCACAAACTACTGTCCACTGTCCAATCTCCCAAACCTACTCAAGCTAACAAAAAACAAACCCTCTCCAAGGCCCCTATGTAGGCTGCCAGTATCCTGATCCCTCTCAGTCAGGCTTCAGGCCTTATTGCTCTGGTAGGTAACCGCCTGTCCATAGCAAAGGGAAGTCCATCCATACTCCTTCTGCTGGACTTCTCTGCAGCATTTGATTCCAATGGTCACTCAGTATTTCTGCCTCACCTCCAAGAGGGTGCTGGAGCTAACAGAAATGTCTTTAAGTGGGTCTGTTTCTTCATCCCAAATTGAACCCAGGGGGTCATTACAGGCAACTGTGCCTTCACCTCTAGACCCCTATATGGATTTAGTTGGGGATTGGTCCTGCTTTGAGCAGGGGGGTGGACTAGATGACCTCCTGAGGTCCCTTCCAACCCTGATATTCTGATTCTATGATCAATATCTAAATGAAGGTGTTGGAAGCGCTGATGAGACAACACAGGGAGTCGTTCTATCAGTAGGGAGATGACACCCAGCTCTCCAGCTCCTTTAGCATCAAACATAACCAGTATCACCTCCCAGCTTCCTCATTGCCTAGCAGGATGAAGAGCAGCTGGGTAAAGCTGAATCCAGGCAACACTGAAGTGATGCTGGTAGAACAGGGAAGTGCTCCAAAGAACATGTCTCCAAGGGCACCATTTGCTGTAGAGCAAGGGAGGCAGTTCTCCCCCCCCCCCCCCCCCCCCCCCCCCCCCCCCCCCCCCCCCCCCCCCCCCCCNCTTTTAATAGGTCTGTATGCTCCATTATTTGTTTCCATTTTTTGTCCCCCCCCTGCACCCCCTGATTTTGCAGGATATAATGTAATCACGTATAATGTTCTATTTGCTGAGACAACTTTGCCCACCTCCACCCCTGAATTTTTCAGAAAATGACTCCCTGGCTGGTCTCTTCTACAACATTCCTCACTGTTGATGGCATCTGTCCTCAGTTGGTTAAGTCAGTCCACAGTTAGAAGCAATGCTATTGAACGCATAAAACTCCCACTTCCATCATCACCTGGCCAGAAGATTGCATCCTGTCCTATTAGCCACAGACCTGGCCACGGTGATCTGCTATCCTGATAACCATTTCCACTGCCTTGCACTGAACCTTTTCAGATTCTATTATATCTGGCATGAGGTGAGACAGAGTGCAGTACGAACACTTATATAGCTATCAGAGCCAAGCATCAATAGCCTTCTTCTGTATTCAGTGCATCAGTCCCATATTCAGTGCATCAGACACATATTCTCTGCTCAGCAGTAAATATAATGATCAGATTCCCTGTTGGGGCACACCCAGCACATATACTTTCAAATGATGCATGGGCTACATTAAACTACATGAAAATCCTACTCATATGCCACTTATACCCCCATAGAAGGGCCTATTACAGAGAAATAATTTCAAAATCAGTCTTGGCAAAAGGAATTTACCCTTTATTTGTTCCTCTGCTGGGATACAACAGTGATCAGTCCTGTCTCTTCACTTTCACCTTGTACAGCTGACAAAAAACAAAGCTTACTTTTGCTTTTTATTAGCTTTAATTTTTAGCATATGATTCCTATGTATTCCTAGCTCAGCATCTGACAACTGCTTCAAAGCACTCCAGATTTTTAATATCACTGACATCTAGTGTTTGTTTTCTTAATTGCATGCAGATTTGTAGGTGACGACCTAATGCTAATGAAGAGTTGCGGACTTTATATTCTACACTGGGTTGGAAGATTCATTTCAGTTAGAAAATGTATTCCTTTCTTTTTTACCTTAACTATTGATTAATGTTTCTGAGCTCTGTTAAACAGCTATCATGTGTTACCCTGGAAACAGCTGCATTTCAGAGATCACTGAGTGATCCTCATACAGTAGTTACAGTCCCCTCTCCTCTTGTGTGGTGCACAATAAATATAACTGACAAGAGATAAGGTTCAAAACAAACAGGTAAATGTATGAGGGGATAGAATTACACAGATAGGGAAGGGATAAATGTAAATGACTAATAGCTATATAACACACAAACCCAGTGACACAGCAGCTCTTCCCTGCGAGCGTGAAGCTCAGACCCTAATTGCTTTCTCACTCAATTCCCAGCACTTCAGTGGCGGCGGTGAAGTCCAGGACCTCTACTCCGTAGGTAATTGAAACCCTTGGAGGAGGAACACTGGAGAGTCCCTTGATGGATGTCAGGACAGAAGAAGTGGACTAGGAACCCTCTGGATGGTGACGTTCTCCAGGTGCAGGACAGGTAAGATGGTAATGTCTTCTTTTCTTTTCACTCCGGGAACGAAGGGTGTTCTTCGCTGATGCACGAGTGCCACGAAGACCCGAAACCGCACACACAGTCGCTATGATGGCCTGCCCCATCAGCCTGTGATCACAGTTCTTTTATAGAGTCTATGGCGGGAAAACATGGTACGATCCGCAGAAAGGCGGGAAACAGTCTGAGGTGATGGAACCTTGGCGATCGCCCAGTGGTAGGAAAATCCCATTCAGTCCAGTTTTATCCAGACCGGGCTGACAGTGTACAGAAGGTCACAAGATGGAGTCACAAGATGACAGTTTTCAGACTCCATCTTGGATTGCCAGAATGTCCTTAAAATCACTGATCATTGGGTCTGTTACCCACATATACTTTAATAAACCGTGTGTAATGAACCAGAGAACAATACAACAGTCCATACCCAGCACTGGGGTGTCCACCCACAAGGCTTGCTGGGGATATCACAATGTATGGCAGGGGCCTATGCAGCCTTAAAACCCCCGGTCCGAATGGAGTGGAAAATGGTTCCCACTTCCTGCTCAGAGGCCTGAGCCCTGACTGAGAACTCCTGGAGTGGACCAGTGTGTGTGTGTGTGGGTGATGGTGGGGGGAATCCAGATGCAGTTACCCTGAAACTGTGATTTAAAAAAAAAAAAATCTGCTCTAGTTCAAAAGGAATTGTTTTGGGGAAGGTCTATAGCCTGCATTATACAGGACATCACACTAGATGGTTTCTTCTAGCCTTTAAATCTATGAAAAAAATCTATTAAATCCATGGGACAAAATACAAGGTATTTTATACATTTTAATAGAGTTGTGTAAGCAGAGTCAGGATGAGCTCTACCCTGACATCTGGTGGTGAATTATGGCGAGTGTGGAAAAGAACTTCAGGGGCTGATCTTTTGGGTTGTTGGACTTAAGACCCTGAGAGGAAAAGGACACTGCCAACCTTACTTGGGGGTGGGTCTTTTGCTCATGGTTTGTATTATGAATCCTGTTTGTGGTGTTTCCCCAATATAATGCCACATTGTTTCCCTCCTTTATTAAAAGGATTTTGCTACACTCAGACTCCGTGCTTGTGAGAGGGGAAGTATTGCCTCTTAGAGGCGCCCGGGGGGTGGTATGAAATTGTCCCAGGTCACTGGGTGGGGGCTCGAGCCGGTTTTGCATTGTGTTATTGAAACGAAACCCCTAGATACTGAACTCGGCCCTTGTTGCTGCCAACTCAGATGGGCAGAAGGGTTACAGTTGTATTATATGTTACCTCTGTGTCCTTTCCTGATGCTATTGGAATTGGAGTGTCCATGGGAGGGACAAGGCAGTGCTGAGACCAACTGAGTGCAAACACGGCTGCTCTCAGGTCTGTGGTGGCCAGGAGTTGAGTGAATCAATAGGCCACAGTCAACGCTCTGAGCTGTTCACACAGTCACTGCAGCATAGGCAGGAGAATTGTGGGATTGCACTGGGAGGACTAACTGCACCGTAGCCGCTGCTGCCGCACTGGGAATGGAGTGGAGCGAGCAAGGCAGGATGCAACAGTGCCTAGCATTGCTCCGAGCAAGTCCAGTAGCAATGATGATGTGACGGCCTGAGCACCATCTCGAGCACATTGGTGTGTGGGTAAGAGGTGGCATCAAAGGGATGCAAGGGTTTTTGTAGTGCCAAATTCTCTAGTGTTGATATGGCCTTAGTGGCTGGCCACATAGTAAACCAGTAAGGGATAGGACAACAGCAGTAGAGTCCAGATGAGCACCTAGAGTTCCCAAATGCCAGCCTCATCTTCAGTCCATTAGAACACACCCCCTTCCTCGACCATGCTGCTGCCGTAGGCATTATTTCTAAGGCTTTGGCCTCTAACAACTATGAATAACAGAGGAGGCTAAAGGGGAGGTCATTTATGCAAGGTTCTTATCATGGGGATTTCTCCTTAGTTGTTCTCTAGGATGCATGATTTGCTTTTCCTTCCCTCACCTGTTCAACAGAGCAGGCTGCATGGGCCACCCACAACCCTACCTGGACCCCAAAGGCTCAGCAGGAGGGCAGGTCCATCCATGCAGAGACTCCATGCCAGCTCTCGATCTCTAGCACTACCACTACCTTGGCAGTGCCATGCCCGTGGTTGTCCAGGGACCCTCCATTAAGGGGCAGAGTCATCTCCATTGGAGAGGTGGGGCTGTGGGAAAGTAATGAGTCCTTATTACATTTCCACCTCTAGCTGCAGGCAACCACTGTATGGATTATGTTTTCCTCCATGGTAACACTTCCCCAGCATGGATCCTGGGCATTTGGGGAGTCCAGCTGGGCAAAATGTTATGAACCAAACTTTTTGAGCAGAAAAATGCAGATTCTGGTAATCTGAAACATTAATTTGTGTTGAATTCACTGAATTGTTTAGGTTAAAGAGACTCCAAAAGAAGGCTTTTTGCAATGGAGGTCTTGGGGGTATGATTAGGCCTTAATTATTAGTAATACTTCTCATTCCTATGGCATTTGCATCCCTAGATGTCACAATGCTTCATGCCGATGGGTAAATATAATTGGTTCCATTTTACAGATGGGAAAACCGAGGTGCAGAAAAGTTAACTTGATTTCCAGATATACTGAGTGCCAACTCCCATTGCAGTCATTGGGAGCCTCAGGTACTGAGTACCACTCAGCTTCCTCTTCTAGCCTTAGTCCTACCTATATGGGGTCGGCTCTGCAAGTCCTTTTTCTCCATCTCAGTTTGGCTTGAGGTAGTTCCTCAGAAACTCCGCAGCTAGTCAGATCCTTTTGTGTAACATCCATCTCATTTTGGGTCTTCCACTCCTTCTCTTACCCTCCACTTCTAAGTCTAACTCCCTGTATCCTATATGTTCTTCCCATCTTCTTCTCACATGTCCAAACCATCTAAGACTGGATTCTCTCAGCTTTTCTATAATTGGTGCCACCTTCACACTTCCCCTGATGTGTTCGTTCCGAACACGGTCCACCCTTGTCATTCCAAGCATCCATCTTAACATTTTCATTTCCACTGTATTCAAAACTCTGTCTCTTCCTCAGTGCCCAGCATTCAGAGTCTCATAAAAGTATGGGCCTCATTAAGCATCACTTACATCCAGGCGAAAAGGAGTGACTTATTCAGATCAGTGGCAGGGCTCGAAATAGAACTTAGGTCTCTGTACTGATGCTCTCCTGTGCTCTAACCATTGAACCATACGACCTCCCTATCACACGAAATAATGTTTGACTCCCTCTTTGGCTATCAACACAACCCTTTCACACAGGGTTTTCACGCTATTTTCTGATGTACTTGTTCTAGATGACTTATGTGGTCTGATACCTCTGGGTTACATAGACTCCTAGGGCCAAACTCAGAGCTGTCATAAGTAGGTGCAACTCCAGTGACCTCAGTGACTTGCATGTGCTTACACGAGGTCTGAATTTGGCCTCTAGCCTGGGACAAAGCTCAGTAAAACTCCACAGTAGAGGCACCAGGAGAACTCCCAAGAGAAAAAGAACAGCCACAGCTGCAACTACATAAAGGTGCTAGTCCTGCAAGGTTTGCAGACTGGAAAACTGACCAGAGGGGGGAGTTACAGAAGGTGATTGAAATTTCCTTCCCTGCTGTGAAGTGTCCCTAAGGAACTGTCCAGCACATCATCTCCTGAAGACCAGCCTGGAGCCGGTGCTGAATGCTGCCCACCTGACAGTGAGTGCTGTCAAGTGACCTGTCCTCCTCCAATGAACAAATGGAAGGACATAACTCTGAGGCAGACATAGTGTTCCGACCTGCTGCAATGCAGAGCTCATTCTGCTTGCCTGATTCCAGTCTGAGGGACCAATTCTCCCACCCTTACTCAAGGGCGGTGACTTTTGTGAGTAAGTTCTCCCCAGTGTGAGGAAGGATAACAACATTGGGCTCTCCCTGATCCCCTGCTGTGCAGACAGCTGATCCCCTCCCCTTTCCACGCCGTATGGGTGAGGGCTGCAGGGTTACCTTTTCGTTCCTGGTTTGTACAGCGCCTAGAACAATGGGGCCCTGGTCCATGACTGGAGCACGTAGGCACTACTGCATTAGAAATAATTATTAATGATAATAATTAGGGTGACCAGACAGCAAGGAAAAATCGTGACAGAGGGTGGGTGTTAATAGGAGCCTATATAAGAAAAAGGCCCCAAAATTGGGACTGTCCCTATAAAATCGGGACATCTGGTCACCCTAATAATAATCTGCATGGAGAAGGTCCCTGCTGCACACTGGTCGGGGCTCTAACACTTTAGGGGCTGGTCTTGCTCCCACTGAACTCACTGGCAAAGCTCCTCGTGACTGCAGTGGGAACAGGACTGAACTTTCGGTTTTCTTAACAAATAACACATTTTTCAAAGTGTGTAGAGAGTCTTTTTCTCTTTGATGTAAGCTTTAATGGGCTTGTATTCGCCACATCTTCATACACTGTAACTTCCCTGTAGAGGTAAAATTCCCAAAGTACATTGTCAGCATTACTACCACCACTACTGCCATTTTTCATTTGGTGCAAGTATACGGACTTGTGCTGATTAGATCACTATGTAAGTATCAAAATGGCCATTTTTGTTTAGTGAGGCCTTTGATTGAAGCCCAGTATGAAGCTGTGTATTGTCATCTCTAACACTTATTACTGACCTCTGTATAAGTGTCATGGAATTAAAAAACTAGCGTCTGGAATAATGCATAGGCAATTACAAATTAAAACCTTCTACCAGGCAGACTAGATGCTCCATTGCACTGTATGTATAAAAGCTTACAAAGGGAGAAGCATAACATTAGGAATTCACGTACATTTATATCTACCCATTATGAGTACAAACTATAGGCACGCAATCTACTGCTACTGGCACACAACCTTCAGTGTGAGACTCATCTGGTCAGCAAATTTCAATTGAAAACAGAGAAAACTGTTATAATCACTTGTGCAATACTTTGACAATTAGGAATATGTGATGTGAAGACATTTCATGTTAGTATATTTGCAAAATGTCGATTTTTGCCACATGCTAAACAGCTTCATCATTTCTGAAAAAAAGAAAGAATACTTGCCCATGCAAAACAAATACAAATCTTTTAACACATTGTGGTTTGGTAGCTTGGACCAAGAAACACCACACTACGATGTTGCAATTACCTTGAATGGTAAAGACTATAGTCATAGTCATGTCGCAGTGTTTCTGCAAAGAATGAAACTTTCTCATTTTGGGGACCATGGTTTCACCTCACCTACAGGCTGACGGCACTACTTGACAGCCAGAGGCGGATTAGGGGTTTGTGGGGCCTGTGCCAGACCAAGTGGGGGCCTCTCCCCACCCCTTCCACCAGCAGTCCCCCCACCAGCGCTGTTGCCAGGGAGTGGGGGTAGGGCGCGGGGGCTTCCCCCCACTCCCCAGCAGGAGCGCCGGGTGAAGCAGGTCAGGGCACGGGGGCACCCCAATTGGCCGGGGCCCCTGGGCATAGGCCCCGTTGGCCTAGTGGCCAATCCGCCACTGTTGATCGCTCCACATCAGACCTCCTCTAAACGCACATAAAATAAACTTTTAAATTATATACGATGTGGGTGTGTGTAGAGTGGGTACATTAAACCCCAACAACATGGCCCTTTTTGGAGCATTACCACACGCCTAACACATGGTAAAGTATTCCGTAAGCAGAGCAAATCTCTTGCCTAGCAAGGGACTGATTCAGTTCCATTGAAGTCAATGGGAACCTCTTCATTGACTTCAATGGAGGTTGGATTGGGCCCGGGGTCCTGATTTGAGTCTCCGGCTGGGGGTGGAAATCAGGTTTTGTCTTTTCTTTTATTCCACTGCCATGAGTTTTTCTCCCCCTTATTATCTGTATTACAGTATCTCTTAGGAGTCCTAGTCATAGACAAGGGCCTCGTGCTAGGCACCATATAAATACAGAACAAAAAGACAGTCGTAGCCCCAAAGACTTCACAATCTAAGTAACTACTAGTTACTACTACTGAGAGAAAGTCTCTGCATTTCCGAGCTAGTGTTCCAATGTCTCCCGTGTCTCGCTGCCCCCTTCTGGCATGCACAGACATGCCAAGCACTGGAAAGGCCCCAAGATGTACATCCAGCCCTGACAAAGGGCACTCATCTGATGTAGAGAAAAGCTAGGCACAAGTCAGAGGCTTATTGCATAACTGTACAGCACATTAGACATGTGAAAATGTTACGCTACAGCATGCATGTGTGGTCAGTAGTCCAGGCCAGTCTCTCTTAATGCAGAATACCCAACATGGCCACCCTGGGTCTTGGAGAGCCACATAATGCGTCAGCTGTAATTTACACTATCTCATGTCCTATGCTGCACAGTAATGTGCACGATGCAGACAGCTCTGTCCTGTGCTGATCCGCATCCAGGTGAGCACAGCAGAAATAGGGATTTATGCATTACTCTCAAAACCTCACCGCTAGTAGCAATAGTAGCCCACAGCCAATTAGCAATTAAGAGCATTTTGCCACATGCCTGCTAAAGCTCTGTGGGTGCGTGCAGTTACACACAGCATGCCTAAGGGTAGGTTCATTAAGCCTTCCCTCTCCTCTTCTGGATGCAGGAGCGGTATGTATCCAAAGCAGTACCATATACAGGTCTGTCGCATCTTAGGCGCATTTAACATGTGCGATTTCAGCTTTACGCGGTCGGCAAAAACAAGAAAAAAAACCTCAAAAAGAGAAAAATAACAATTTAAATACTGTTTCTGTAGGGCGGGCGATTCTGCCCGCCATTACACTCAATGTAATTTTGACTATACGCGGTTTTCGCTTTACGCGCTGACCGCAGAACGTAACCCCAGCGTAAGATGAGACAGACCTGTATCGCCTTTTAAAACGATAGAGGGGCAGCTGAAGGTAAGGAACAGTGAAATGGTGTGTGCTGTACTTCATGGCCAGCAGATGGCAGTACCACTCTCTCTGTTGCCATCATCTCTCAATGCTGTATTTAAGTAAAATATACCTATTTACCTCGGATTTCTGCAAAAAGCAACAGTCCAAGTGTCTCAATGCTTCACAACGCTCCTGTGAGCCAAAAATTTGCGCAGCCATAAATGGGCAAGACCGTGACTAGCAGCCCATCAAAACAGCAATGCCCTTCACAGCCGGCTGAGGTTTGGTGACTATGTGCACACAGCAGCTGCATGCAAAGTACTATAATATCAGCTGACAAGTGACAGCGGTGAAGAACCACAGAAAGATCAGGTTTGTTTTCCCATCTGTAAAATAGGTATAATGATACCAACCTCCTTTTTAAAGCTTTTTGAGATCTCCTGATGAAAAGCATTATATGAGAGCCAGGTATTACTATTATATGCTCACAAAACCCACATTCTACAAGTACTCCAAAAATGTCTACTTTTACAGTGTCTACCACAATGGGGCCCCAATCCCAGACTTGAAGCCAGAACAATAGTTCACAGCAGCTCCTTGGAATAGTTTGCTATAGAAATGAAACAAACTCACGATTCCTACACAGTCAGGGGAACATTAGTTCTACAATTAACCTTTATATTACTAGTAATGAGCAGGCTAATACATCACCCAGAACCCCCCAGCTGTTTCATTGCCAATAGGCACTCTGCAATAGCAGCATCAAAATGAGCCAAGTTAACATTTCTTACAAGGTCAAAAAATAATGCAAGGCAAATATCAAATTATTTCTTCATTTTAACACAACCAACCAACCTACACACCTTATCGCCAGCTGCGAAGGATAATCCAAATACAATGCTCGCCATGCACAGCTAAGAAATAGGGCTGAACTTATTTCATCTGTATTGTGTGGGCCAAAAAAACAGGGCAAAATAGCTAGAACACTGGAGAGTGAAGGAAAATATAGGCAGATTGGTGAATAGGTAATCTGTGAATGCTCCAAATAGAAAGACACTGTCAAAAGGTGCCTTTCCTGATTATTATTTATTGTAATAGCAACCAGCAGCCCCAGTCATTGACCAAGGCCCGATTGTGCTAGGCACTGTAGAGACACAGAACAAAAAAGACGGTTCCCACCACTTACCTTACCATCAAAGTAAAACCAACCTACTCTAAAAACCACAGCTTGCACATTTGCCTTCCTGGGCTTGGTCTTATTTACCGAGACATCAACATTACTGTTGTATTATAGTAGCACCTAGAGGCTGCAACTGAGATCCGTACCGCATTGTGCTTGGTGTTGTATAGACTTATAGTGAGAGACAGTGCCTGCCCCAAACAGCTTACAATCTAAATAGACAGGGAGGAGAAACAAGCGATGAAGTAATCTGGCCAAGGTCACGCAGCAGGTCAGAGGCAGGACTAGAATCCAGGTGTCCTCAGCCCCAAGCTAATGTCCATTCCACTAGACCACATTGATTCTAAGACCAAGATAGTAAAGTTCAACTCATACCTTTACCCCAGGCTTGGTCGCACTGCTAAGGCTCATGCTCAATCCACAGTCTTTCTCAGAGAGCCACTCACACCTCCCTATATCAGGGAGGAGGGCAGGGGTGAGATGGGGAATGAGACCTGTGCACCAGTGAGTCAGCAAAACCCACATAACTCTTTCCTTGCAGGATCAATCCTGTGGCTACTGTAGTACCAAGGATCAATCTGGCCCGTGGCCAGCCCCGGGATCAGAAAACCACAAAGATAGGATAAGGACACTTTTGTACACCTGCTGCCCACAATCCCGTGCTGGGCACAGCTCAGCCAGACCAGGATATTTGGGCCAACATTTGCTGAACTGTGCTACTATCCAAAATAAACAAGACACGGTTAGATCTCAGATCATTTGCTTAGACATCAAATTGCACGTACAGTATGAAAGTTATTCCCATTAAGGTATATTTCTGGACTGTTATGTGGTGTTTCCAAGAGGTGAAAATAAGCCGGTACGGTACGGTATGGCGTACCGGCAAGAGCCGGTACACAGCCGACCGTACCGGCAGGGGGCAGCTTCCCCAGGCTGGCAATTTCAAAGGGCCCTGGGCTCTCAGCAGCGGCCGGAGCCCATGGCCCTTTAAATCACTGAGAGAGCCCTGGGGCTCCCGGCTGCCATCTCAGCTACAGCTACCATTGGGTTCCAGCAGTGATTTAAAGGGCCTGGGGCTCCCGGCTGCCATCTCAGCTACCGCTACCATTGGGTTCCAGCAGTGATTTAAAGGGCCTGGGGCTCCCGGCCGCTGCTACCACAGCCAGAGCCCCAGGCCCTTTAAATCACCGACAGAGTGGCGGCGATTTAATGGGCCTGGGGATTTAAAGATCCCGCCCCTCTGCCCGAGGCCCTGCCCCTTCTGCCTGAGGGCCCCCCACCCCACTGCTCAGGACCCCAGCCCTGCGTACCGGTAAGTCCCTTAAGTTACTTTCACCCCTGGTTTTTGCAGAGGAATGAGTTTTCCCTTTTGCTGCTTCAATCACAATTAAAAAAAAAACAACAACAACCAAACCATTCTTTGTTGCCTGTAGAGTAGATAGACTCATAGATTTTAAAGCCAGAAAGGATCCTTGTTATCATCTAGTCTGACCTCCTGAACGTTGCAGGCCACAGAACCTTGCCCACCCACTCCTGTAATAGACCCCTAACCTCTGGCTGAGTTACTGACAGCCTCAAATAATGTTTAAAGACTTCAGGTTACAGAGAATCCACCATTTACATTAGTTTAAACCTGCAAGTGACCCATGCCCCACGCTGCAGAGGGAAGCGAAAAAAACCCAGGGTTTCCGCCAATCTGACCCGGGGGAAAATTCCTTCTTGACCCCAAATATGGCGATCAGTTGGACCCTGAACATTTTGGCAAAACCCACCAGCCAGACACATGGGAAAGCATTCTCTGTAGTAACTCAGAGCCGTCCCCATCTGGTGTCCCATCACCGGCCATTGGGGATATTTGCTACTAGCAGGTGCAGATCAGCTATATACCATTGTAGGCAGTCTCATCCTACCATCCCCTTAGAGAGTTAATGCAGTAAAGAAAGGGGAGTGGGACATACAAGCTACATCTGCCATCGCTAGTTGAAACTACCTGTGGTCAGAAAACCACATGGAGCAAGGAGCTCTTGCAAAGATGGCAATATCATCACACTGATTCATACATTTTAAGACTGTAAGGGACTGTTATGATCAACCTGATTGCCTTCTACGATGAGATAACTGGCTCTGTGGATATGGGGAAAGCGGTGGGCGTGATATAACTTTACTTTAGCAAAGCTTTTGATACGGTCTCCCACAGTATTCTTGCCAGCAAGTTAAAGAAGTATGGATTGGATGAATGGACTATAAGGTGGATAGAAAGCTGGCTAGAACATTGGGCTCAACGGGTAGTGATCAATGGCTCGATGTCTAGTTGGCAGCTGGTGTCAAGTGGAGTGCCTCCGGGGTCTGTCCTGGGGCCGGTTTTGTTCGACACCTTCATTAATGATCTGGATGATGGGATGGATTGCACCCTCAGCAAGTTCGCGAATGACACTAAGCTGGGGGAGAGGTAGATATGCTGGATGGTAGGGATAGGGGCCAGAGTGACCTAGACAAATTGGAGGATTGGACCAAAAGAAATCTGATGAGGTTCAACAAGGATAAGTGCAGAGTCCTGCACTTAGAACGGCAGAATTCCGTGCACTGCTACAGGCTGGGGACTGATTGGCTAAGAAGCAGTTCTGCAGAAAAGGACCTGGGGATTACAGTGGACGAGAAGCTGGATATGAGTCAGCAGTGTGCCCTTGTTGCCAAGAAGGCTAATGGCATATTGGGCTGCATTAGTAGGAGCATTGCCAGCAGATAAAGGGAAGTTATTATTCCCCTCCTTTCGGCACTGGTGAGGCCACATCTGGAGAATTGCATCCAGTTTTGGGCCCCCCACTACAGAAAGGATGTGGACAAATTGGAGAGAGTCCAACAGAGGGCTACTAAAATGATTAGGGGGCTGGGGCACATGACTTACAAGGAGAGGCTGAGGGAACTGAGCTTATTTAGTCTGCAGAAGAGAAGAGTGAGGGGGGTTCCAAAGAGGCTGTTCTCAGTGGTGGCAGATGACAGAACAAGGAGCAGTGGTCTCAAGTTGCAGTAGGGGAGGTCTAGGTTGGATATTAGGAAACACTATTTCACTAGGAGGGTGGTGAAGCACTGGAATGGGTTCCCTAGGGAGGTGGTGGAATCTCCATCCTTAGAGGTTTTTAAAGCCAGGCTTGACAAAGCCCTGGCTGGGATGATTTAGTTGGTGTTGATCCTTCTTTGAGCAGGGGGTTGGACTAGATGACCTCCTGAGGTCTCTTCCAACCCTAATCTTCTATGATTCTATGACCATCTAGTCAGACCTCCTGCATAACACAGGCCATAGAACCTCACCCAGTGATTCCTGTACCCAATCACTTGTGGTTGAACTAGACCGTATTTTAGAAAGAGATCCAATATTGATTTAAACAACTGCATGTAATGGAGAATCCACCGTGTTCCTTTGTAAGCTGTTCCAATGGTTAATTACTCCCACTGTTAAAAATTTTCAATTTATTTCCAAGTCTGAGTTTGTCAAACCTCAACTTCCAGCCACTGGATCTCGTTCGTCCTTTGTCTGCATATGGACCTGGTCTGAAGCCACATGCATGCAGGAGATGCACTCTTGCATCCTCAGTTACCCTCAGGAGTGAGATATCAGCTTCTATCACCCATGCCTGTGGAAAACAGTGCCAGTATTCAGAATAGTGTCCCCAGGTGCTTTTAATGATCCCCTTCTGAAACCACCCAGACCCTTTGTCTCATCTTGCCCCTTCCCTTCCTGGGCTGAAATCACCATGTTTAAGGCTCTCACCATGCTGTGTGCTTGCCAAGGGAAAGTGAAAAAGAGGTGTACGTAACTTTTATGATTCAAGGCCGTGAGTGCACTCACAGTACTGCCTCTGTGTATTGTTTCTTTTGCTTCTGCAGTTGCGCCCTTGAGGGCCACCTCCTACACAGCAGTGGAGAGTCTCTGTCAGATAAGGAGGCAAATGAGAAGGACTAAGGAGGACATGTTCAGAGAAGTGCAGCAATCATCTGATGCTGCAGATAGCAAGCACAGAGCTTAGTGAGAGACAATCAATGAAAAACTCAGAATGGATAGCCAGGAGAGGAGACGGGCAGGAGCGGATGACGGAGGGGCAGGAGCCAATGATAAAGCTGATGGAGGATCAAACAGAGATGCTGAGGTCCCTGATTGCACTGCAGTCAGAACACATCCGTGTTCAGCTCCCCCTGCAGCCCATACAGAACTGCCTTTCATGCTCTCCCCAAACTCCCGCCACACATTCCTTGCATGTTCCCAGCCTGTACCCCATGCACTCCACCCCTAGGGATATGTTTCATAATGACAGCTGGAGAGAGCCTCATTTGAGAAAGCGCTCAGTGTCCTGACCCTTGTAGAAATGGAAATCTGTATATTGCTGTTCAATAAAAATTTAGACTGAGAAATACAATGGTTCTTATTTGTGCCCTACACATGGTGGTTGCTGCTGAAATTCATACACAGTGGCAATTGGCACATTTGTAGACTACAATTAACGTTTAGGCAGCAATCACTATAAGGGTCATTCAAGGGGGCAAGTAAACAATGGCCAACAGAATGCATTACAGAAAGACACATTATTGGGGCTCATTGTCAAAATGCTGCTGCAAAGTCTCCCTGATTCGAATAGCCCCCCATTGAGCCCCTCTAATAGCCCTGGTATCTGGCTGCTTGAAATCAGCTGCCAGGTGATCCATTTCAGTGCTCTACCCCTGGGGAAACTTTTCCCCCTTAACTTCAAAATGTTATGCAGAACACAGCAGGCTGCTATGACCATAGGAATATTTTCCTCATTGATGTCTAGCCTGCCAAAAAGGCAGTGCCAGCGACCCTTTAATCTGCCAAATGCACATTCTACGGTCATTCTGCACCTGCTGAGCCTATTGTTGAAGTGTTCCTTGCTGCTATCAAGGTTTCCAGTGTAAGGCTTCATGAACCACGGGAGTAAGGGGTAGGCTGGGTCTCCCAGGATCACAATTGGCATTTCCTAATCCCCAATTCCAATCTTCTGATCTGGAAAGAAAGTCCCTGCTTTCAGTTTTCTATACAGGCCAGTATTCCTGAAGATGCGTGCCTTACCGAACTAGCCTCAATATTCCAAAAGTATGGTTGCCTCAAGTCATGCAGACAGAGCATTATGTATCTACACGAAGCGGATGATGTCTCTGCGTCTCTAGCTGTGGCCTGACTGGAGAGGCGAGCAGATGCCCATATAGAGAGTTGGTCATTCACTTCCAGTTTTTGTGCTTATTTTTCATTCGCTTTTCAGGGAGGGAAAAATCACAGAGCAATATTAGACAGAGGCTTGATGGGAAGGGGTGCTGCTGAACCAAAAATAGCCTTTGCCACAGGGGATCACAGGCCTGCCTACCCGAGTTAGGTATATCTCCATATATTATTATTATCTCATAGAGCTGGAAGGGACCCTGAAGGGTCATCAAGTCCAGCCCCCTGCCTTCACTAGCAGGGCCAATTTTGCCCCAGATCCCTAAGTGGCCCCCTCAAGGATTGAACTCACAACCCTGGGTTTAGCAGGCCAATGCTCAAACCACTGAGCTATCCCTCCCCCACCATTGACACAGGTGGATGCCATAGCTCTAACCTGGATCTGACCACTTCATTTTTAACATTGCTTACACCTCAGAATGGGGCCCCCCAGTCCTCATGCACAAAACTCCCTTTTGACGTTAGTGCATGTTTTGCCTGAGGTAGGATTGTGGGATCAGACGCCGGCTGCAATAAAGTATTTAAACAACTTTCAGGGCTCAACCCCTGCATGGAACAACTTGCAGAATCAGGGCCTAATGCACCAGTCTTGGAAACAGTGACATACACGGAACAGCTTTGCTCATGTTGCGTTTAATGGCATGCTTGTGTTTGTAGAATTGCACCCTGTTACCAGCTTTGCCCGTTACTTTGGGGTATGCTCATTTATTAGGGTTACTCTTCTGGGGGTGGGGTGGGGGATTCTTTACTTCTATCAATGTACTGCTTGTGTCACTTGTGTTCTCACACAGAGCTCTACTTCTTCCTGCTGCAAGTTCCCCCCCAATGGAGCTGTCCTGCAGGACCTACGTTCCCCAGGGCTGAGTTCCTCCAGCCCCAGAATCAGACAAACAGACACACACATTAACAGAGCACGTCTGAGAGGACCGGGTTAATCAGCACTCCCAAACTGACCCCTTATATGTCCCTGGACTCAGCCAGCTGGGTCGAGCAGCACCTCCACGCTGTCACCCTCATATGCCACGGGCACCGCACCGGAATAGAGCCCGCCTGAGCAGACTGGGTTGAGTAGCACTTTCAATCTGCCACCCTCATATGTCCCAGGCTCAGCATGTCTCTATCCCCACTTTCACGTTACAATTGTTCTGGTAGTAACCCACCTGATGAGCAAACCCCACAGGATTTTTGGGCGCTGCAGGGATCTTTAGCTTAGGTACGAGGAGCGTTGCTGCAAAGCGAATGAGGAAACCAAAAAACACCCACGGGGGGAGGGGAGGGGGACAGAGAGAGAGGGAGAGGCAACCAGCTTAATCATGAAAGTTATTTATTGCCAGGTAATAACCATAGGGGAGCCAAACAAACAAAACAGTTATAATATTAAATCTAACTTAAACTTGATTATAAAAGTCAGGTTTAGAAAACTATAACTGATCGCACAAGTCAGGGTGAGAAGGCTACACCTAGAGAGAGAGCTCGGTTCTCACCACTCCGTGAAGCTTGAATCGATCGGGGGTCCCAGGTGGTGGAGGCAGCTAAGGGTCCGGAGTGCTGGAGACAGGCAGAGCCCCCAGCACGATCAGTCAGGAGAAGATGAAGTCCCAATGGAACGGATGTAGATTTTGGATCCAGGCATCAGAACATTTACTTGAGCGTGGGTAGGGGTTTTTGTAGGGAAGGAACAATGATTCAAGGGAGAACACTAGATTTGTTTATGGGTAAACTGGTGGCTCAAGGGATGATACCAACGTTGTTTTGTTCAGACTAGACAGTGGGAGCTGATCATTCCAGGCTATGGGCGGTGTTCCTTGGAGGGAGCTTCAGTATTTTGGATATCAATAAAGGATTTATTACTAGAATTGGTCTGATAACTCCTGAGCTGGGTGTGTGCAGGCGTGGATTCATTAACATCTGGAGCAAAGATCCCCCATCATGCCGTGCTTCCCTGCTTCGTTGGTCCCAGAGTTCCATGCGGTTCTTGCCTTGGACTCTCTGTTCTCCATTCTGTATGCAAACGGAGATGCCTCCCTGTCCTATCTTCGATGCAAATGAGGCTCAGGGAGTTTAGTTAATCCTGTCACCCTTATCCCAGGGGTTTAGGTGTGTCTCCCACGGCCTTTTCATTGCTTTTTGTAAGTCTTTCTTCTGATCGGTTTTGGTTCAAGCAGAGGCTGGGGGCGGGGGGAGGGAGAAGGTCCTTTGTGAGTCAGACAGGCTGGTTGCTGCGCCCTGGTTCCCCAAGAACACAGAGCTGCTAGGTAACAATCCCCCAATAAGTTTTGACTCTTCTGGGCATGGCAAAGCCAATTAGTTATAGACCAGTACATTAGATTCTGACATCCCCTGCATATGTTCAGCAGAGTTGTTAACTAAGAGGCATCATTGTCTGTGATGATGCTTGAGCCAGTGTGTCTTGCAGATCTCAGAGCCAGAGTGCAGGGTTAGCAACTAGAGAGAAAACTATTATTATTATTACTTGTAAAGCAAGCAGATTCCCTCAGGATGTCACAGACAAAGCTGGCTGTTTATACTGAGTCATTTCTCAGAGCAGAATCTCATTTATTTATTTATTTTATCTCACATACCGTAAATTCATTCACTTTCATGTGATTTTTAACTGGACCTCCCTTTAACCAGTCAGCGTGCTCTCTCGCTCTCGCTCTCACACACACACACTGGATGGGTGGGCAGGGCAGAAGTGAGAGCCAATCAGGAAGCGTTGATGATGACTCAGAATTCTTAAGCAATGTCTTAGAATTCTAAATTGTGATTCACAGAACATTGGGCTCAGCTGGCTGGAGGAGGAGTCACATGGTGCCTAAAACCAGCCCCTTGGCCTTTCAGCCAGCTCCTCTCTAGCTGCAGTCAGAGGGAGCAGATGGAAGCTGGAGATACAGCTGGGAAAAGGCAGCCCTCTTTGGGCAAGGCCGCCTGCATCCTCACTGGTGCATCCCGGGGCTTTGGCCGGAGCCTGGCCCTGCTGCTGGCTCCACGGCTGGAGGCCGGCTCCGTCCTGATCCTGGTGGCCCGATCCCAGGGGGCCCTGGCCGAGCTGGAGGCCGAGTTGCAGTGCAGTTTCCCTGGGTTGAAAGTGAATTCCGTGCCAGCTGACCTGAGCACGGAGGACGGGCTGCAGCTGGTGCGCCGAGTGGTCCAGGACAAGCTGCCAGGAGTGGCTGATCTGGAGTGGCTCCTCATCATCAACAATGCAGGTAGAGCCTCCTATGGGTGGCGCCATCCAGCGTGGGGGCCAGTAATATCCGGGGAAGAACTGTCTGGGGGAAGGGACAATAGCGGGTGGGCTGGATGTGTATGATGGGGACACAGAGGATGGGTGGCTATTGGGGGGGAGGGGGGGGACTATGGTGGATGGAGGAGCAGGCACCCACTATCGATTTGGGGAGGGGTGCTGCATCTCTTAGTCACCCTTAAGTTCAGGAGGTAGAGACCAGACTAAATCAGACTAAGTGAGAATGGAGTGTCTGTCCATACTCTGTTGCAGAAAACATCTCAAAATGTCTTGGTTTTTTAAATTTAATCTAACATTACTCTTCTGGTCTGTGGATGCCAGCCGCAGAGATAATGGGAAACAAAAGGGAGACTGGTAGAAAAATCACTGGCTGGGCTCTGAAGGGAATGCCGTACCATTGGAGAAATAAGGCGGGGTGATGGGCAAGGGCAGATGCAGAAGGAAAGTGAGGGACCCCAGTGAGGAAGGGGGGAGCCATTGTGAGTCTCTGGGCCACATGGACTGAGCATGGGACCAGAAGCAAGGAACTCCTGACTTCTTTTCCTGGCTGTGCCACTGACTCTGTCTTTGCCTACACCAGGCAGTTCTCATAGGGACTTCCCCAGCATCACACATAGGCCTTCTCTACACTGGGGATGTGCTCCGATTACAGCCATCAGTGTAGCTGCATTGGTGCAAAGCCCTGATGCAGATAGGCAAAGCCGCTATTTGCGTCAATGGGTCTTGCCCATGCTTGAAATTAGGGTAAGCTGCAACAGTACAAATATTGGCTTTGTTTGTCTATGTTGGGGCTGTGCACTGGTGTATTCGGAGCAAATCTTTGTGTGTGTTGAGCAAGTTCCCATGGTTAAGTTGCACATCCTCCCTCTGCCTCAGTTTCCCTATCTGTACAATAGGGGTAATATTGCATAGGGATGTGATAAGATTAATTTAATTAATGTCTATCAGTCCACTGCCAATATTAAGTGCTATGTAAATACCACGTACGAGGTCGTGTTCCGTCCCTTTTTTAGGATCAGTTGGAGACATTTCCAAATCCTTTGTGGATTTCACCAGCCCAGCCGAAGTCAACAGTTACTTGGCCTTCAATGTCACCTCGGCGCTTTGCCTCACATCCTCCATCCTCAACGCCTTCCCAGAGCACCCTGGCTTGTGCAAGACTGTTGTGAACATCTCTTCACTGTGTGCCCTGAAGCCCTTCAAGAGCTGGACGTTGTACTGCATTGGGAAGGCCTCCCGGGACATAATGTTCCAGGTTCTGGCACTTGAAAAGCCTGACGTTAGAGTTGTCAACTATGCCCCAGGTAGGGTCCCTGTTTTGCTGGTTTTGCTGGGGACCAGTGTTCCCTCTAATTTTTCCCCACCCATGTGCAGAATGAATTTTGTTATGTGCACCAATATGGAGGTGATGTCTGACTAGCTGTTCTTCAAATTCGTTTTCGGACTTCCTAATTATATTTTGACACTTATTTGCCAGAGTTTATGCTCCTTTCTATTTTCCTTAGTACAATTTAACTTCCACTTTTTAAAGGAGGCCTTTTTGCCTCTCGCTGCGTCTTTTACTTTGTTTAGCCAGGGTGGAGAACTTTTTTGGTTCTCTTACTATGCTTTTTAATTTGGGCTATACGTTTAAGTTAAGCCTAAAGTTTCCATGAAGCTTGCAGGGATTTCATTTTTGGCACTGTCACTTTTAATTTCTGTTTAACTAACTTCCTCATTTTTGTGTAGTCCCCATTCCTGAAATTAAATGCTACCGGGCTGCTGTGGTGTTTTTCCCACTACAGGGATGTTCAATTTAATTATATTATGGTTACTATTACCAAGTGGTTCAGCTATATTCACCTCTTGGACTAGATCCTGTGCTCCACTTAGGACTAAATCAATTAAAAAAATTAATCGCAACTAATCATAGTTGTAATCTCACTGTTAAACAATAGAATACCAATTGAAATGTATTAAATATTTCTAGATGTTTTTCTACATTTTCAAATATATTGATTTCAATTATAACATAGAATACAAAGTGTATAGTACTCTATATTATTTGTATTACAAATATTTGCACTGTAAAAATGATAAACAAAAGAAATAGTATTTTTCAATTCACCTCATACAATACCGTAATGCAATCTCTTTATCGTGAAAGTGCAACTTACAAATGTAGATTATTATTTTTTTGTTACGTAACTGCACTCAAAAATAACAGTGTAAAGTTTTAGAGCCTACAAGTCCACTCAGTCCTACTTCTTGTTCAGCCAATCACTAAGACAAACAACAAGTTTGTTTACATTTACGGTAGATAACGCTGCCAGCTTCTTATTTACAACGTCTCCTGAAAGTGAGAACAGGCATTCACATGGCACTTTTATAGCCAGCATTGCAACCTATTACGTGCCAGATATGCTAGACATTCATATGCCCCTTCATGCTTCGGCCACCATTCCAGAGGACATGCGTCCATGCTGATGACGCTCGTTAAAAAAATAATGCATTAATTGAATTTGTGACTGAACTCCTTGGGAGAGAATTGTATGTCTCCTGCTCTGTGTTTTACCTGCATTCTGCCATGTATTTCATGTTATAGCAGGCTCGGATGATGACCCAGCACATGGTGTTCATTTTAAGAACACTTTCACTGTAGATTTGACAAAACACAAAAGGTACGGTGACGGGATCCCCGGGGTGCAGCCTGGGACTGTGGAACTGCTGTGCCCCCTCAACTCTCCAACTGGGGCTGTCTCTCATGCTGCTTTGCTAGTGACAAGCAGCAAACCCCCCCCCCCCCCCACAGGTGCTGTTATCACTCAGCACAACCACATGTGGAGCCCCACACCCAGCTAGATTGCATGAATGCTCCCAGAACCACTCATGAATTACACAGAGAAAGTCATCAGCCGAATCCCCCCAGCTCCCAGCACTGTACCTCAGGAATATACCGTCTTGAACTGCTCAAGACGAGCTGTGCAAATTTATTAATTGGTTCACCACTTCATCAATGGAAAGTGGATGTACACCAGCCTTTGCAAACCTGAGCAAGCACCCGTACCAAACACTTCAGGCAAACTCACTGGTAAAGATAAACAGTTAAACAAATTTATTGACTACAAAAGATAGATTTTAAGTGATAGGCAAAAAGTCAGAGTCTGTTACCAAAAGAAAAGAAAATATAAACTCTCAACCCTATTAGACTGGGCAACATCTAGATTAAGCAGTTTTTCTCACCCCACTGGATATTGCAGTCCATAGTACACAGGTTTCACCCTTGAAACCTGGACCAGTCCCCTCTGTTGGAATCTTCAGAGTGTCCTTGTTGCTTGCAGCATAGGTGGGGGAAGGAGAAAGGCCCAGCATGGGCCCTCTGTGTTCTGTTTAAAACCCTCAGTCCCATGTGCTTGGAGAACACAAGTCCAGGCAAGTCTGGTGGGCATTGCTGAGTCCCCAGGCAAGGTTGAGCAATTCCCCTGGTGTGGCCTCATGCAGGTGAGTCATTGAATTGTAGCTCCCTTGCTGGACAATGGCGGTTGATGGTTGTTTGACACCTCGCCCGGGTATTGGTTACTTTCCTTGTTGTTGTCTCTGAGGAGCTAATATCTGGCTGATTCCCCAACTTACAGCATGTTTCAGTGACAACCATACAACACAATCTCATAACTTCATATGCATTAATGATATACATATTTAGATAGAACAGTGACTTTCAGCTGACCATAACCTTTTCTCTGATATCTCACATGGCATGCTTTATATGCAATATCACAATTATATACAGATGAGGAACATGGTGGTTACAAGACACTCCCCCAAAGTATAGTATGTCACAAGTACCAATGTGAGATTTCTAAAGATAGCTATAGCACTCGACCCAAGGTTTAAGAGTCTGAAGTGCCTTCCAAAATCTGAGAGGGACGGGATGTGGCGCATGCTTTCAGAAGTCTTAAAAGAGCAACACTCCGATGTGGAAACTACAGCACCCGAACGACCAAAAAAGAAAATCAACCTTCTGCTGGTGGCATCTGACTCAGATGATGAAAGTGAACATGCATCAGTCTGCACTGCTTTGGATCGTTATTGAGCAGAACCCCTCATTAGCATGGACGCATGTCCTTTGGAATCGTAGTTGAAGCAGGAAGGGACATGTGAATCTTTGGTGCATCTGGCAAATAAATATATTGCGACGCCAGCTACAACAATGCTATGTGAACACCTGTTCTCACTTTCAGATGACATTATAAACAAGAAGCGGGCAGCATTATTTCCTGCAGTTGTAAACAAACTTGTTTGTCTGAATGACTGACTGAAGAAGAAGTAGGACTGAGTGGACTTGTAGGCTCTGAAGTTTTACATTGTTTTATTTTCGAATGCAGGGTTTTTTGTACATAATTCTACATTTGTAAGTTCAACTTTCATGATAAAGAGATTGCATTACAGTACTTGTATGAGGTAAATTGAAAAATACTATTTCTTTTGGTTTTTTTATAGCACAAATATTTGTAATAAAAAATATAAAGTGAGCACTGTCCACTTTGTGTTCTGTGTTGTAACTGAAATCAATATATTTGAAAATGTAGAAAACATCCAAAAATATTTAAATAAATGGTATTCTATTATTGTTTAAAAGTGCAATTAATCGCGATTAATTTTTTTACTCGCCTGACAGTTCTAGTCAAAAGCCTTACTAAAATAAAGATATTTCACATCTGCTTCACCCCTATCCTCTAGGCCAATAACCCTGTCAAATAAGGCCATTAGGTTGGTTTGGCATGAAATCCATGCTGGCTAATCCCTATAACGCTATCCTCCAGGTGCGTACAAATTGATTGTTTAATAATTTGTTCCAGTATCTTTTCAGGTATCCAAGTCAGGGTGACTGGTCTGTAATTCCCCAGATACGCTTGTTTCCCCTTCTTAAAGATAGGTTCTATGTTTGGAGCATCTACTTCTTGATAATGACAGCAGGCCAAATTCGGGTCAGGTGTAAATCTGGAATAAGGACTTTATCCAATATCCATTGATGTTGGCAGGAAGAACCTTTCTGTTTGACTTCAGTGGGCATTAGGTTAGGTACTTTCTACAATGGACCCACTCCTGTTCCCACTGAATTAAGTGAGAATCTGGTGAGCTGAATTCTCCATTGCCTTGTGTCATCATTTACACCAACGCTGAACATAAAACACTGGCACTCTGACTTGGTAGCATTTTTGCACTTTCTGCACAAGTGTAAATATAAACAAAGTGCAAGGCAGTGGAGGATCAGGCCTATTGATTTCAGCGGAGCCACTGGCTTCAACGCTTGCTCCCAATTGGTGTGCGGAGAATAGAATTTTGCCCATTGACTTTAGCACCTATTTCCCCCTCACCGGAGGTGCACTTGCAGCCAACCAGGTGCGGAATAGCAGAATAATTGACAGGCTTTTGCATTCCACTTGTCCCATGACTCTCCTTTTCTTTTCTGCCTGCTGCTCCAGGTCCTCTGGACACAGAAATGCAGCAGCTAGCCCGCACGAAATCAGGAGACCCAGAAGTGCGCCAGCAGTTCCTCAACATGAAGTACAGTGAGCAGCTGCTGGACTGCAATGTGTCAGCCCAAAAGCTAGTGAACCTTCTGCTGGAGGACACATTCAGTTCTGGGGCACATATAGACTTCTACGAAATCTAATCCATCAGCCTCCTTGCTTCTCTCCCCGACATCTTGGTTTCTGCTTCTGCGACTGAGCTACACATATAAAATATCTTCTGCTTGTCAGAAATGCTTGTTGGATGTGTTTTAAATACCTCCGTAGCACTGAAGCTGCAATTTTATGACATCTGAGGATCTCGGAGCACTTTAGAAATGCTAATTAAACCTCACAGCACGCCTGTGGGGGTAGGAAAGAATTATTCTGTCCATTAAGGTCAACTGAAGCAAAGAATGGTGGTTATATCTGGGCCGAAACAGAAAGGCATGAAGAGCTTGCAAACTAAGATCCCGATCCTGCAGACTGTTTTGCAGGAGCCCCATTGAAGTCAGTGGTATGCCCACAAAGAACAGCTTGCAGGATTGGGGCCTCAATTCTATACAGCAGTGGGAGAAAGTGCAGAGATGTTTCTGAGGGAGGTGGTTGGGCGAGGTATTAAGGCTGCCCTCAGTGATGGCTCAGAGAGGGGGAGTGACCTGAAGAGACAAGGCCAACGAAGTGGGGAAGAAACTAAGTGGGTGTAAAGGGTCTTGACGGTGAGGACAAGAGGCTTAAACCTTAATGGGCGTAGATCTTTTTTTACCAGAGATGGTGAACAGCACCCACCACTGCCAAGAGTTACGAAGGGATCTCACTAAACTGGGTGACTGGGCAACGGAATGGCAGATGAAATTCAATGTTGACAAATGTAAAATAATGCGTCTAACACTGCACCCCATATTCTTCACAGTAATATTATGATATGATTATGACATAATCATAATGTATTTTGTGCAAGATAGGTCATGTGAGGTGTCATTGGAAAGGTTATGATTTACTGAATATGATTATCCTGTTTGTATGCATGTATCATTTTTGTATCTGAAGTTAGGAATATTGACTATATATCTGTATTACAAATGTGTTTACACCTGGGGAACGCCCACTAGGCAAAAGACTCTCAGTCTAGATGGCTGGCTGGGAAGGGCCCATTCAGGTTAATGAGCCATTAGGAGAAAACAATAGGCCTTAGCAGAAGCTTATCTCCCACCAGGAAGCCTTCCTGAGGATGCTACAGACAGCCTCCAAGTTATGGCTGCTGTGACACTACAGGGACATGTGATCAGGTCACCTGGTGCTGGACTCCATCTTGGGATACCAGTATTTTTCCACTGACTGGCGTGGGAACCAAGCTTTGAAACAAAGTTTTCCCGCCATATGCAAAAGCTTTATAAGGCAGGGGAGTGACATCATTGTGGCTCTTCACTGCCTCCCCACCCAAAGAGACTCCTGGAAACACCTGAGGAACAAAGACTGAACTGAGGGGGAAGTGCTGGACCCAGGCTAAAGGGATTTTTAGCCTGTGAATGAAACACCTGGGGATTCCAAGCTGTAAGTTAGTGCAGCTTGCCCCTTAAGAATCTGCAGCCTGCTGGTATCATTACTTAGGGTGAGAATTTGCTACTCATATCCTATCTATTTAGTATATTAAGCTTAGATTGTGTTTTTGTTTATTTACTAGGTAATCTGCTTTGATCTGTTAGCTTTTAAGTGATTATAAGGGATAGCAATCTTTTGTAGTTAATAAACTTGTTTTTGTTTTGTCTAAAACCTGTGTGTGTGTGAATCATAACTCAGGGCAGAAAGCTGTTGTATATTCTTCTCCACATTGAGGGAGAGGGTGAACCCAAGCGTCCTGACTCAGTGTCCTGCTCCTCATCATTAGATCACATCCCTCTTCAGTCAGGGTCCCGGAGTCCAAATACCCTAGAATTGCCTTTTTGTCTTTTGCTACCTCTGGAAGACTTATGCTTTGATATATAGGAAAAAATCTTCCCCTGGTATCTTGAATGAGGCTAGTAAATAATCAACAAGCAAAACTTGGCCAGTGCAGAGGACGTGTGTCTGTGTGTAGCCAACAATGCTGACTTGTACAAATCTCTAATGTTCTAAAACAAGCAACTGGATTCCGCACAGACCCTTCCGAACATCCTGTCACGGTTCCACAGCATGTTTTATGCCTCTGACCTTTACACAGTCTCTCTGGCAGCATACGCTTCTGTCACAGAACCTGTGCTCTCTCTGCTCTGTACGGCCCCTGGGAGTAACCCCCTTCAGCGTGACAGCCTTCTGCACTCTTGGGTTAGGCCCCATCGCCTCCTGGGACCGCACCTCTCAGTCTCCAACACACCTGTCTCTCACCATGGGCCCCCTCAGGAAATCCACTCGCTCTGGACCCCTGGGGCCTCCACACCCAGAGGGAACAATGCAACCCTCATCTCTAGACTGCCGTGACTCTTAGCCAGCATAAAACAGGAGGGTTTATTGTACATCTGAACACAGCACAGGAAGTTCTCAGGGCGCTTGGGCCTAGAAAGTCACCGCACCGTCCATCTGGCTCTGTCCTGCATCCAGGTGGCTCAAGCTGCTTTTTGTCCCCAGTCCAGAAGTGTCCTCCTTCCAGCCAACCACCCTATATCACCTTCCTGAAAGTCCCTCCTCTGTCCTTTGTCTTAATTCCCGGGCAAACAGATCACCTGGACCCTCTCTCTTCCGTCCTTTGTTCCCACTGGCCAGAACCGGCTGGTCAGGTCACCGGGGCCTTCTCTCCTCAGCAATTTGTCCTCCCACTGGCCAGAAACGGCTGGCTCCCAAGATGGGGTGGGCCTCCAGGTCACTGGTTGCTAAATTCTGGAATCCAGGTTGCTAGGCGAGGTCTCACCTGGTCCTCTGCAACAACAAATACCCTCTCCCACCACCTCGTTAAACACACCGGACATATAGAAGACAGACACGCCCAGTATTCATGCAAAACACACCTTCTTTAGTGCTAGGCTCTGAGCCTCCCCTTCTTACAAGGATGAGCCCTGCTGCCACCCTGAAAGTGGGTTCCTGGCTTCAACAACTCTGTTTCTCCCGGTGGCTCCTTCAGCAGATCCAAAAGAGCTGTAGCCCTGTGGCAGCCTCTTCAACACAAGCCAGCCTTGTTAGTTAGCTGGAATACCTAGCGTCCGTAGGTCAGAATGGTAAAGCAAACAGGGCCGGCGCAACCCATTAGGCGACCTAGGCAGTCGCCTAGGGCGCTGCTATTTTGGGGGCGCCTGTGCCCCCGCCGCCCGTTGAAATTTGGGGGTGGGACCTTCCGCCGCCGCTGTTGGGGGCAGCATTTCAGGGGCGGGACCTTCCGCCGCCTAGGGCGCCGGAAGAGCTGGCGCCGCTACTGAAAGCAAAGCTGACCTGCATGTGCATGCTGGCAGCACGACCTGCTTCTCTGGCCCAAAGGACCAAGATTCAACCTTCCGCTACCCTGGGGAGCAGCAATCTTATCAGTCTGCTCACAGCTCGGTTCTTCGTTGTTCTAGCCCCCTTGGATGGTAGGCGTTAAATGTCAATGGGTCTTCAGTCTTCCATTCTCTCTCCAAGCTCAAAAACGTGTCTCTCTTCCCAACGGAAGCTGATCCAATAAAAGATATTACCTCACCCATGGGTGCCAATGCTGTGGAGCACCCATGGAAAAAAAAAGTGGGTGTTCACCACCCACCAATGGGCCCTGCTGATCAGCTCCTCCCCCTCCCTCCCAGTGCCTCCTGCCAGCCACAGATCAGCTGTTCAGCGGTGTGCAGGAGGGACTGGGGGAAGGGTGCGGAGTGAGGGTGGGATGCGCTTCGGGGAGGAACGGGGCGGGAAGAGGCGGGGCAGGGTTGGCGCCTGGGGTGAAGGGGTGGAGTGGGGAGGGGCCTCTCATATCCTGGGACCTACACATCTACAACTACATTCCATTCTCTCTCCAAGGTTGTTCCAGCCAGGTGGCTACATGGGCCACGCCCAGTCACTGCCTTGCTTATCCTCCGTTCCAGGAAAGAAATTCAGCCCTTCACACCCACTAAGTAACAATACAAAAGTGAATGGCGAAACTGAGTCATACCTACTTTTCATAAAAATAACACAGAAATGTCCCACCCTCTCTTCGCATGCCCAGGGACATATTGGATTCCTGCAGCCCATTAAGTTCAGAGCCAATTCACAGTGATTCTTTATTTGTTTCGGGCTGCCGTCTGTTGGTTCCTTTTTTCACTCTCCTCTCTAGGGAAAGTGATTTGCCTAAGTTCTCTCCTTCCCCGCCCCACCGTATATCCTGAATTTATTTTTTTTAAGATTCGCTATATTAAGTCATTGAATTATCACTCTGTCTCAAGAGTTTAGTCTCATTGAATATGGCAGTCATACACCCTCCGATAATTATCTTTTCTTTAGTGACTGCAAAGCAAATACTGGAACTCTTGCTAGGGCGGGTGGAACAATATGCTTCAGAAATTCCATGTTGTAATATGCATTTAGAGTCTCTTCTTGATGGTCTTTGTATTTCCAATGTCATCTGCAGAATTTGGGGGCCCCCGCAGGAGCTCTGGAACCTCTGTCAATGTGTGGGGGGGCCACAGGTGCTGGAATTGTGGCCCCACCCCCTACTCCTCCTCTTCCCCTTGGTGCTCTGCTCCCTGGCTAGGTCAGAAGCAGGAGCCGGGCCATGGTAAGAGCCACCCAGGAAGCCTGGGCCACTGTGGGGAGCCTCAGACCCGCCACCTGCCCTGGGTGGGGGGGCAGGGTGCCTGAGAGCAGTCCCTGCCCTGTGTCCCTGCCCCCCAGGGCATGGCGCCCAGGGCAGGTGGAGGGTGCGGGGCTCCCCACAACTTCCCGGGCACCCTGGGTGGCTCTTACCACTGCCAGGCTCTGGCTTCCGGCCTGGCCGGGGTCAGGGCCTCGGGGAGGGGGGAAAAGGAGGAGCAGGGGCTGGAGCCCCATGGCAAGGCGGGGGTAAGGCTCATCTCAGCACTAGGGTTGCCAGATGTCCAGTTTTCAACTGAACACCCAGTCGAAAAGGGACCCTCCTCAGCCTGGTGAAAATGAGCGAGTGAATGAGGGTGGGGGAGAGAAAGCGATGGAGGGAGGGAGGGAGCAGGGTGGGGCTTTGGAGAAGGGGCGGGGCAAGGGTGTTCAGTTTTGTTTGGTCAGAAAGTTGGCAACCCTACACCGGGAAGAGGCTGGTGCCGCTAGCAGGGGCTGCGCTTCGCAGTGTGGGAGCTGATGATCATCTCACCAGCTTCCTGTCACCACCGCTTCACGCCTGCCCAAGGCTGCTACACCTACTGGGGTTGGGGCATGATTCCCCTGCCCCACTCCAAATCTGGTGCCCCTGAACACCACAGGGTGTGGTGGGCCCAAATGGGTGCACAGGGTCTCAGCACCAGTTTGGTTTGGTCTGACTGTTGCTCCACAGATAGAGCTGGAGAGACATATGGGCCATATTGGATTGGTGTTGCAACCTAGCGCGCACCCCTCCCCCCACTATAAAAATTGTTCCAGCGCACCTGGAGAAATGGTGCGGACTTAGGTGTGCTGGCCCCAGTCATCGACACTGGCAGAAGCCATGCAGCAAAGGGAACTCACCCAGCTGCTGCAGGGGCAGCCAGAACCACCGCCTGGACTCAAGGGACCTGGAACCAGTGGGGAGAAAGCAGCAAGGCTGTGGGGACGCTGGTGGAGGACGGAAGACGACTTTGGAGAAATAATTTCCTAAATTACTTGTACCTTGATTTATTTTTTTGCCATCCAGTCTTCCTCCGCCCCGTACCCCCGGTCATCTCCAAACATCCCTAATCTTGCTCTTACACCTATACTGAAGAACATTAAAATTGCCGAGTTGTTCATTTTCAGTTAATCGGAACACACTGGTTTAAGGTACATTAGCCAGATGTTTCTCAAAGCACCCGTGGAAACGGTTGCCATTTAACTAGCGGTTAGGGTTCAGAGTTAACACCCAATCAAGGTAAACAGAGCAGACTGCAGCTGCTGCTGCTCGGTCAGGCTGCGGTGAGGGCCTACGACCTCCATTGTCCATCACTGCTGCTGTTGCCAGGTAACGTCCCGGGCCTGCTGCTGTTGCCAGGTAGCGTCCCGGGCCTGCTGCTGTTGCGCCATCATCCGTTCAGGAATAGATCCCTTTTATTTCTCCCCATTTCATGCTGTGTTTTCAGAGGAGGATAAAACCAGGGGTGGCTTTAGCAGGGCTTCGTGGGTTCAATTGCACCCACAGAAATCATGACTCCAAAACACCCCGTGGGGTGAGGTAAGGAGGCACGTTTGCTTCTTTGCATGAGAAAGCGCTTTTGGCTTTGTAGCCCAGGCCCTGTGTCATGGTGACATCGCTCCCAGCCACATCGCTGAAGGGCAAAATCTGCCAGAGGGACCACCTGGAGCTGGGAGGGGGGGGATGCCCCCGCATGTCCTAGTCTCCAGGCATTAGGGACACAGGGGTGGGGTGCTGGGCTCATGGCCAGTCATCTCCCTGCTTCAGCAGCTGGGGCCAGATGCTGGTTAGAGCCATCTCCTCCACTACATCCCGGGTTGGGTCTCTCATCACTATGAGCAGCTGGAGCCAGCCCTGGAAGGCTGCATGGAAGACAGCGGGCTCTGCACTGAGGCCGAGCTGAGCCCCTCAGCAGCGTAACAAAGTATACCCCTGTGTCCACTATTGTAATCATCTTTGTAGAAAGTATGCCTAAAACTCATAATTTGCTGGTCATTATTGTCCTGGTAAAATATGTGTGGCAACATTGTGAGTTATAAGATTCCACTGTCTTGTGTTACTAACACATGTCCCAAATCGGGGGAGTGGCCAAACCAGTTCCTCAGAGACAAAGGGCAAGCTGATGCCTCAGCCAGGTGTAAACAAGGCCAATGGGCCATTACCTGCTAAGTGAGCATTCTTTGGCAGGAAAAGGGGCATGGGCAAAAAATCTACATCTTAGCAAAGAAACAGCATTGGAGTTCCTGTCCACAGCTGGAAATTCTTCTCAAAGTGGAGGCTGGACTATGAAAAGAAAGGGAAGACACCCCAAGACACCCTCCTCCTCTCTCTTGTCCATCGATTCCCTGCACTAGAAGGGACAAAGGAAACAGCCATTAAACAGAAAAAGGGGCCCTGGCCTAAGAAGTTTTGGCCAGTAAAACTGTTGAGAGCATGTGGTCAGAAAAACTTTGCTTTGCATGTAACAGTTTGCTAAGTTAGGCATTAGTTGCATTTCATCTTTATTTTTCTTGGAACCATTTCTGATTTTTATGTCTCATGACTTGTCTTCACTTAAAATCTCTCTCTTTGTAGTTCATACATTTGTTTTGTCTAATCCAGCATGTTTAAATTGAAGTTTTTGGGAAACTCCATTTGGGGCAATAAATTTCATCAATGGAAATAATATGCACAAATGAACAGACCTATATAAATTTGTATTGTCCAGGAGAGGGCTGGGCAGTACAGGACATACATACACTTCTGGTGTGTTGGGGTCACCCTGCAGTATAATTCAGGCTGGTAAGAAACAAGGTGTGGCTAGCAGGCCATAGTACACATACGGACATAACTGAGAGCAATCCAGGCTGCAAGCTACAGCAGAAAAGCATTGTAAAGGGAACCCCAGGTTGGAGGACAGGGGTGTCACAGCTACTCATTCGTAAGGCTATGTTTTAGTCATGGGTATTTTTAGTAAAAGTTATGGACAGGTCACAGGCAGTAAACAAAAATTCATGGCCTGTGACCTGTCTATGACTTTTACTATATACCCCTAACTAAAACTTGAGCCGGGTTGCCGCAGGTGGTGGTGGGGGAGATGGGTGGCGGTGCATGGCCTGGGACCCCCACTGGCACTGGTGTGGGGGGGGTGTGAGGCGGCGGGGGAGGGTTGGTGGGGCTGGCAGGCTCCCTACCCGGCTCCAACCACCATGTTCCTGCAGCTCCTAGGGGAGGGGCGGCCAGGGTGATTCCATGCGCTGCTCTCGCCACAGGCACCGGCTCCACAGCTCCCATTGGCCAGGAACCGCAGCCAATGGGAGCTGCCGGGGTGGCGCCTGCAGGCGTGGGCAGCGTGAGGAGCCTCCTGGCCCCTCCACCTAGGAGCTACAGGGACATGCCAGTGGGAGCCAGAGAGCCTCCCAGGTAAGCGCTGCCCCGCACCCCAACCCCCTGCCCCAGCCCTGAGCCCCCTCCCACACCCCCAAACTGCTGCTGCTGCTGGCCCAGGGGCTGCCTGCCTCGGGCAGCCCCTGAGACAGCACCAGCCGCTGCAGAAGTCGCGGAAAGTCATGGAGTCTGTGACTTCCGTGACAGACACGCAGCCTTACTAATTAGTCTGGATTGTACCCTAGGCGCTCTCATTGTTTCATGCTCTCTTTGTGTTTTTTTGTTTCATGCTGGGAATACACTCCACTTTAGCATAGTGCACCCATTGAATCATGAGGCTAGATCCACTCCTGGATAAAACTCCCATCCCTGCGCGTATTCATGCTGAGATAACAGTGCGAACCCCTAACCCAGGGCTGCCTGCTCCTTGGGGTGCTCCATCAGCTCCCTTCTTTCCCTGCACTGCTCCCTGTTTTTGTCTGAGCAGGGAGGGAGGACAGGCCATCCATTTCTCTGCTCTGTCTCCCACAGTCCGTAATAAGGGGGAGGGTCTCTTATTCTCCCCTTCCCTCCTACTGATCATAGAGCTAGTGAGGCAGTGGCTGGGCTCACATTGTCTCACTGAACTCACATTGTCTTTCACACACACACTCAAAGAAGCCAGCTGTTGACACTGAATTCTGTCAGTTGCCCCTGCTGGCTGCTCCACCCCTGGGTTGCCTCATCCCCTTTCAACCAGAAGTTACAGCAGCTCACTGCAGGAAACCGGAGTGAGCCAGCTGGTAGCAGCAGTCACATGGCAGCTGAGTTTTGGATTTATTTAGACATGCTTTCAAGGGACGGCTGTAGCAGTCTGCATGGATGTTGGCTGGTTTCAGGCCTGCAGAAAACAAATCTTGCATGGCCGGTGGAATTCCTAAAGGTGCCTTTGAAAGGGAAATTGTTACATCAGGAAAGGTACAATTCCCAAATTTGCATTTGCTGTAGGTTGTAATTTCTCTTCCTGTTTTTTTGTTTTTTTTTTAAATGAGTCAGTGATATACCTGTTTTATTTAATCGTGGTCTGTAAAACACATACAGACTCTGTGTAAGCGGGGCAATGGTCCCGCTATTGTGGGGAACTTTCCTGGCTTCTGCACTACCCCGGTGAAATGGGCTAGCGGAAGGATCTGAGTCCTCGTTCCCACTCCTTTTACCCAGAGGCCTCCCTGCCCTCGAGGACTCCCCTTGCACTCTCCTCTCTGGCAGAGTCCTCATAACCCCACCAAGGCTGGGCCCAGGATTCCTGAGGGGCTTGACCTCCAACCTTGCTGTGGTCACCTATGTCAGGGGCTAGGGTGTCCCCACTCTGGGGTACTCTCTCTGCACTGGATGCTTTCCTGACCCACTGATCATTACGTACAATTTAAAGCAATACAGTTTATTTAATTAACAATTAGTTTAAAAAGGAATCAGGAAAAATGGGAAAGGTTGAAGGAAACACATCACCCTGCTCTGTGGCAGGGAACATCACAGTGTCTCTGGAATGTCAGGGCAGTTCACAGTCTGTTTCTTGTAGGTCCCAGGCCTCCTTCTCAGGCCCTGGCTGTGCTGCAGGGATGCTGCGGGTCGGACACTTGCTCTGGCGGTGGCCACACACTCTCAGGCTCTAGGTGGCAGGACCCTTCTTCCCAGCCTCGCTCCCGCCCTGTCAGGGTTACGATCCCCCCCAAGTCTGGCCTGCAGAGCCTCCTAGCTGAGGCATCTCCCTGTGCTGGGCCCACTGCCCAGGGTCCCCTTCGCTCTCCCCAGCTGCTCACCATACCCAGCTCCGGACTGCTCCAGCCCCAGCCCCAGCTCCAGCTCCACTCGGCCTCAGCACGGCTGCTGCTGCTGCTCTGCCTCCAGCTCCCTGGGCTGTTTCTCTGGCCCCTCTGGCTCTGATTGCTACAGTTCTGCTCCCAGGACAGGTCTGCTCTGCAGGCTGCTTCTGTGACTCTGCTCCCAGCTCTGACCTGCTTCCTGGGCTGCTTTTCTGGCCCCTCTGGCTCAGGTTGCTGCAGCTCTGCTCCCAGCAGCTTAGCTTGGGCCCCTGCTTTCTCCTTAACTCAGCCCCACTCTGTCTGACCCAGGCAATTCCAGCTCACACGGAGGAGGACGGGACCCCCCTGGCCTCCTGACTCCTTGATTAGCCTGCCTGTCCTGTCAATCAGGCTGACCTAAAGCATTGGCCTCTCCCCATTGCCCCTGGGGACTGTCAGTCTCAGGGTCCTGATTTCCCAACGACCCTTCCCCTTTTAGTGCTGGGAGCTAGCCAACCAAAACACCCCCACTGAATGTTAGTAAGGGGCTAACAGTCCCCTTACATCTGCAACCTGCATGAATTAACATTACTTCGAGAACCCAGCTTCCTCACTCGCTGCCTCTCGAAGGGTTAATCCTACCCTAGCCTGAATGTTACAGGGACACACGAGTTTCTATGATACAATTAAAAATCCTAGCACAAGGGAGCCAAGTGCAGCTTTAAAACACATCTGGTACCAGCTACATTAGCCCTTCGCAAAGTACACAGCTGAAACCTCAAGTGTCATTCTGCTGGTGTGAGACTTCAAACTCCATTAACTGGCTCCCTTTACTCCAGTTAGTGTCTCAAGCCCAGATCCTCAAACCTGGTTAGGCACCTACCTCCCATTGATTTCTGCTCAGACACAGCTAAGGGGAAGGGAGCTGGGTTTGGCGTGACCAGATGTCCCGATTTTATAGGGACAGTCCCAATGTTTGGGTCTTTTTCTTATATAGGCTCCTATTCCCCCCCGCCCCCTGTCCTGATTGTTCACATTTGCTGTCTGGCTGGGTTCTAGAACTGGTAGCTTAGTTCCTCAGTTCTGTCCTGAGTTCTGCCGGTTGAGCCCCCCGCTCATGTAGACGCAGTAGCTGGCACAGCTCGATCCTTCTGGATTCACCAGCTGTAGTGATGGTCTTAAAAGGCAACCCTGTCTAGTCGTCTTCGGCCAGGAAGATGGGTGCAGCAATGGGCTGTGAGTGGAGATCCATCGGAATAACAGGGCCAGCCTCATCCTAGCGAGGAACCAGCACAGCAGTGAAAAAACAGCTGCTGCATCTGACCTGAAGCTGCTGGGCAAATAACGGGCTAGTTAGTGACTTTAGGTACAGCCTGAGCAAGGAATGATGCCCCCGGAGACACTGGCTCAGACAGGCACCCATTTCCTCCTTGCTCCTGGGTGCAGAAATTTACCATTGGCCTCTGCCAGGTGTAAATTATAAATCCTGACCCCACCACGCCCCGCCCCTGCTGACTCAACGGCACTGGCTAGCATGCTACACAACAATCTGTAAAACAGGAAATGCAGAATTCTATCCCCCAAGTGAAACTCCAGGGCCATCTTACGTAGACTGAACAGCATTAAACCAAAACTTCTGATTTAGTTGGGTTTGATTTAGTTGGGCTGATTTAGTTGGGTTTGGTCCTGCTTTGAGCAGGGGGTTGGACTAGATGACCTCCTGAGGTCCCTTCCAACCCTGAGATTCTATGATTCTATGATTCTATGATTCTATAGCACCCTATACCTTGGAAAATGTATAATCCAGATTTTACATGATACAAGTGAGAATGATAAAGGAGACAGTGTTGCCAATCCCAAGTGTTCAAAACCCATGAGTCAGTCACCCCCCCACCCCCACCCCAACATCATAGGCTGGGCTTTTTTAAAGAACAATAAATGTTTTTTTTGACTTCTGGTTTCTGAGCTTTGAGGTGCACTCGGGGTCATGTTTTCTAACTTTTTTCCTGCAATAATGAAGAATAAAAGCTCATTTATTTTCCAAATGCAAAGTGAGATTCCAAATGAATCACAGGACTCCGGGAGCTGGAACTTTATGAAAATCACCAAATATTCTGAGACTTATCTAAAATTGCAAGAGTTGGCAGTAGCGACGGGAGGAAGGGACATGCTAGGCACGCCACTAGTTACAATAACAGGCGACTACGAAGGGGCAGCCGCGGGAGTCGACGTAGGAGGAGGAGAAGGAGACGACATGGCAGAAGGAGGCGAGGGCGTAGGGGTCACACAGGAGACGGAGGAGGAGAAGATACTGAGCTCCTGACTTCATCCCACTCTCCTGTGCAAGTCATCGACATGCCGCTCTACAATATGTGCACCATCCAAATGAAACAACCCTTGCATGAGAACACCCCAAAATGACTTCCCAAGATGCAAGGAGCCTGCTACCATGTGAACAATGGCCCCTGTCAATAAACTTTGAAACTTCATGTGTGTCCTGGGGTCTTTGTGCGGAGCATCGGTTTGGAAATATCCGGTGTGGTCAGCAAGCAGTGCAAACTGGTCATGGTGGAAGAGACACACCCTCTCCTTTGTCTAGCCTACATTAATGTATCGCTGCTGAATCTCTGGTTTCCTTCCTTAGACAGAGTCCTGGTATTTCATATGGAAATTTCTCTGCCTCTAATCATTTTAACACCCATCTTAAAATCCCAAGAATGCCCCACTCCTGGTGTGCACTCAGTTCTGGATACCCCATAAATAAAAGGGGTTCAGAGATGCCTGTTCAAATGATTAGTCTCCCTTCATGGGGAGAAAATACCAGGCACTAACGGGTGTCACTGTTTCAGGGTAACTGCACCTGCATTTCCCCTCCATGGTCTAACAAGGGCACCCACTTTAGTCTTCTGGCTCCCAGTTGGCACCTCCCTTGGGCGGAAACCCATGTCTCATACCCTCCTGCCCAGGGATTTGAAAGCGGCACATCCCCATCAAGACAGACTGTGATGTCCCCATCAAGACAGACTGCCTAGAACAGGCCGGCAGCTGCGCTTTGCTTTCTCCCCGAGGGCTATGACCAGTGTATTGCCAGCAATACAAGTTACCACCCAGCTCCTTCTAACAGTCCCTCCTACGCTCTCTGAGGCGCACTCTGACCGGCACTGCTCCCAAACGGTTCCAGCCAGTTCTCTGTCCCTCAGGTTCTGGGAGGAAAACAGAGTTTTGGCGGGAAAATGCCATGAAGAAAGGGTACCAAGATGGAGTTCAAACCCTTCCTATCATATGCGCCATCTTGAATTTCTAAACTCCATTTTGAATTGCAGCAACATTTATAACAGAATTCATTCATTCAGATTCCGGGCAGAATCTCTATTTTATAGCAGGGGCTCTCAAACTTCAGTGCACTGCAACCCCCTTCTGACAACAAAAATGATGACACGACCCAGGAAAGGGGGGCCGAAGCCTGAGCCTGCCTGAGCCCCACTGCCCTGGGGGGAGGGAGGGAGCGGGGGGACAAAGCCCAAGGCGCTACCACCCCAGATGGGGAAGCCAAAGCGGAAGGCCAAGGGCTTCATTCCCAGGCTGGCAGGGTGTAACCTCAAAAATGTAGGCTAAGAGGCAGTGAACGAAGTCTAGGAATAAAATGGTTGATTTTTATTCTGGCAAGAGGTTACGAGTTGGTGCCACAAAGTACCCTCGGAGTACTGAAGTTTCATAGATTGATCTGGTAAAGGTGAGTGTGTGTGTTTGAGGGAACGGGGGGGCAGGTTAATGTTTAGGTTTGTCTGGACCAGAGAATACATATCTCAGGATGTGCAGCATTCCATAAAAATGAAATAGGGGACATAGAATCATAGACATAATGGGATGGAAAAGAAACCAGAAATGTAACGCCATTATACAATCAATGGAGCCCAGAAGGATGTTACAGCAGAGTTTTAAAAAAAGCAATACTGAAAACATGCCATCTTAAAATCCCAAGAATGCCCCACTCCTGGTGTGCGCTCAGTTCTGGATACCCCATAAATAAAAGGGGTTCAGAGATGCCTGTTCAAATGATTAGTCTCCCTTCATGGGGAGAAAATACCAGGCACTAACGGGGGTTACAGAATATGACCATGTACCAAAATCACCTTACAAAAGAATGCAGTGGATGTAGAAACGGGGGGAAGGAGGGGGGTGGAGCAAGGTGGTTATCAGTGTTCATGGTGAGAGAAATACTAGAATTCTGGTGCCCAAATTTTAAAAAGGATTTTGAAATATTGAAGAGGAGGAAGAAGAAAGAGAGAGCAAGAGAGAGATTTAAAAAAAGAAGAAAACGGAGGGGCAGAAAAATGCCGTACAGTGAGAGACTGAAAGAGCTCTATCTGTGTAAGCTTAGAAAAAATAAGAGCAAAACAGGTACTAAAGGGCTCATTAATCTAGCAGATAAAGGCAGAACGTAGTGGGGTGGTCACCCCACTCCTGCCTGAAAGGGCTTCAGCCCGGGAGAGGGCTGTGGCAGAGAAAAGCTGGGCTGATGGGGAAAGCAGCCACAGCTGTAGCCAGTGCAATCAGGGCCCAGCTGGCCCTTATAAGAGGGCAGTGGGCCAGAAGCACAGAGACACTCTCTCTGTTTGTAGAGGGAGAAGGGCCTGGCTGCTAGGGAGTTGAGAAGGTACCTGGGTGGAGCAGGGCTCGGGGAAGGCCAAGGAAGCTCTGGCCTGGAAAACCCCAGGCTGCGGCCTAGTCTAAGGCCAATTGGGTACTGGGGTTGCAGAGGGCAGCCCACGGGTAGGCCGAGGCAGCAGGTCCAAACCCCCCTTGCCTGTGATGAAGGGCTTATACTGCAGTCTACCCCAGGGAGCGGGGGCTAGTTGGTGACTGGCAGTAGCCTATGACTGTGGAGAGGTGGAGATAGGGCCTGGGGGTTCCCTGGGGAGGGGAGACCCTGAGAGTGAGGGGTTACTGCCAGGGGGCAGCACCCCAGATAACGGGGCACCGGAGTCCAGGGAGGGACGCGGGGGCCCAGCGGCAGTGGGACACTGGCCTGCAGGGGGCGCTCCGGAGGCTGGACGAGCTAATTCTCGACACAACCAGCGGGAGGCGCTGCAGCGGTGAGTCCCGCACCATTACACAGAACAAGAACCAATGGCTGGGAGTTATAGTCAGGCCAAGTGAAATTAGAAATAAGCACAAACGTTTAACCATGAGGCTGATTGAGCATTAGAACAAACTACCAAAAGATGTGGTGGGTTCTCTTGATGACTTCAAATCAGGACTGGAAGGGATATGAAAGTGTTGGATCTATCAGAAAGAAAGGCATCCATTCCCAGGCTCCACTACCAGAGAAAAATTGGATGGGAGGGGAACACAAATCTTTTCAATAAACTATTGAAACCATTCATTTCAATCGCCTCATTTTGATGTTACCATTTCAAATTGTATCTGAATTATATTATAGCTGATAATATAATGTATCAGTCTTATATAATAAAATATATATTCAAAGTATAAGCTATGAATTGTATTGTATTAATACATACAATTCCATTACATTAATATATCTAAATTAAAAATTATTGTTATAAATTAAATATAATATAAAAGTCAAAATGATAAAGATGAAACAAAGCACTTCAATTTTATCAAAATAAAATGTTGTTTTGATATTTCCATAATGAAATTTCAGAAATTCTTTTTAACGGAAAAAAGACTTTTCGTTCAGATTCCGGGCAGAAGCTCTATTTTATAGCAGGGGGGTCTCAAACTTCATAGGAGCCAGAGAGGGGACGTGCCGCTGCTTCCTGGAGCTGTGTGGAGTGGGGCGAGCCCCCGCTCCCCAGCTGGAGCACCGGAGTGGGCGAGCCCCAGACCCCGCTTCCCGGCGGGAGCTCGAGGGCCAGATTAAAATGTCTGGAGGGCCAGATGTGGCCCCCGGGCCGTAGTTTGCCCACCTCTGCTCTAAAGCCTGGGGCCCCTGCTCTATTCGTTCTCCTGTGTGCTTTGCCATGTAGGAGGGATCTCCTATCGACCTTTATCAAGGGCATGTCTTCTGTGCAGTTGTGCTGCCACCTTGTGGTGATTTCAATAGCTCATCCCCATAACACTTCCAGGGCCAGAAGGGACCACGGTTATCATCTAGTCTGACTTCCTGAATAACACAGGCCAAAATAGGCTGATTTATTCCCCCAAAATAATTCCTAGAGCAGATCGTTTAGAAAACATCCAATCTTGATGGAAAAGTTGTCAATGATGGAGAATCCACCACATCCCTTAGTAGATTGTACATTTTGATGAGGGTAACAAGTGATACAATTTATTTCCAGTCTGAATTTACCTAGCTTTAACTTCAAGCCATTGGATCATGTTAGATCTTTGTCTGCCAGAGTGAAGAGCCCATGATTAAGTATTTGTTCCCGAGGTAGGTACTTAGACTGTGATCAAGTCACACTTCAACTGTCTCTTTGTTGAGCTGAATAGATTGAGCTCCTTGAGTCTATTACTATCTATAGGGCATGTTTTCTAATCCTTTAATCATTCTCGTGGCTCTTCTCTGAACCCTCTCCAATTTATCAACCTCCTCCTTGAATTGTGGGCACCAGAACTAGACACAGGATTCCAGCAGCATTCACACCAGTGCCGAATACAGAGGTAAAATAATCTCTCTGCTCCTACTTGAGATCCCCTGTTTATGCATCCAAGGACCTCATTAGCCCTTTTGGCACCATGTTACACTGGGATCTCATGTTTAGCTGATTCTCCACCACCACCTTCTAATCTTTTTTTAGAGTCACTGCTTCCCAGGGTAGAGTCCCCCACCCTGTAAGTATGGCCTGCATACTTATACATTTACATTTAGCCATATTTTAAAAGCTTAGGGTTTGTGTGTACCCAGCTTACCAAGCAATCCATATTGCTCTGTCAGTGTCCCGTCCTCTTCATTATTTACCACTCCCCCCATCTTTCCCCCATTGCCATCCTGTTCAAAAGCTACACAGATGAGCCCCAGGGGGCCGTGCTAGTCTATATTGTTGTTTAATAGGTGGAGTTGGTAGTGACGCCTACAGTTAACATTGTCAGATACACTTCCCATGATAAGACCCTGTTTTCCGTTGTTTATAACTTTGCCAAACTTTAATCATTCAGGTTGAAAATTTCCAAGCCAGGTGTCTGCTTCAGGTTGAATTTTTTGGGGAAAGTTGCAGCAAAAATGGATCATCTTTCTCAGAAGAAGATGAGGGGGAATACACTATTTGCGCATGTTTAAAAAAATTATCACAATTGTTACTTTGAGAAGCTCTAGGGCCCCCATTCTGTGGAGCAGGGACTGGAAATATGGTATGTGAGTGGGGTAGGGGGTGGGTCACCCTTGTGTCAGGGATGTGCCTTTTGCTGTTCACAGGGGGGAAAAACCCAAATGTAACCAAGTTATGAGATTTTTTCCCCCCCAAATGCTTAATTTGCACATGCTCAGTTGAGAAGAGTTTGGCTGCTAAATTCTCTGAAGATGCTATCTGAGGATGGAGCATGCTCAGTGAACACAGCCCTAACATGTGACCAGACTGGATGGTGCATGCTCAGTCTGGTCACATGTGTTCACTGAGCATGCTCCATCTCAGAGATGTAGAGGCTGAGCAGAACTTTCCCTGAAACTGCTCCTCCCCAGCTGCTGGTGTAAAACACAGGAACGGAGAGCAAAGAGATGCTCTGTCTTGTGCTCTGAATGATCTCCCAATCCCAGCTAATGCCCAGGCAGCATGGAGGAGAGGGAGGTGGGAGAGGGGGCGTGAGCAGAACCTGCTGGTGGTGATGGGGAGCTAGAGTGGAATTGAGTGGGATAAGGAGCCTGGGAAGGTGGGAGACTGGGATTAGGAGCTGGGGTGGAGAAAGAGGAAGGGAGCTGAGAGCCAGTGGGGTGGTGGTGGAGATAGGACAAGGTTTTGGGAGGTATGGGGGAGACTGGGACTTTCTGAGCAAGGAGTCTGGGAGGGACACTGGGATGTAGCCAAGGGAGGGAGACATAAGAAATGCTCTGCCCCCCCAACTCCAGAGAGTTTCACCCTGGGCTGTGTTGGCATAACTTCCTTGTCTATCATTAGATGCTTGGTGTGGTACCCAGAGCAAGCATGTCGTCAGTGTGACATGTTCTCAGGGAAGAAAAGTGGCCGTGGGAGTCAGGGCACCTGGGTTCAATTCCCAGCTCTGCTACAGACTTCCCGTGTGACCTTGGGTCAGTCACTTCATCTCTCTGTGCCTATTTCCCACACCTGAGAAATGAGGCTGTAACGGGGCACCTGGCTTTAAAGGGTTTGTGTATGCCCCAGTGAGACTGGGAGCTGTAATTGCGGGTCACATGTTTTCTCCTAGCCATGTGCCCTACAGGAAATTGCCTGTAAGGCTTCCTGCATCCTATGCAGATTGGAAGGGCTTGGTGTTCTGCACCGGATAGGTGGAAGGTCTTGGGGGAGACATTCATAGGGCGCAGGCCAAGAGGAAGCTGTCACTGGAGAGGGCTGTGAACTCCCTGAAGACAAGGGCTCAACCCGACCCGAGGGGCAGTGAGACTATGGAGCTGGGTTGTTTTATTTTGAATCTTTGTCAGTGAAGTCCTGAGAAGACAGGCGGAGCCCGTGCTGCCGTTTGGAGATTGCACTCAGCTGTTGGAAGTAATACTTCTCTGCTTCACAGAGATGTGGCCGGGCTAGATCCAATTAATGTGGTTGCTCAGATACTGTAGTGATAGCGGTGGAACAGAGACCTGCACTCAACAGAATTCTTACTGACCTGGCCCAGTTAGGCAGTGGATGGGTTGGCTGGGCCTCTTGTCTGGCCTTCATCTTCAGTCCTCAGTAAAGGACATGCCAGTAGATAAGCATGGAGGTGATCATAGCCCAGTCTGGAGGTGACCAAGGCAAAGTAGATCACTGTGCTAAGATTGTGTCAGAGAGGAGGGGAGAAACAGCTTTGTTGGCCATGGGTGGGAAAGGGTATTTCTGGCCACTGATGGGACGTAGGTGTCCCCGCTTTGGAAATGAGTCTCATGGTATTCCTTGCTGATTTTGCTTTATACGTTTCAGAGCAGCCGGAGCGGGCAGAGGCTGCCAGCATCTCCTCAGTGCAGGTTCTGAAAGTGTAAGCCCAACGTTCATTTGCTTCTCTTCAGATACAGATTTCTTGTGCCCAGGATGTTACATGGAAATGGGTTGAGCAAAGCCTCAGCGACCATGTAGCCAGTTGAGAATCACAAAGAACATGCACTGCCTCCCTGCAGCTATGCACTGACTCTACTCTGGATGAAAAGGTCTAGAGGAGAGAATTCTGGATCACTCCCCTACATTAACACTCACCTGCCCCAACATTTCAGATGGCCCAGGTTGGGATCAATATCTTTGGTGCCAAGCCTCTATTTGTCTGGGATAAAGGAGTGGTTAGCATAGCCAATAGCTCATGCATCTGCTTCTTATGTTTGTGAAGCACTTTGAGTTGAAAGGTGCATTAGAAAAGGCAAAATACAGTATTGCATTTTCATCCCTTGTTCTGCAATTCAATGTCGTGCCAGTAGAGGGCACCTCAAGACCAGGTAACAACACCAGCCGCCCTGTGGTTTGAAGCTGCGGCCCTGTTGAAAGTGTGACAGCTGTTCTGAGGAACTCAAAAAGTAGCCCGACATCAATGAGAGCTAACCCCCAAATAATGACCAGCAAGACTGGGAAACATCAGCTGTCAAGTCTCAATGGAAATGTCACAGTCTGCTCCCACCAGTGGCTGATAAATGTGATACACTGGCCAGAACATGAGGAAATGTACCACAGGGACCTCTAGGGCGCTAAAGTCCTTCTTTGTTGTATGGCAAGAGGGGGGTGCTCCTGGCAGACAAATAGAAATACAAGCTTCAGGCAGCCTCCTGTCACGGCACGCTGGCCCATGAACAGCTCTGTGGTAAGGGCCTTACCCATCGGTCACTGAGTGAGAGCACAGAGGTCGTAGGTAAACCATATCTGTCCTTCAATGTGTTTACACGGCAGCCAGCACAAAAGGGCCCTGACCTTGTCCAGGCCCCTGGGTGCTACTGAAATAGAAATGTTATTAGGGGTTATGATGATTCTCACCGAGTTCCCCCACACCTGCACTCCCACCTGCAATCTGTGCAAGCAGCAGGTGCCAACACACGGCTGTTGCTGGCCGTTCCTTGATTCAGCTTCAGTAAATACGGAGCTTTCTAGGAGCGGATGGCTGTTTCTCAGACAGACTGTAAATAGATAAACACACGGTCAGCGTTCCATAGAGCCCAGCTAAGCACAGCCCAGGCCTTTCCAACTTGCTGTCTCACTGAAGAACTGCTGGCTAGTGGTTAGTGCACAGGACTGGGAATCAGGAGATCTGGGTTTTCTTCTGGCTTCTATCACAGACTTACCTTGGGCAAATCACATCCCATTATTATTGGCATTACTGCAGTACCTAGAATTCCCTCCCGAGGTTGGAGCCCCCTCATGCATCTTAGCTGGAAAACTGAGCAAGTAAAATGCTCCTGTTTTTTATGACCACCTGTAAACAGTGTCGCCAACTCTTGCCTTGCAGTTTTATCGTAAGTCTCAGAGTATTTTTTTCTTAAAGCGCCAGCTCCTGGAGTCAGGTGATTATGTGAGAATCTCAGCTTGTATTTTTTTAAAAAGAGTTTTTAGGCCTCCTGGTTGCATAGTAAAGCTGGAAAATGTAACAACCCCCTACCCTTAAAGGCTCAAAACCCAGAAGGCAAATAAAATGATTTTAAAATTGTGATTTATTTATTTTTTGAATGCTTGGGGTTGGCAAGAGAAAGGGTGCAGGCTGCACTGCGAGGCAGCACCTGGTCCAGGGATCATGCAGGCTGCAGACTGGTCAATTTCCTTCCCTGCTCTCCACCATTGACACGGTCTGCGTGCTGGTGTGGTCTGGCTCCACGTCGCTGTCTCTTGTGGAGCGTCGCCTTCTGGGTCTGCCATGGAATTTGCTCTTTGTGCAAACAGGAGGGAGGTATGGGGGGAAGGTGGCCAGTGGGGTGGGAGCTAGAAGGAAATGAGCAGTGCAGGCTTCGGAAGAAAGCACAAGTAACTAACGGTCTAGCATAACCACAGTGCGCATGTCACGGCTTGAGGGTGTTACAAAGGCTTCCACGGTGCCTGGGGTGACTTCTGTGTCCCAGGACACCTGGCAGACTTATTTCTCTCTCTAAATCTTCCCTTGGCAGCTGTGGATGCTGCAGGTTATTGGCAAGGCATGTGGCTGGGGCAGATTAACGCAGGATCGCGGGCGGCTGGGCCTTGCAGTCAGCTGCAGCAGTGGATCAGAGCAGCAGGTGGCGCTATAGAGCACAGCTGGGGGCAGGTGGCTGGGCGTGGCTAGCCTGGCTCAAGGAATCAAGAATGAAGATACTTGGGGGAGCTGGGAGGATGCAGGCAGGAGGCCTGACCAAGAGCCTTTCCCAGTGCTTAATTGGTCATGAAAGAGGTGCTGGGGCTCAAGCAATTTTTTACATTCATAACGGAGGCAGCGAGCCCAGCGGTGCCGGGGCTATGAACTGCCAAGCCCAGAGGTGCTAGACCAGGGGTCGGTGACCTTTCAGAAGTGCTGTGCCGAGTCTTCATTCATTCACTCTGAGTTAAGGTTTCGCGTGCCGGTCATACATTGTAACGTTTTTAGAAGGTCTCTCTCTAGAAGTCTNAGGCTTCTGTGTCCCAGGACACCTGGCAGACTTTTTTCTCTCTCTAAATCTTCCCTTGGCAGCTGTGGATGCTGCAGGTTATTGGCAAGGCATGTGGCTGGGGCAGATTAACGCAGGATCGCGGGCGGCTGGGCCTGGCAGTCAGCTGCAGCAGTGGATCAGAGCAGCAGGTGGCGCTATAGAGCACAGCTGGGGGCAGGTGGCTGGGCGTGGCTAGCCTGGCTCAAGGAATCAAGAATGAAGATACTTGGGGGAGCTGGGAGGATGCAGGCAGGAGGCCTGACCAAGAGCCTTTCCCAGTGCTTAATTGGTCATGAAAGAGGTGCTGGGGCTCAAGCAATTTTTTACATTCATAACGGAGGCAGCGAGCCCAGCGGTGCCGGGGCTATGAACTGCCAAGCCCAGAGGTGCTAGGGCAGGGGTCGGCGACCTTTCAGAAGTGCTGTGGCGAGTCTTCATTCATTCACTCTAATGTAAGGTTTCGCGTGCCGGTCATACATTGTAACGTTTTTAGAAGGTCTCTCTCTAGAAGTCTATAATATAGAACTAAACTATTGTTGTATGTAAAGTAAAGAAGGTTTTTAAAAGGTTTAAGAAGCTTCATTTAAAATTAAATTAAAATGCAGAGCCCCCCGGACCGGTGGCCAGGACCCGGGCAGTGTGAGTGCCACTGAAAATCAGCTTGCGTGCCGCCTTCGGCGCCCGTGCCATAGGTTGCCTCCCCCTGTGCTAGGGCTTAGCCCTGGCAAAATTAAGCCTTGGTCTTTCCAAGTATTGCTGGCTGCATTTAGCTGGGGTAAATCCTATGCCTGGGTGAATAATGGAGGTGGGCCAGAAGGTTCCCCTCCTGATCCACACTTTCTCAAAGCTTGGATCCTGGGTTAGGTTCAGGCCCATCTCTAGTCGATGGTGATGTGCATGCTACGCCGGGAGGACTTTGTGAGGGATGTTAAATGGAGTCTAAAGCAGAGCCAGTAGACAGTAAAAGCAGGGAGGACTTTGTGACAAAGGGTCCCTCTGTCTGTCTGTCCCCACCCAGTTATGGTAGCTAGCCGGCATCTGATCTTAGGGACGTCCTGGGAGGGGCTAGTGCCTTGCTGCATTTTCTAGGAATTGAGGAGTATCCCTTTAAATCGTTTGAGCTCTCTAGTGGTCCTCACCATTTCCTATGTTTCTGAAGCCACCAGAGTCCCGCCAGAGCAGCGGTTTGCACAGGTAGCCAGGCCTGGCATGTTCTATATGTTTAGTGAGCGTGGTTATTTGGGCCTCACTGTTCATGTGTCCCATAAAGAGCAAAAGACCCAACTTCCTGTTCCATCTACCACCCTGACTCCCGCTTTTCCAAACCCGGCTTTCAGAGGTTGTTTGTCCAGCCTCACTCTGAACTCTCTGCTCAGCTGCCTAGGCGAGTGTGTCAGGTTTCCTGCAAGGAACACAGACCTAGTCCGTTATCGTAGGAGACCCCTGGGGACACAGCAGCGCCTGGGCCCAACTGGAGATCAGCTGTCCATTGTAGAGAGCTGCGCAGGCTGGCCTGCCTCTCATTCCATCGGAGTGAGGCGATCTTATCTGCCAGGGGCTCTAATTCTCATCCAAGCCATGCTCTTGTTTGTGTTTCGGAGGCCCCCATGTTGGCTCTCGGGCTTTGCTTCTTTGCACGGCTATGAGATTCGGTTTATCCTCTCCCCAATGAGAGCGCTGCAGGGAGGGGCCTGTGCGTCTCCCCCCCCCCCCCCCCCCCCCCCCCCCCCCCCCCCCCCCCCCCCCCCCCCCCCCCNCAGTCAGATGGGATTACTGCCACGCTAATCGTGCTATTATCAAATGTAAATGATGCTAAATAGTCTGACACTGTCAATCAAATTAAACAGCAGCCTCTTGTTCGGGGGTGGGTTTTTTTTACAACTGTCATGTCAACCGGCCAAAGGAGGAGGCGAGATCTGTGCTGTGGGCAGGCACACAGGGAGAACTCACTGCAGCACGCGGGGCTAGCCCAGCATGGCACGCAACACGCAGCTTGTGCATTTGCTGCAAGCCGCAGGCCCCCTTGCTCTGGGCAGTGGCCCTGACTCCTCTCTGGCATCCCCCTGCCGTATGTTCTCAGCTCTGTCTTCCTCCTGCTTCTTCCTTACCAGAGCAAAACCAGGAAGAGGGAATACAGGCCCTTTGGGTTTTCTCTCTGTCTCCCTTTCTGGTTTTCCCGACTTCTTTCTTTTCCTCTTCTCCCCACTGTGACAGAGCGGGAGCCGCCTAAGGGGTGCGCACTTGTATAAAATATTGCTAAATAAAGCACCCGGGACTGAACCTACGCAGGAGGATATGTGAGGGATCCCTGCCCTAGAACCCCCCACCCCTGCATTGTTTTACTTGAATTGAGTGATGACTCAGTGCCTAACCTGACCCTCAGCAGCAGCCAATCCCCACTTCAATTCCACCCGGTGCAGCCAGGATAAAGAGGAATAGCTTGTGTTTCTCTCTTCCCCTTGGCCTGCAGTAGCAGGGTAAAAGCTGCTCCAACCTGTTCTCTGTGCCTAAGGCAGTTCACCTCCATTGGTTCTACCCGACTGTCCACTGGGGATCCGTAGGCCTCTTGGGACTCCATCATGCCCATATAATTTAGCCCATCCAGACAAGATCATTTAAAAGGATCTAAAATAAATGAATATAATTAATATCTGAGGCAATGCAGCAGAACTGACATCCTGCCCATGCCCTCCCCTGTTCCTCTCTCCTCTCCCTTCTGATCACTGATAGACTGGATTGGAGAAGATGGACAGCACCAGGCCCTTGAGATTGCCAATTACAGAGCAATCTCCTCCCTTTGTGCTGCAGCTTTGGATTCCCTTCTCAAAGGCGTGGGTTTCCAAGAGACCCGACTGGGAGAGGGAAGGGAGCCAGCTCACAGCCTGCGTTGAAATGGTGCCTGAAGTTTGACTGAAGTGAAGCCAGAAGAATTCCCCTTGGACCGTGACCATCCAAACCTTTATCTCGTTCCATACGTTCCCCACATTTTCCCCCTCCTCCTATCTGGACAGCTGCTATGAAGAACTGTTCCTTCTAAGGCAGGGGGAAGATTGGAGTGGGGAGGAGAAGTGGTGCTTGTTTACTTGCAGTGTGTTATTCAGCCTGTAGGTGTTGCTGTGTACCAGATAGAGGACCAGCCGGGGTGTGGTGACTGGTGAACAGTGAAGACAAAACTGGAACTCAAACTGTGTGGATGCCTGTTGTTTGTCTCTAGTTTGTAGTTGCTTTCTTGTTTAAGGCTGACTGATTCCCTGTAGCATGAAAGCGCTAACTAGGCCTTTCACATGAACATAGGAATTGGCAAACTGGTCCATCTAGTGCAGTATCTCATCTCCGACAAGAGCCAGCAGGGAGGATGTTGTAAGAAACCCTGCAGCAGGCAGTTATGCGTTAAGCTGCTTCTAGGGGATGTTAGAACTTGGCTCCGGGGTCTCCTTCCCTTGTTGGTCTCCATGTTCTCTTTGGTCCCGCTCCCGGGTGAAGCTCACTGTGACGCAGACTGGCGTTCAAAGGAGGCTGTCTATCACAACGGAAGATGGGACGTCAGAACTGAAGGGTGGGAAGTTTGAAATCTGAGTCCATCTCTGATCACAGTGGGGAACTCTCCTCATGTATGTTAGTCACCCATCTCCTCCCAGGAGTACCTCCCAGTTATTTCTCTCACACTCTCTCTCTCTTTGGGCCCCAGGATGGGGAGTCTGTCTCAGACTTTTCCAACCTGCATCTCTTTGACTTTAGCTTGAGGACTCCGGTCAGTTGCCTCTCGTGGCAATTGAGCTTGACTGCAGCACTGCTCATGACAATGGGCAGAGTTCCGAATAAGAACACAAGATGGAGCCATTCACGACAGGCACTGCAGAGGCAGAGCAGGCAGCAGAGGAAGACAGCCAGGCGCAAGCAGAATGCATTTTAATTGGCAGTGCTGATGCAAACGTAAGGGCCTGATCCTGCCTCTTAGTCACGTAAGAAATCCCATTGCGGTCAGTGGGGGCTCAGCACTTCTGAAAACCGTTTGGCCTACACACCTTGCCAAGGTGCCCTGACCTCCTACCCCCCTGCTCTAACCAGTAGAAAACACAGCCCCTTTTATGCTTCCTATGCAGTGATGTGTCCCACACTGGCAAGCACAGCCCTCCGAGAGCTTTAGACTGAAGCATGCAGAGGGTTTGTTTTTTAAAGGCGTTGAAGTCACTTCTGGGATCTCTGAACCTGAGTCCCTGCCAGGGGCTGGGCTGGTGCCTCTGCCAGAAATCCCCGCCAAATCCTTGTGACCACAATGCAAAACCTTCCAAATTAAAAAGGGAGCATATGTGGCGACCTTCCCAAGCTTGGATGCTGACCCCAGGCTGCTCTGGGGTCAGTCTGTCACCAGGGCCTCAACTGCTCGGTATATTAAATGTTTCTTAGAAAGGCGCTGAAGCGCCATCTCACCGCACCAAAAACAAACCAGAAGAATTTTCTCTGCCCTTCACACTAAGTACTCGGGTATTTCACCTGGGTCCTGGAAGCATCTTTGTGGGGTGAGTGAATCCTGATTTTTCACAGGTGCAGGTCCCATTCCGTTCAGTGTGACTTCTGGGTGATCAGGCCAACGGCAAAGGAGGTATTGCCCAATTCATGGGGCATTGACAAGTGAAAAGTCCCAGGCCACCTTCTCAGCTGCTGTAGACGGCTGTCCTTCCCTTGACGTTGACAGTTGATAGAGCTCCAGGGGATTGACACCAGCTGAGAAACTTCTCTCTTATGCTCACGAGAGCCCTTTACAAGTAGGACCGATAACACCCTCAGGATCCTGGTGGAGAAGATGGATGGCCCACTGGCTACGTTGTTGGGCTGGGATTCAGTAGGTTCAAGGCACTGGTTTGCCATGGGCTTCCTGCGTGATATTAGGTGAGTCACTTAGGCCTAGATCTACAGTGGTATGTGGGCTCCTAGCTTCTGTGGATTTCAAATTGAACCTCTGGGCCTTAGTTTCTCTGGGTGGGAACCACAAAGGTATGTAGGCACCTGAGTCCTGCTTTTAGGCACCACTGCAATCCATCAAATCCCCCTCAGCTGCTGACTAACCGTGTAGGCACCTAAACACGCGTGTGGCACCTGAAATTTAGTCCCTTCCCCACTGGGCTATGGGATATGATGAAGGAGTCTCCCCCAATCGCTCCTGCTGAAACTGTTCCACTTTAATAGACTCTGTAGCTCGGTGGGTAGGGTGCTCACCTGAGAGGTGACAGATCCCTGTTCAAATTCCTTCTCAGCAGGCCGAGAGGACTTGAACGGGGGCTCTCCCACAGGCCGAGTACCCTAACTGCTGGGCTAAAGGTTATAAGGGGCCGCCCCATGGCGTTAGGTGATCTCTGAGTGCACTTACTGGATTGGGCCCCACATGTGACTTAGGCAGAGGGGCACCTGTCTTCCCCGGGGTTGTGGATTGCTGATGGAGAAATGCGCCAGCCTGGACTTCGGTGCCAAACTCTGAGCACGGGCCAGGACTTAGCCCACATCCTTCTCACCAGCATCTCCCCTTGGCTGGCTTAGACGGGTCCCTGCCTCGCCCGCTGGCGTCTGCGGATCACAGCCGAAGGTACCCAGTTCTCCCCACTCACTGTTTAGGGAGCCCAGGTGCCTAGCTCAGGCTATGTGGATTGCGGTGTTGTTCCTGTGGTTTTTCTAGGTGCCTAAAAGTTAGGCACCACCACCAGGGGCGGGGGAAGCTACCTAACAGTGTGTGGGGGGGGGGCAAACCATGGTCCTGCCCCCACCCCGCCCCTTACCCCGAGGCCCCTCCCCTTATCTTGAGGCCCCACCCCTTACCCCCAAGCTCCTGCCCTTGCGCTGCCCTTTTTCCCTAAGACCCCACCCACTCCCCCTGTTGCTTGTCCTTATGGATGGTAGAAAGTGGGAGGCATAGCCCCTGGACCCCCCCAATCCCAGTGCCCCTGACCACCAAGCTGAGTGTCACCACGCCTAAGTCTATTTTGTGGCTCTGGGCTGCTGTCTCATTTCCCCCACTGTAAAATGGGATAACTGTACTGCCTGACCTTGCAGGGAAAGTGAAGATAAATATATTAAAGACTGTGGAAGACTCAGGCAACATGGCCCATATCAAGTATATAGATTACATATTTTATTTAAATCTGTTACTTACATAATCCATAACTTTTCATCATATGTGGTTTTGCTTTCTACATTCTATTGGACTGGGACAGCGAATCTAGATTGGTCAGTTTCACTTGTGGTCACCTGTCAGTTTCACTCTCTGGTTCTCATCAAGGCTGTTGTGTTGGAGATTCTTGTCTTACAGGGACTGTGTAAACCCCAAACACTTCTCTCACACAGCTCCTCCCCTGGGGTGCCTGAATGGATGCCGAACACCTGGCACGTTCTTTTCTGCACTACTCAACGTTCCCAACCAACAATTTCCAGCCATTAGATCCCCCTGATAGTCCTGCAAAGTGTGTTTCTAATACCAGGCCCCTTCTCCCAATACCAGTGTCCCACTGTTGACATCAGCATCGCCCCTCTGCTGAGCAGTGGCAGGTATCCAGGGCTGGCTTCCCAGTGGAAGAGGAATCGATGACGAGGAGTCTGGGTATATTTTAAGTGTAACTTGTTTTATTTGCATGGATGCACCAGTCACACTGCATGCAGGGCAATCCCTTCTTGCAGGAATCACAACCCCACACCAATATCTAGTTCCCAAACCCCTGCAGCTCCTTCACTAGAAGCTGTCTCTACACAGAATCTTGCATAGCCCAAAACTAATGACACACCATGTCTTTCCAAGACTGAACACTGGTTTGCACACTAAGAACGTGGAAGGCTCTCTGTAAACAGCGCCAGCTGGTGACACCTGCCATAAAAATATGACCCTTCTGAGTCAGTAGCATTTTGTTGTCTGCACTGGTGTAAGTAACTGCACAAGGGTCTGGGAAGCAGAGAATCAGACCCCCTAATGTAGACACATTGCCTCAGTATAAGAAATGGTTTCAAAATGGGGTAAGTCACATGGGTGCACGTAATTTTTTACATGCGTGCAATGCATCTGCACAAGGGGTTTGCACGGATGCAGCAACCAGCCCAGCAAGAAGAGAGACCAGAAAGAAAGGCCTCCCTGGGTCTGAGCTTGGGTGGCTAGTCTGAGACTCCGCTGGTGCTGCAACATCCACACAGCTATTGGTAGTGCACTAGTGCAAGCCAGCTCACATGGGTCTGTCTACTCAGGCGGGAAGCATGCTCCCCGCTGCAGTGTAAACATACCCTCTGAGCTTTTCTCGGCCCGGATCCTGAACTCTCTTTTTCCTCCTCACATCCCCTTGATCCATTTGTCAGTGTCTCAGCAGTAAATAAAACGCTATCCAACAGCTGCACATCAGCTTTGCCCCCAGGAGATTCTGCCCTCTAACACGTACCGTTTGGTTGGTCAGTAAAGCGGAGACAGATAACAGATTAACCCAGTTTAGAGCGATAGAGCAATCAGTTAGCTGGTAAACTGTGCTGTTCCCCAGGGCTTCAAGTGCCTTTAATGAGTTATTATTTAGTAGGCTATATTGTGGTTAATGGAGGGACATTTCAGAAATGATCTGTTATTAATTAAACTATCCCAGGGCAAAGCTACCAAGTTCTTCTTCCAGGCTGAATTGGGTTGATTCACATCGCTTAGTATGGAAAGATACTGGAGGGTGGACTTCAGTCAGGAAGGAAAGATGAGGTTGCCATTTTGCAAACTGTATTTGTTTTGATTCTCCCTTTTGGTTGTATTTTTGATCCTTCTTTCCATCTTGAATAGCCCTAGCTCCACTAGGAGTTACGGGGTTCGGTGCAGGACTCACTGGGTGAGGTTCTCTGGCCTGTGCCATGCAGGAGTTCAGACTAGATGATCACAGTGGGCCCTTCCGGCCTTAAAAAATCTATGAATCCAGCCGAAGTCCATTTTATTTATTTATTCTGCATGGCCACAGCACGTCCAGAGCTCCGGGCGTCCCCAAACCTCTGACAGCCAGAAGCTGGGAGTGGGTGACAGGGGATGGATTGCTCGATAGTTGCCCTCTTCTGTTCATTTCCTATGAAGCGTCTGGCACTGGCCACTGTCAGAGACAGGATATGGGTCTAGATGAACCATTGATCGGACCCAGTCTGGGTCCCCTCCCTGTTGTGCTGGGCAGTGCACAAACATGTAAGAAAGAGATGGTCCCAAAGACGCCAAGTGATGAGTAAAAGCTATTACCAGCCGGTGGCTGCTTGGTGGCCCATGTGAAGCGTTGCAGTCTGGTTCCCAGTCTCCACCCAGCCACTGATCACCTCATAGAACATGCCGCAGCTAACTGGGTCCCACTGCTGGCAGACTCAGCACAGAGACAGAGGGGAGGGTTGGATGTGTGAGGCCTGGTTCCTCCCAGCTGGGGGCTGTGCAGATGAAGATTACCCTGCTATTGTCTGTGCTATGGATGGACAGATGCCATCAGTTTCCAGGGCAGTCAAGCCAGCACCTTTTGTAAGAACCCCTCACCTTGGGTCATCAGCAGTGCTTGAACCCAGGGCATTAAGCACCAAAACGCGGATTATTACCACTTAAGGAAAAGGAGTAAATTCACTAGCTGCTAGCAGTAGTAGGCTGTCATCTTCTGCATGCTACTGGAGGGGGATGTGACACACGTTTTATGCCTTTTGCCATCACTACCCTCACACAAAGAGCCTGTTAAAAGCAACCAAAGCATTGCCCAGAACCTGAACCTCATCACGTCACCAAAACTTGGGCCAGATCCCAGCATGAAGTCATTGGAGCTATGTTGATTTATACCAGCTGAGGATCTGGCTCAAATATGTGCAGTTAACTTATTCCATATCACGCCCCTATGAATGGCGTGGGCTTCGACAGGCCTCGGGGGGACAGGTGCCACTAAAAAAGTCTGTTCTCCTGTTCCTCCTCCCAGCCCCGTCTTTCAGAGCCAGAGGATCAAGTGAGGATCTGAACTTTCCGCACCAGTTCTCTGACATTTGCCCGTCACTGTGTAACCAGCCAAACAATAAATAAACGAGAAGGGTAGCTGCAAAAACGGAGCCAAAGGCAAAAAGCACATTATGGGGGCGGTGGGAAGGAGACACTAACAAGCCAGTCTGTGCATGTGGATCATTCATTTGGTCTTCACTGCTCTGGACTTTCCACTCTCACCTGCTTCCTGTTAATCAGAACCCACATTACAAAGCATTGCAGTTAATAGCTGGCAGTCAGATCTATGCCTCTCCCTCGTGGTTCCCTGCCCTCCTCAGCGCTTACAGGCAGCCTGGCCCCTGTTAGGTGAGCTTGCTGTAGGGAAGAACTCCATGGGGATTGTTCAGACACAAAATGGGCTAAGCTGGGCAGCTGCTTTGTTGGCGAAGGGGGAAAATGGGCCAAACTCATCTAGCTGGGTGACAAACTCAGAACTTGGGTGCTGTCCCCCTAGATGTCCCTTACTAATATACAGCATCTTCAGGTAACACTCTGGTGAATTGCGTGTCGCATTCCCTCTCCCCCCATCCAGGGGCTAGTCCATATAGCGGATAACAACCTACTCCTGCTGCCAGCCAACGGAGTTCCTCCGTTAGCTCAGATTGCCTGAGCTTTGGTGCGGAATGTTTTGGTTTGATCCCCAGCTGGTGACCGATGCTGGGGGCTCTTATACTGGCTCAGCATGTTTGGGGGGGCTGGAGGGAAGATAGTGTGCAGGACTCGACTGCTCTGTGCAGTGATGCATTATTGTTATGAGTCCTTAGAGTCACAGAAACTTCCCGTGTCCCTCATTGGCCGAAGTTCAGCGGTGCATTAGACAATGGCTTCTTGGGGGCATCTGTACCCCAAGCCAGCCATGAGCGTGGTGTTTGTCGTGCCTCTCTGTGGTACCCCGCCACACCACACAAACAAACCTCCCCTGTAGACCTGCAGTGATCAGGCCAAAAGGGAAGGGAAATATTCTGCCCCCTTCAAAGGGCTGATGCAAGTGAGTGTGTCAGTGGGAGCTGTAAATAACACCGGCAACAGAGCCACGTTGGTCATTTCTGCCGCGAGTAAACCCAGCGTCATCTGCGAAAACAGGAACCAAGCGTCGACAGCGAGTTCTGAGCACAGAGCGAGCAAGAGAGCAGCGCCAACACCCTCCTCCTCCTCCTCCTCCCCCAGTTCACAGCAACAATATTTTAAACACCGACGACAGTGCCTGTGACAAGGACAATTTACAGCTGCTCTGCTCTCCGGTTACTTTCCAGGGTCTGCTGGTTGGCGGGGGGTGGGGAGGGGGTGTTGCACAATATGCTTTGGTAATTGCAGGCAATACATCTCTACCCCGATAGAACGCTGTCCTCGGGAGCCAAAAAATCTTACCGCGTTAGAGGTGAAACCGCCTTATCATAGAATCATAGAATCATAGAATATCAGGGTTGGAAGGGACCTCAGGAGGTCATCTAGTCCAACCCCCTGCTCAAAGCAGGACCAAACCCAACTAAATCAGCCCAGCCAGGGCTTTGTCAAGCCTGACCTTAAAAACCTCTAAGGAAGGAGATTCCACTACCTCCCTAGGTAACCCATTCCAGTTCTTCACCACCCTACTAGTGAAAAAGTTTTTCCTAATGTCCAACCTAAACCTCCCCCTCTGCAACTTGAGACCATTACTCCTTGTTCTGTCATCTTCTATCACTGTGAACAGTCTATATCGAACTGGCTTTGATCCGCCGGCGCGTGCAGCCCCGCCCCCCTGAAGCGCAGCTTTACCGCGTTATAGCCGAATTCGTGTTATATCAGGTCGCGTTATATCGGGGTAGAGGTGTACATGTGGTTTTAAAGAAGTGCATTGGCCATAGTGACATCCCTGCAAAAATGATACTTTGCATCATCTGGGTGAACCCAGACAAATGAACCCAATTGGTTCTGCTGGTGCGGCTTTATATTCCGGATTGTAATGATTTCCCTAGCGCCTAGAACAGCGGTTCTCAACCCGCGGCCCAATTAGTGCACAACTGTGTCCCAGCTCAGCTGTGTGCTAAAGGCTGCAGGCTTTGAGCTCCCACTTGCCCTGCCGTGCGGTGGGATCCGGGGTTACGGCAGGGCCCAGGGTCAAGGTCCTCGCTGCCCCCCGACCTCCGCAGCGGGGTCTGGGCAGCTGGCTGCCACCTGGCCCCACAAGGCAGAGTCCAGGGTCTGGGCAGCCGGCCCTACACCACGGGGTCCAGGCGGCTGACTGCTGCCTGCCCCACACCACAGGGTCCCAGCGGGGTCCGGGGTCGGAATCCCTGCCCCACGCCCAACTCTCCGCTCCTGGCCCCATTCTGTGGGGGGGGGGGGGCGGAGGATGCTGAGCATAGGGGTTTGTGGGTGGGAGGTTAGGTGGGGGGCACTGTGGTTGAGAATCACTGGCCTATAAGCACCAGCTGAGATCAGGGGCCCATTCTGCTGGGTGTGTTCAAAACATAGTAAAAGACAGCTCCTGCCCCCAAAGAGCTAACGGTCTAGCCAGACGGGACAAAGGGTGGGAGGGGAAGCAGGCGCAGAGAGGGGAAGTTACTTGCCTAAATTCACACAGCAGATCAGTGGCAGAACTGGGAATAGACCAGAGGCCTCCTGATGCCCACCCCGGCGTTCTCTCCATTACATTACACTGCCTCTTATAGGTGGAATTGGTAGCACCATTTAGCGGTAAGGTTGCCCAACACTTCCCATTCTAAGCCCCTGCTTTCAGATACTTATAACTTAGCCAAACTTTAATCGTTTGGGCTGAAATTTTCCACCTCACGTGTCTGCCTCAGGCTGAATTTTTCTAGAAAATTTTGAGCCTAAATGGCTCAGCTATTTCCAAGAAAGAGGCTATGGACAAATACATGGTTTTGCCCATGTAAAAAGATTCTGACAACCTTTTCCTTGAGGAGCTCTAGCATCCCCATGCTTTGGAGCTGGATCTTGAAATCTGGCAGTGGGGGAGTGGCCTTTGAGTCAGGGACGTGCCCTTTGCTCTCCCCCTGGAAATCGGCCCAAATTTGGCCAATTTATAAGCCTTTTCAAAATTGCACTTTGCACATGCTCAGTAGAGCCTTGCTAGAGCGTCACAGATAAATGCCCCACAGATTCCATCCGCGCTGGACATGCTCCAGCCCACGGCTGAGCAGGACTTCCCCTGCATTTGCAGCACAGGCAGGGCCGGCGCAACCCATTAGGCGACCTAGGCGGTCGCCTAGGGGGCTGCTATTTGGGGGGCGCCGGCGCCCCGGCCGGCCGTGGAAATTTGGGGGTAGGACCTTCCGCCGCCGCTGTTGGGAGCGGCATTTCGGGGGCGGGACCTTCCGCTGCCTAGGGCGCCGGAAAAGCTGGCGGCGCTCCTGAGCACAGGGCTGGGGCCAGGCACCAGAACTGAGCGATGGAGCCTGCACTCTCAATGACCCGCTGCTGGGCCCAGGCACTGTGGAGGAGGAATTTGAATGCCAAGGGGGAAAGAGCCAGATCTGGGGGTGGTGGGGGGAGTTGACTGGGACACGGAGCCTGTGGGGTGGCGAGACCGGGACTAGAGGCTGGTGGGGTAGGGAGGAGACAGACTGGGAGTCTGGGGCTGCCTAATACTTCCCATTAAAAGTATGTATCTAGGCTGCCCATAGGGGCTGGTGTGGTAGGCGGCCTGTGCTTATGGAGATGGCGATTCTTTCCCTGTTGCTGCCATGGAGATGCAAGCAAGGACTGGGCGCAGCACAGTGGCTGCTGGGAGATCCGACGTAGCCACAGATTTGTCACAGCGTTTGGCCTTAATGTTTGTGCCTTTCATCCCAAAGTGCTTTACGGACTAGGGGGCTCCGGTCCAGCATGGAGACGAGCCGCTCCTGAGCGGTGCTGAGTCCCCACATCCCCCACCGAAGTCAATGGAGGTTACACGTGCTCAGCCCCTGGTAGGGCTGAACTCTGGCGATAGGCGGGACCACCTGTGGGATGAGAGGGGAGCTCCGTTTCTTTGGCCTACTCAGCCCTTGGCCATGTGGCGGAAGCTGCCAGCAAAGGGGCACTGACCAACCCTAGTTGTGATAGCCGCCTGGGCTGCGGCCACCAGCGCGCTTGACACAGGCCACCAGCCAGCCTCGAGACCACAGCAGCTTTGGGCCACCTGACTCTCTTTGGAAGTGTGGCTTGTGGGTTCTCTCTGGCAAACGAACACTGCTTAGACAGGGCAGCTGGGGGCCACCCTGCAGAGCTAGAAATAGGTGGGGAAAGTCTTCCTCCTCTGAGACAGCTCCTTGGGTTGGCGATATTTAAGGACTACGGTTCTCATCCACAGATCTCAGAGCTCCTCTGAAAGGTGGGCACGTCCCACTATAATAGAATCATAGAAAAATAGGGCTGGAAGGGATCTCAAGAGGGCACCTACTCCAGCCCCGTAGCGCTGAGGCAGGACCATGTAAACCTAGGTGGTCCCTGACAGGTGGTTGTCTAACCAGGGATCACACAATGAAATTAATGGGCAGCAGGTTTAAAACCGTCAAAAGGAAGTACTTCTTCACACAACGCACGGCCAACCTGTGGAACTCATTGCCAGGGGATGTTGGGAGAAGGCCAAAAGTATAACGGGGTTCAAAAAAGAGTTAGATAAGTTCCTAGAGGATGGATCACTCAATAATTGCCCTGTTCTGTTCATTCCCTCAGCAGCACTGGCCAGTGTTAGAAGACAGGATACTGGGCTAGACGGACCATTGGTCTGACCCAGTATGGCTGTTCTTACCTGTCCTTAAAAACTCCAATGACAAGGATTATCCCATCTCCACCTTATAAAAGGGGTTCAGAGAGATTAAGCAACTTGCAGGCCTCACACAGCAAGTCAGCAGCAGAGCCAAGTGTAGAAGTGAGGTCTACTGGTTCCCAGGCCATTGTGTTAGACACTGCACCATGGCTTATTAGCGTTACTCGGGGGTAGGGGATGAGAGAGAGAGAGATCATGCAAATATCTGTCCCTGGTGTCCTCTCGGTCTTATTGCTGGAGACACATAGGGGACAAATGTCTTTCTTTCTTTCTTTCTTTCTTTCTTTCTTTCTTTCTTTCTTTCTTTCTTTCTTTCTAAAGACAGATCTCTGCTCATCACCATGGTATCTGCCCTCAGTATTGTACTCAGTGTGGCTGCACGGGTGGGCAGAATTTGGCATGTAGAGTGTTGTATGAAATGTCACTCTCATTTGGCTAACAGATATTGTGCCCATTTGAAATTCCTCTCCTTCCCCTCCCCCACTTCACATATGTTTGGGCGTTCAGAGAAACTTCAAGAGATGATCCCAAGTTGCTGAGACTGAGGATATTAATAACCCCAGCTGGGACATAGTATCCCCATTTCAGGGATGGGGGTACCAGTAATAATCACCTACTTTCCAGGGGTGTTTTATAAAAGTTTGTTTCCAGAGAATGTACCTTCTGAGCCACATTGAAGTTGTTAGTGGCCCCTTAGTTTATGTGGGATTTTGTGCTGTTAAAGGGGAGGGAAGGATTTTTAGTATTATATTTGCTTCAGTTAATTACCAAGTTAGTCTTGTAAACTATCACTGTGTGAACAGGGGCCTTTCCCAACCTACTCCAAATCAAAGTCCACAGGCTGTGGCCCCTACCTGAGGTTTGGCTTTGTTAATAAAGAAATTAACAATCAGACATCTTAAAATTCACCTTCAGATGTGTCCCCAAATCCTCGCTGCTCCTGAGGTTCCTCCCTCAGAACAGCTCTGCCCATACCCTAGATCTTCTTTCCCCACATAGCCACTCCCACTTCTTTTAACTCCAGATGGAGTAATGAGTCACCTGCCTCGTGAGACACTGATTCACATGTGGTTTCAGGGGTCCTCACGAGAGGAGCCTCTTGTAGGATCTGTGCCTAAGTCCAGCAGATCCCACTTAACCCTTTCCCAACAGGATCAGCACCTAACAGGCAGGAGACGTTTCAGGCAAACATTGCTGGCCTGTTACATGCTACTAAGAAAAAAAACCTCTGTCTGGGACTTCACTTCAACTTTAAGTACTGCAGCTCTCAAGATAAAACGGATACAGATAAGTTAGAATAAATGCCTTCTTATTAGTATTATTATTACTATGACTTATAACTCTTAAAAGCCCGAGCCCCACATATAACAAAGAGACAGCCCCTGCCCCAAAGAGGTTACCATCTAAGTATAAGACAAGCAGTAACGAGTGGCTACCAATAGCACAGGAAAACAGCGAGTTGATCGTGATCAACCTGATAAGCAGCAGGCACCAGAGGTTTCTTATTAAAACTGCAATAATGTTACAAATGTGATTTACTTGTTTCAATTGGTGCTTCAGGGCATAAATCGGTCTCTAGCTGTGGGGATCAGGAAGCAACTTAAAATAACTCTGGACCCAATAGTCCGTAACTGTCCACTGTGGTGTTCCTTGCACTTTTCTCTGAAGCAGCCGTTGCTAGCCAGGGTCAGAAACAGGAGACTGAACTAGATGGACCTCAAGTCTGGTCCAGTCTGGCAATTCCTATGTTTGTATTTTGCACTTTATAAAGTGCCGGATCCAAAGCCCATTGAAGTCAATGGGCGTCTTTCCATTATTGTCAATGGGTTTTAGATCAGGTCCTAAATTAGATGGGTGATATTAGACTGGTTATTTCTACTTTGACATGTTAGTCAGTTTCACTCTCTGGTTCTTAAACCCAATCCTGTTGCTTTCAGGTTCTCAGTACCTAAGGGGATTGTTCAAATCCAACTCCTGTGTTCCCGCCCCCCTCCCACCCTATTCTCACTGAGCCTTTCAGGGAATGATCATGAAACATTTTCTCTTCCTTTCTGAGGTTTTTGTGGTGATGTCTATTCTTTTCTTTTCTTTTTAATCAAAACAAAAACTGAAATGTTAGGGCCTAAAGTAAATTTTGCCTTCTTTGAAATCTCTGGTGGGTTTTACTTCCATTAATCAAATCCTCCCATATTGGCTCAGAGTGGAGAAGTTTCTTTCTTTCCCTTATTTTTTTTTTTAAATAAAGCATCTCAGATCTCTAAGTTGCAACTCATCTCACACCTAAGCGAAATTGTGTTTTGCACAAGCCTTTCAGCTGTTTTCTCAATCTCTCCTCTGTCTCATTCTCAATTCAGTCAGTTGCTATAGGTATGTTTTAATCCCCAGCATGGTAGATTTTAATTAGTCTTTGTACAGATGGCCAATTAACATTCATTACTTTTGCCTTGAGCGATTAATTATGAGTTTGGATAGAAAGGGAGACAGAGACAGAGGAAAGATGGGCAGGTGAATTTAAAAGAAAGGTTTTTAATCAGAGTTTGGGTTTTCGTTTTTGTGCCATAAAAGAGAAGCGAAGGAAAGCAGTTACCCTCCTGACTGAATCACTTACAGTCCCAGAGTGAAGGCAATGTGCTTGAACAGAAGACCCAAACCCGCTTACTCTCACTGTTGCTATCATTGGACTCTAAAGCCAATTGCTGGTGCCCCAATTAAATGCTAATTGAGCCTCTTAATCTGGAGCTGGTGAGACCTTAGCTGAAGCTTGGGAGGGGGCAAAGGAAGAGTAAAACCGGATGGACAACTGATTCCTGAGGGATTTGGGAACATCCGTTACATCTCCAGAGGTCTAGTTTGAAAGGAACGTAACGGAAGGGAAGTTCTTGGCTGGTACCTACTGAACTAGTGGTATTAAACCAGGTCCAGAACAGACTGTGAAAATATGTAACCTTTCAGTTCAAATAATAGTGATGTTTTGCACCTCCATAGTACTTTCCATCTGAGGATCTCAAAGCACTTTATATATATTAATGAACTCAGCCTAACAAATTTCCTGTGATCTAGTAGGTATGTTATAGATGGGGGCTGTGAGGGCAGAGAGAGATAAAATAACCTGCCCCTGGTCACCCAGGGAGTCAGTGACAGATCCAAAAACTGAACCCAGATTTCCTGACTCTTGTGCCTTAATTACAATATCATGTTCCCTCTGAATGAGGTGTGTTAGGGGGCAAGACTTAGTTTACATCATAGTGTAGCATCATACTATTTTGCTGCCTCAGGGAATTGTAGAAAATTGATAAGGGAAACAAGGCGAAATCTATGGCCAGAAGAATGAAGGATAATAAGGAGGAGTTTTTAAAAGTATATTAGGAACAAAAACAATCCTGACAAGTGTGTTGGGTCATTGCTAAATGGAAATGATAGAATTATCAATAATAAGGCAGAAAAAGCAAAAGTGTTCAATAAATATTTCCTTCTGTATTTGGGGAAGAAAACAGATGATGCAGTCATATCATATGATAACATTATTTCTGTTCCACTAGTATTTCATAAGGATGTTAAACAACAGCTACTAAAATTAGACATTTTTAAATCAGCAAGTTCAGATAACTTGCATCCAAGAGTTTTAAAAGAGCTGGCTGAGGAACTCAATGGAATGTTATTGTTGATTTTCAATAAATCTTGGAACACCCGAGAAGTTTCAGAAGACTGGAAGAAAGTTAATGCTGTGGCAATATTTAAAAAGGGAAAACAGGATGACCTGGGTAATTACAGGCCTGTCAGTCTGACATTGATTCCAGGCAAAATAATGGAGTGGCTGATATGGGACTCGATTAATAAAGAATTAAAGGGTGGCAATATAATTTATGCCAATCAACATGGGTTTATGGAAAATAGATCCTGTAAAAGTAATGTGATATTTTTTTATTGGTTGATAAAGGTAATAGTGTTGATGTACTATACTTAGACTTTGGGAAGGCATTTGACTTCGTACCGCATGACATTTTGATTAAAAAACTAGAAAGATATAGAATTAACATGGCCCACATTAAATGGATTAATAGCGGCCTAACTGATAGGTCTCAAAATGTAATCATAAACAGGGAATCATCATTGAGTGGGTGTATTTCTAGCAGAGTCCTATAAGGATCGGCTCTTGGCCCTAAGCTTTTTAACATTTTTATTAATGACCTGGAAGAAAACATAAAATCGTCACGGATAAAGTTTTCAGATGGCACAAAAATTGTACAAATGGGAAATAATGAGAGCAGCTCACTGATACAGAGCGATCGGGATCACTTGGTAAGTTGGGCACAAGCAAACAATATACTTCTTAATATGGCTACATGTAAATGTATGCGCCTAGGACAGGGGTGGGCAAACTTTTTGGCCTGAGGGCCGCATCGGGTTTCGTAAATTGTATGGAGGGCTAGTTAGGGGAGGGGGTTGTGGCCCGGTCCCCACCTCCTTTCTGCCCCACCCCGGGACTCCTACCCCATCCAACCCACCCTGTTCCCTGACGGCCCCCCCAGGACTCCTGCCCCATCCACACACCCCTGTTCCCTGACCGTCCCCAGACCCCCGCTGCCCCATCCAACCCCTTCTCTCATTCCTGATGGCCCCCCCGGGACCCCTGCCCCATCCAACCACCCCTTCTCCCTGTCCCCTGACTGCCCCCGGAACCTCTGCCCCCTGCCGCCCCATCCAACGCCCCCTCCTCCCTGACTGCCCCCCCGGGATCCCTGCCTCCATTCAACCCCGTTCCCCCCCGACCACCCCGACCCCTACCCACCCACCCCCAGCCCCTGACCACTCCCCTGCCCTCTATTCAACGCCCCCTGCTCCAGGCCACGCCGCCGCCGCCGCCACCATGCAGCACAGAGACCGGGTCAGGCCGGGCTCTGCAGCTGCGCTGCCCCAGGAGCTCACAGCCCCGCCGCCCAGGGCATTGCGCCCGCGGCAGAGCGAGTGAGCTTAGGCCGCGGGAGTGGGGGAACAGTGGGGGAGGGGCCGGGGCTAGCCTCCCGGGCCAGGAGCTCGGGGGCCAGTCCTGTGGGCCGGATGTGGCCCATGGGCCATAGTTTGCCCACCTCTGGCCTAGGAACTAAGAATGGAGGCCATACTTACAGGGTGGGAGCGACTCCATCCTGGGAAGCAGTAACTCTGAAAAAGACTTGGTGGTCGTGGTGGATAATCAGCTGAATATGAGCTCCCAGTGTGATTCTGTGGCCAAAAAAGCTAATGTGATCCTGGGATGCATAAACGGGAATCTCGAGTAGGAGTAGAGAGGTTATTTTACCTCTGTATTTGGCACTGGTGTGACCACTGCTGGAATCCTGTGTCCAATTCTGGTGTCAACAGTTCAAGAAGGATGATGATAAATTGGAGCGGGGTCAGAGAAGAACCATGAAAATGAGGAAAGAATTAGAAAACCTGCCTTATAGTGATAGACTCAAATAATTCAATCTATTTAGCTTAACTAAGAGATGTCTACGGGGTGACTGGATTACAGTCTATAGGTAGCTATGTGGGGAACAAATATTTAATAATGGACTCTTCAATCTAGCAGAGAAAGGTCTAATATAATCCAATGACTGGAAGTTGAAGCTAGACAAATTCTGACTGGAAATAAGGTATGAGTAATGAATAGTGAGAGTAATGAACCATTGGAACAACTTGCCAAGGGTCAGGATGGATTCTCCATCACTGGCAAGTTTTAAATCAAGACTGGTTGGTTTTCTATAAGCTCTGCTGTAGGAATTATTGTGGGGCAGGTCTCTGGCCTGTGTTATACAGGGGGTCAGACTAGATCAGGGGTAGGCAACCTATGGCACGCGTGCCGAAGGCGGCACACGAGCTGATTTTCAGTGGCACTCACACGGCCCGGGTCCTGGCCACCGGTCCGGGGGGCTCTGCATTTTAATTTAATTTTAAATGAAGCTTCTTAAACTTTTTAAAAACCTTATTTACTTTACATACAACAATAGTTTAGTTATATATTATAGACTTATAGAGAGAGACCTTCTAAAAACGTTAACATGTATGACTGGCACGCGAAACCTTAAATTACAGTGAATAAATGAAGACTCGGCACCCCACTTCTGAAAGGTTGCCGACCCCTGGACTAGATGATCACAATGGTCCCTTCTGGCCTTGGAATCTGTGCTCTGGTGAGTCTTTCCAAAAGAGATGATAAACCCACCTGGATTTACCTGGAGACAGATCATTGTTGTCATCTTCTCATTTCCTTGGTTCTACTGTAGGCTGGTTGGAGATGTTTCACATCTTAGATCAGCCAGTGCGCCCCACAGCACAGCTTTGTTACAACAACCCAGGGCTTTCGTTTCCTGTAGATTTGCATCTGCAAACACACACACACAGACGACATGCAAATACACACAACATATATCTTACATACATGCACATAAATGTGTGCACTGGCTGGAAGAATCCTAGAAATAAAGAGCTCGATCTTACCTTCTTCAGTGGAAGCTGGCTTAGACCTGAAGCGACAAAATTCTGTTCGAACATATGCTAGCCCATAGTTCCTGGGTTTTGTTCCCTACAGTATATTCTCCAACCCCCCAAGTCCCACTGAAGTTAAAGGGACTTAACAACATACTTAAGTGCTGTCCTGAATAGGAATTGACTTAAGAATTCAATCTATTTAGCTGTGTGCTTAAGTGCTTTCCTGAATCAGGGCCTGATTGCTTTGTCCACTCTGGCTTCAAATGTTTTAAGCTTCCACTGGGACCCTGGGGAAAGGATTTTGCAATCTAATAGGAAGCTTCCCCTGACGTCCAGTCTAAATTCTCCTTTTCTCAGTGCATTCTCAACACAACTCCCCTACCACACAGATGCACGCCAACACACCGACACACAATAACACGCCTGACGAACAGGTGCACTGTCATTTCTACATGGGAGAGAAACGTAACCCTGTCAGCAAGTGAGAAGGAGGTCGGTAATCCCTCGTCGCCTAGTTTTCGTACAGAACCAGGGCTTTATGTGTAGCATAGTCCACTGCTCGAAAAGCGCTTTGGGAAGCTGAAGCCACAGCTGTCAGGAGCAGCTCTCAAAGGAAGTTAGACGACTAAATCCCTTTCAAGATCTGGGCCTTAGTTATCATGAAGTAAGAAAACTGATGTAAAACCGCGCAATAATTTGTCTTCTATACCTGCGCAATGATTTACTAATTGATCCCGGAACTTGTACTGAGCTGCAAATAATTGTGTGCTGGAGTTGTGGCTCGTTGGTTTCTTCTCGTTAAGTTATAGTGGTGTAAATCAGGAGTTACACCACTGAGGTCTGTGTAGGTAGACGGGTGTGGAATGGGCCCAAGGAGAAGCACATTCAGACCCCATCCACAGCTAAGGACATGAAAGGGGTACATTCCTAGCTGTCTAAAGTGCATTTGAAGCTGAGTTACAAATTCATCTGGCCAGCGATGTCAGCTAAAGGGCCCCATCCTGAGAGCGACCCACGCCAGTGCAGGAGCTGCATTGTGGGCAGCGGGATTGCTCGCCTGAGTCGGGATGACTTACGTGAGTCAGACTCTGCAGGACGGGGCCCGTAATTCCCCCTGCACAATACCCACTTCCAGCTTCGGCACATCGCTAATTCGTTCTAATTGATTTTTCACACTCTCGGGAGGGGGATTATGACATCCAATAACAGAGCCCTGATGTTCTGGCTTTCTCCCTCCGTGAAAAGAGCCTGAAATGCTAGACTCCACCCCCCACAAGAGCTGGCATACTTTTCTCAGCCCTGGGTAGCCATGGTGAGCCAGTTCCCAAACCCTTCCCCTCTGCAGTTTGGATCAGAGGCTGGCTCAACCTAAAACTCCCTTTCACTCAATATATGAAAGTTACTAATGGGCCCACGACGGCTGTTTCGGTGCCTTTCCCTATCATCGGAACGCTCTCTTTCTGGCTGTCTATTTACGCAGGCAGGCAGAAAATGAAAAGAATCACTCACTGAGGGCCTGATTCTCCCGCCCTCACCCATGCTGTGTCGCATTTCCTCACTCCTGGTGATTTCATCCTGCGGGAGCTTTGCAGAATCGGATCCTCAGTTCATGACAAATTATAATTGCTGGCTCACTTTTGCCTCCAAAGAGGCACTTAGTCCTTTAGCAGAGAAGATCGACATTTTTCTGAACTGCCAACAGGGGCCTGTTCCTACTTGTGGAAGTAGGTCCATTGATGTCAAATAGCATAAGGATGGCAGGCTCGGACCCCTGGCAATCTCAGGGCTTGAATCTTGCCTCAACTGTACCAGTTCTATCCTGGTGTAACTGCACTGACCACTGTGCCGTTGACATTTTGGGGTGGGGGGAATTAACAAGCTTAAGCTTGGGGTCTAAACTTCCTAAAATTGTCACTTTTATGCAATTTTGCACCAGATCAACTTGTCTTGAAAACTCTGAGCCAGGCATGAATTGGCATCGTACCATTGGCTTCAGTGGAGCTGTGCTGATTTAGACCAGTTGAGGATCTGGCCCATCAATTGAAACACTGATCTGTGTGTTGTAAATGAGGGCCAGATTCTGCTCTCAGTTACGCCAGTCTCAACTCAGACGGTTACGGATTTCTGGCAAGCAGACTCTGATGTGGAATATCTATCTATCTATCTTCTTACTATATGTTCCATTCTATGCATCTGATTAAGTGGGCTGTAGCCCGTGAAAGCTTACACCCAAATAAATGTGTTAGCCTCTAAGGTGTCACAAGGACTCCTGTTCTTTTTGCGGATACAGACTAACACGGCTGCTGCTCTGAAACCCGATGTGGAACTGATACTTACCAGCAATGGACAACGGGAAACATTACAGGAAAAGAAAGGACACCCTCAGCTAGAAATCAAGGCCCAGCTCCTCAGCTGGTGTGATCCAGCGTAGCCACATTGAAGTCCGTGGTGTTTCACTGATTTACACCATGTGAGGATCTGAAAGTACAGAAACTTAATAGAAAATGTCACACAATGAATGCCAGGTTCTCCAAGTCCCCTTGCCAATTTTTATGATTGTACAATCACATTTTCCCATTCTCTTTTTTTATTTTCCCCAGTTGCTGTGTGAAGGACCCACACTAGCAAAGGAAACTGACAGCCTAACTAAGGCCCGAATCTTGCAATTAGCTCTGTTCAGATAAACCCCTGCAGAGCCACAGTGAAGTCAATGAGACTCTACATAGATACAGGAGTGCATCCCTAAAGGACTGATTGCAGGGGCCTGACTGCTGACCGTGGGGAAAGCAGCGAAACTGACAATGTGCAAAGTGCTGTCAAAGGCTCAGAGTAAACAAACTCAGATATATTTCCTCTCAAAGCTCTTCTGATTCTACTAATCGTAGGGGTAACTTGTCGCAGGAGTCGGCAAGAAAATAGCAGGCGCAACAGTGGGGTTTTTTTAATTGATGGCGTTCCTTTAAATTCCATTGAGCTGCATTGGACTAGGAGCCCTTTGAAAAGGGGGACAGGATAGGGATATAGCTGTTGTTTTGCTGAAAACAGCAAGTCCCCTTCTAAGAAGGGACAGTCGTCACCTGAGAGCAAGGGAAAGTTTCGTAGGGGGCTGCAGGTCATTTCTACCAGGGGCTGCCAGCCAGGGTTGCCAACAGTCCCTTATTACAAGGGACATCCCTTCTGTTCTCATCTCTGTACAACAAGATCGGGAGTTGCTGAGTGCTGCAAAAAGCAGCAAGAAATCCCCCTGGCGAATGTAGGTGAGTCCTGCTTAGTGTTATTATTAATAAATAATAATGATAATAATTAATAGCGGGAGGGGGGCGGGGCAGGGTGCTAAGAAAACAGTCCCATATTTTTGAAATACAACACTGGCAACCCGACTGCCAGCAAATATCACTGAAAAACCCGGGACAAAAAAGGAAACATATAAGAAAAGAAATTAATGGTTGGATCGAATCCTTCTGCAGGTAAACTTTGGCTTCACACCAGTGGGACATTCCTTTGCATAAGGCCTATGGTGTCCAGCCCCCTAGGGACTGGCCAAACAGCAAATCTGTTTTGAATAATAGTGTCAATTCTTAATATAAAATGCTGGCACACACCCACCCCAACACACATAATGGATAAGCGAACTGCAATCTGCTGACGTACCCTCCTTTGTAGTTTTGTAAAATATTTATAACAGCAATTGTACCTGTTTGGCTCAGTCCAGAGACTGAAATCTTGGAAGTTCACACCAAACGTTTTGTGTGTTGCACATGTACATATGTCTCGGAACGTATTCATGCTGAAAAGCACTTCTTTTTAAGTATTTCCAGATCAGATCTGAAGAGAACACATGCAGTTTCTTTCCGTGTGACATCTCTAAACTATGGCCTTTCCTCTCCATCCCCACAACTGAAACGCTCACCCAGGCTCTCATCATCTTGCATCTCCATCACTGCACCATCCTTCTCTCTGGCCTTGCCAAATGCTCTCTTGCCCGGCTCAGATCCATTCGGAATGCAGCTGCAAAGCGGGTTTTCCTCGCTTGTTGCACTGACAATCTCACCCCTTTCTTTGCAATCCCTTTCTTAATTCCCCTTTCTCTATCACCTCAAACATTAGCTACTTGTCTTCACTTTCAAGGCACTTCATGGCCTATTCCCACCCTACCTATCAACTCTCATTCGCTACCGAGCTGTCGATGCTCATGTCTGATCAGCCCACGATACCAGCTCCCATCGCTCACTTGTTATATTTTCATACATGCACCTTCATGCTTCCTCCCACGCTGCCCCTCACGCTTGGGAGGAGCTCTCCGTAAACATCTGCACCCACTTTCAAAACCCTCCTTAAAACTCTCCTGGGCAGCGATGCCTACAAAAAAATGTGACCAGGGTTAGGCCGCTGCTGTGCAGAGACCAATATTGTCTCATTGTTCCCTTGTACTCCCCCGTTGATCGGACTCCATTGCGTCTCGCTTGTCTCATACACCTGGACTGTAAGTTCTGTGGGGCAGGGACCATGTTTTTGTTCTGTGTTTGTACAGCGCCTAGCACCTGGGGCTCCTTGGTGTCAATACTAATACTCAATAAAAATGATGCTGAATAATACTATAGTTTCCCTTTGAACAGCATGAAATGTCAGTTACATCTCAGAAGGTGCCAAGACATTTACATTTACAGGACGAAATGAGGATGATGATGGTTTATTTTCCATCTGATTCTATGTGACTTGTCCAAGGAATAGAACTCATCTCTCCTGACACCCACTCCCCTGCCCTAACATACTGCGGGGCTTGTCCCATATCTATAAGATGCAATGCACAGGCGGCCAATCTAGCTGATCCCCGGTGGTCCCTTCTGGCCTTAAACTTGATGATTCTCTGACTGAGGCCAGGTCTACACTAGGCCTTGTCTCCACCACAAAATTATGTCGACCTAAGTTAGGTTGATGTACAATCACCGCAGTAATTACTGAGGTAGTTCATGTCCACGCTAGGCCCCCCTCTGTCGGTGGTGCACGTCCTCACCAGGGACACTTCCACCGACTTAACTGTGTGGGGTGTTGTGGGACGCTGACACCTAGAGTCCCCCCGAGCTGGGGCCGATAGGGGGCCGAGCTGTCAGGCAATGTAAGTAATGTTGTGACTACACAGACACTTCATCACCCTAACTATGTCAACCTAAGCGCTACACCTCTCGCGGAGGTGGAGTTATTAGGTGGGTGGCATGGGCCACTTACATCGGCGAGAGCAATGCTGAATTATAGATCACGTCCTAGAAAACTAGGTCGGCATAACTACCTGATAACTAATCCACACCTCTGAGTGGTGTAGTTAAGCTGACCTAAGTCCCCATGTAGACAGCACTAGGTTGACAGAAGAGTTCTTCCATCAGTTTAGCTACCACACTTCTGGGAGGTGGATTACCTGCGCCAATGTCAACATAGGTAGCGTCTACACTGCAGCGTTACAGCGGCACAGCTTGAGCACTGAATGCACCTTGCAGCCCTTTCAATAATAGCCGTTTACATGTAAAAATCTAAGTACCTGCCCCATCCCTAGTGGCTGCTAAGAGCAAGGCCTTGTGCATGGAGTGGGGTAGGGTTGCATGGATGTGGTTTCACTAGTGCAAACCCCACCAGTGTAAAAGTGGCTTGTATTGTTGCAGCTCAAGCTGCACGGGGACAAGGCATTTTTTATACCAGCGCAGTGCATCTGCACCAGAGGTTTGCACCGGCACAATTCCACCAGTGTAACTGCACCAGTGCACCATCCTGCCACGTGGACAAGACCGGAGTTACTCCACTTCCGCCCTGGAACTGAGCCCAGTGAAGTGATTTCCACATGGCAGAATATGTCACCCATGACGCTTCTAAAAGTCCCTGTTATATCGTCAACTATAACAGGGTTCAAAAAAGAACTAGATAAGTTCATGGAGGATAGGTCCATCAATGGCTGTTAGCCAGGAGGGGCAGGGATGGTGTTCCTAGCCTGTGTTTGCCAGAAACTGGGAATGGGCGACAGGGGATGGATCACTTGATGATTCCCTGTTCTGTTCATTCCCTCTGGGGGAATGAACCACTGTTGGAAGACAGGATACTGGGCTAGATGGACCTTTGATCTGACCCAGTATGGCCGTTCTCATGTTCTTATGCTTTAAACATCCAGCATCGGGCGCCCAGGAGTCATGAGAAGCTGGAGTTGCTGATTTACTGGCCTATACGCTGAGAAAGAAATGACAACAATGAAGCCAACTTTAGTTGTTGGCTCAGAAGAGAGGAATCAGGAGACCCAGACTCTATATCCACTAACTCGCTCCTTTGGCAATTCTAGTCACTCCCTTTACCTAATTTTCCCCATTCGTAAAAGGAGGCGAGTGATATTCACGCATCCTTGCAAAGCGCTGTGAGATCTGCAGGTGAATAAATGGGAAGTATTATTATCTGACTGATGCCTGCTTCGAAAGAAGGTGACAACCAAGTCTAATCCCTCGGACTCCCCGCTAAAGGCTTCCTTCGTGACCCCAAAATAGCCTTTGAGCCAGAGCGTGCCCCCCAGTGTTTGTTTTATGCACAATTCCCATTTGGCACCTTCCTACAGAGCAATGGCAGGGTATGGCCCTCTGTAAGTATATGCCATTAAAATATGCACACTTCCTGAAAGCAATATGGAATGGCTAAATATACTGTGCACAAATCTGTTTACACTAATAATGGCTGGGAGTTTGCCATCCATATGACTGCAAGAAACCATCAATTCAACATAAATTAACTGAAAATTACAAGAGACAGAAACTAACTATTTTTTTCCTTCTCCCCCTCCCTCCCCCCAGCCTGAGAAGGGGGAAGCACAGAGACATTGGCATCTATGCTATTGACAAGGATGGCTCTGCTTGGCAAGCTTGCGGAGTTTTCTCCAAGCATTCTATGCCATCTCTTTTGTGCATTTGCAACCATGATTAGCGTCTTGAGCCTCTGCAGAGGGAAGATGAGAAACGATCACCGCTGAAGGCCATCAGAGCTTTCTGTTGCCCCTCTTCCCTTGCTCTTTTTCAGAGAACAGTTGAGGTTTGCTGAAAACCAGTCTGCAGATTGATCCCTGACACGGAAACACTGCAGGAATCGGTGCAAGATTTGAGCCTCCCCCCCCCCCCCCCCCCCCCCCCCCCCCCCCCCCCCCCCCCCNCAGTGTTGTAAGCACCTAGCAGTCTCGGATGGAAACACACTTGGTTTGCCTTTCATACGGCAACGGGGAAAATAAATATATGAATCATCTAAGGTCCCACAGACCATTTCCAAATAAATCTTTCCAGGAGGAAGATTCATGGATTCAAAGGCCTGAAGGGACCATGATGATCATCTAGTCTGACTTCCAGAGAATCTCACCCAGTAATTTCTTCATCAAGCCCATAACTACAGCATCTCTTTTAGAAAACCAGCCAATCTTAAAGACTTCAGGTGACTGAGAACTCAACATGCCTCTACGGGATTTGTTCCGATGGCTAATCACCCTCCCTGTTCAAAATGTGCATCTTGTTTCTAGAAGAAAACACTTTCCCGAAGGCAGGATGTTAAGCAAAGGTGCCACTGAGTAATGATCCTCTGCAACTTATCGTGCCCAATGCTATTAACTAATGAATCCTGGGAAGGAAGTAGCCAGTCACTATTTAGTGTGCCCATTTTACAGAAGGGTTGCTCAGAGATCTGCTCTAGCTCAAACAAGAGTTCTGGGCTTCATGCAGGAATCACTAGGTGAGGTTCTCTGGCTGGTGCGATGCAGAAGGTCCGACTAGATGATCACGCTGGTCCCATCTGGCCTTAAAGTCTAGGAATAACTTTACTGGGAGTGGAAGGTGCTCGGAGCTTCAGGCTGTCCCACCACCCTAATGCCTGAGCTGAAGAGAGAAAGATGCCATCCAAACCTTTCCTGTTACTCCCCAGGTAACTTTAGAGGTTTCAGGTTCCTGGGTTGCTATTGAGTCTGAGACCGGGATGAATTTCAGAAGATGGGATGCAGGGAGAGAATTTAGGGGTTATGGGAACTAGATGAGAACCCCAGGATGCCACAGCTGATCAGGCTTTCCCCTTATCTGGGATGGGGACTGTCTCTCTTCTCCCTCATGTCTGGATTCCGGGCCTATAGTCCCCTGGAAGCAGCTTTAACTACCTAACGAATACAAGCTAATCAGGGAACATGGTTTTCCCCTAACCCAGCTGCACACATGGTTCAATCTTGTAGCAGAGAGCCTGCCCCATTCCCATGGGTCAGAACCAGGCTAAAACCTTGGTCAGAGCCAGGGCCTCTCTGCCCTACCAGAATTGAACACAGCTGGGTAACAAGGCTGTTGCCAAAGTACGTCATTGCATGATTTGTTCTTTCCTGTGTGGACAGAAACTGCCATGTAATAGACAAGGCCTTTTTTGGGAACCTCCCACCATTGCAGCTCAATTAAGAGTAGGAGCCCTAAAGCAGACAGGATTCTAGACCACACTCCATCACTGACTCTTGCTGGTGACCCTGGTCAAGTCCCTACCCCTCTCTGTGCCTCAGTTTCCCCTCCCACTCCTTGTCTGTTTCAATTGTAAGCACTCAGATAAGGCCTGTCTCTTATACCCAGCACAATGGGCCTCTGATTTCAGCTGTGGTCTCCAAGTGCTAATGAAACTCATCAAGTAACAGTATCTCCCAGAAAAGTCCAGTCTAGAGCCAGTCCAAACCAGAGAACCAACAATAAACTATGAGCTAAGGTGGGGGTCACGTGCCATCCGTTTTTAAGCGGAGCTCAGTGAGAAGCCCTGTTTTAACACACAGGGGCTGGGTTCCGTTTCAATGGGGTTATTTGTGTAGTGTAGACAGGGCCTAAAGAATCAGCCAGTTGAAGTGACTTGCCCCAGGAGAAGGGATCAAATGCTTTTTGCTTCTATAGCTCCTTCTATGCCAAGTTCCCTTGGTGCCTTACAGGTACTGTCCTCCATAGCCCCCAGTAGGCAAATCAACTCAGGGTTATTATCCCTTCAAACAGATGGGGAAACTGGGGACCAGGGTGTTGGGATTCCATCCAGGACCTTTTCTACTTGGCTAGAGAACACCTCGTTCTGTTCTGGGAGAACACTTCAGCCAGTTCTCTGGAATCCAAAACCACAGATCGAATCCAGACTTGTCACTGAGGTTTTTCTACTGGCAGTTCATAAAGCTACACCTGAGCTGATCAACGTACAGAATTATAAATCAGATTATATACGTATTTGAAAACAGATGCAGAATACAGCCTATATTATATTACATGCTTTATGGTAGGTTTACTAATTACAGGAACCAATCCCTGAATAGATGATAAGCTGTCCACCCACTACAAGGCGCACTAGTGAGCAAAGCTGCAAACTTACCCCACATTACTCTTCTCCTTGCTACTTATTTATTTACTAGCCACATGATATTTACCAGGAATTCATGCTTTGTCCACTGTTATCCCTTACTTCAGTTTTCTTTCATTGTTCATGCAAGGCCTACGCTGGGAAGCAAAGTGACTTGTCCAAAGCAGCAGTAGGAGAGACAGTAACAGACCACAGGTTTCCTGACTCTTATTCTGGTCCCTCTCCATCTATTTGCCTGCCTATCTACGTTCTTGAGCTGGGGAGATATTTGTCTATCCTTAACCCAGAGGACTTTACAAAGGAGAAAGCCAGGGAGATCAAAGAAATAACCTAGCAATTGGAGTTGAGGGTTGGGTGTAGAATGCCTTGTTTTAAATATTTCTGAACCGAGCTGACCAAAATCTGTAAGGATGAGTGAAAAGAGGCACAGAATAGACTGAGGCTATGGGTAACTAACTCCTCACCGGCATTAGGGGAAGGCGTTTTATTGGGTCTGGGTACAGGATTCTGCAATCAGTAACCCAAAGGTGTGCTCAAGTAATAACCTGCGGTTAAATCATGCCCTCCAGCTGACTTTTGAGAGTTCCCAAACGTCATGTAGCCAGGATCAAATCAGCCCTGGTGGGAGAGAGATAAATGATGGAGATAAAATTCCAGCAAAAGCAAGTTAATAACCCCACCAAAATAATAATTAGGCGAGTTTAAAAGGAAATGATGCAGCACTTTGAAGTCTGATCAACTTTTAATGTCCCATCAGGCTTCTAACCCATGGTTGCCCTTTAGTGTCTGATTCTTGATTTTCCACATTTTGCCCTTTGATGATGGAGCCTGATGTGTTACAGATTAACAGGGGGGTGGGGGGGAGGGAAGCGCCTCCAGTCCTTGGAAACTGTTGCAGGTCTGATCCCAGGAACCACTTTCCTTTCTCGGGGCTTGTCTACACGGGGAAATGCAGAGAGAGGGCAAGGGAGATGGGGAATCACTTTCCTGTAGAGTGAGAAGAGAGATGATCGAGCTAAGGAAGGAAGACCGAAAAACACCTGCGGTGCAAATTGAATGTACTCACAATCCCAGAGCCGGCATCTCTCTCCTGTGCCCATCTCTGCTCTTTCCATTTCGCTTTTGTTGCCTGGCTGGAAAACACAATCATTATTTACCGAAGGCGCATCAAATTCCCTTCCGCCTTCAGGATATGCCCCCTCCAACCTCTCAGTTACCAATCCGGAGCCCGCCTCATTTCACACCGTCTCCAGAGTTTTGCCGTTGCTGTTAAAATCGAATCAATCCCGAATTGTTTCCACTGGTAACTTTCATTAGTTTTGAATCCCATCGGTCCTTTTTTATTTTTATTTTTATTTTCTCGTCTAACTAATAGGTTCCCCCAAAGAAACACTCATTTCGCTCAGTCAAGACAGATCAAAACTAGTTCCGACTTCACCCTGGAGAAATTCAAGCGGGGAGGAGAAAAGGGGCCCCTTTCTTTCTTTAATAAAAATGGGTCCCGTAGACTTTCGAGCCTGTGTCTCTGATTTTCTAAAGAGCGGCTCTCTCTGGCCGTAGAAAGTCCGCGTGAAATAATGGTCCTTTCATCGGTTACCCTAGAAAAGGTGGAAGATCTGATTCCGAGGCAGGTGACTTGAATAAGAATCCGGCAGGAAATCCCAGGCAGAGCAGAGATGATGTTGATGCTTTATTTTATTTGCAGTTGTTTCCCCTCCTCCACTTCCACCACACAGGCAAACCGCCCTGCGAGGGGTTTATGGATTGATTGGTTTTTAATCGCGCCGTGTAATAACCACCTGTTTGCAAAAGGAAAGTGAAGTGATTTAGTACTGGGTTTAAACAGCAGCGCCTCTTAAACGGTGTCAAGCCCGCTGCATCAGGGCATGGAGCGAACTGAAATTGACATGGCCGTGACTGCTCGGGGTGTTTCCCCCCCTCCGGAGAAGGGGGCTATCTCCGGACAGAAATAATAAACACGATCTGAGCGACTCGCTGTTAGCTTTCGGCGACCCGAGTCGTCTCAGGGCACATTGGAGCCAGAACCCAATTCGGATCTTCCGTGCGAAGAAACACTCTGTTAAACAGCGAGGTGTCCTGCAGAAATGAAGCCTTTCCCTCTGTTTTCATGGCTAGGGAACAAAATGCAGCCGCTCCTATTAGCCTTGTTCTTTAATGGTTTTACTACCCTTTAAAAAAAATGACCTCCCGTTTTCTGCCGTCCGCAAATTGGGATTTCTCTTGAAAAACCTAAACTTTACCCTGTGTGCAAAGGATCCTGCCTCCCCCGCACTCCCCCCCTCGGCTCCCACGCGAGATGGTGGATATGAACTGCTGTACCCGCAGGACATTTGTTCCAACTGAAAAGGAGCCGTGTGAACGCTGCAGGAGTGGGACGGCGTCGCCAGGCCGAACTTGCTCCTGGTGAAGTCGATTTCAAAATAGAAATTAAACCGAATTATTATTTTGAAAGAGAAAAGCCGGCTGGGCATGTCTGGCTGGCAGAAACGGAAGATCGATGATTTAGGAATAAGGACCAAATTATTTGCTCAACAACAAAACGGGTGTTGGGAAGCCCGGTTCAAAAGGCTCTGGGAAAACAGGCAGCTATTAATGACAGGTTTTGACACGTAGGCTGAACCTTCTGGGGGTGACCTCTGTGCACATCAAATACAGACAATCTTTTCTTTTTAGATTTTCTTTTTTTTACCCACCGAGTGTGTTTGCAAAAACAACACAAAAAGCCCACCCCGAAATCCCCAAATCAAACACACACAGCCCTGCTTTTAAAAATGATTTTTAAAGCACTGCTTTTTTTTTTTTTTTTACACCGGGAAGAAAAATTCTTTGTTTTTACCTTCCCAGTGGATCACTGTGGATCTGAAACCGCAGTTCCCTGATTTCTAAAGCGTCTAATTTTACTCTGCCAAAGTAGACAAGAATTGTGTTTCCCCATGGAGATTTGTCCCAGTGCTCGGGAGGCTTTGAGCTGGAATCAAATCATCTCCGTTCTTATTTCGATAGCCTGCTCCCATCCATCCATCGGGGTCCCGATGAGTCGTTTCAAATCAATATTGGAAAGATCTGTGGGTTTAAAGCGGAGCCGGTGTATGCGCAGGGCCTGGCACAGCGGTTTGATTCGAACCAAACCTCTCCTCGGGCAGAGCAATATTTCACTCCCCTTCGCATTCAGCTCCAAGCCCTTTCTCGGGTCTTAAAATCCAATCGACCCTAGTCTCCCCCACACCTCCAGCCCCCCAAAGGCAGCGGAACAAAAGGCTCCGGTGCTCCCTTCTATCAACCATGGGGCCCGATCCTGTGGGTCGCCAGCGGACTCCAGCGTAAAACGCTCTGTGATTTCCCCCCCCCGCAGACAGCGCGTCCATACATAACCCCCCCCTCGGAATACAGGAGACAGGTGTTTGCTCGCCGCCCGTGCGCGATTAAACCCGCTCGCACCATGCGGTTGTTGTTGGTGTCTCCCCATTAGAGCGGCTCGGTCTTTATTTATTTGCCCCGCTGTGTTTATTTCTCTTTCTTTGAACCTTCTTCCTGTCCCCACAGCCAACTCGACCCGCCCGGCCCTACCCCAGCCCCCGCGTTGCGTGGCATCCTTCGCCTCACCTGCAGCCGCATGGATGGGTTCGCCAGGGTAGCGGTTTTGCTCTATTAGTTTGGAGCGGTGTTTTTACGTGTGTGTTCCTCTCCCAGCCCCACTTCGGCCGAAGATGCCCAGAGAAAAAAGAGGAGGGTGAGGGGGGGAAACCTAGGTGTTTGGGGAGAGATCTTGTTGGGGAAGGATCTGTGTTCGCGGCTGTGTGGTGCCTCGATCGTCCTTCCTGAGGGCCAAAGGGATCTCAGGACAGGAAAGCAAGGAGAATAGAAAGGGAGAGGGGTCTCCTCTTTCTCCCCCCCCCCTTTAGTTTTTTCTCCCCTCCTTAAATAGTCTTAATTTCCAGCAGAAGGAAGAGATCGTAGGTTGCCTGCCTGGCGCATTTCAGCTCACTGGAGTGGAAAATAGACTTTACACCCTCATTGTAGCGGACACTCCGGAGCAGCCCCCTCCTTCACAGGGTTAACAAAACTAAATCAATGTGCGGACACTGGACTTCTCCAGCAGGGAAGCCAGACCCAAAACCTGGGGTGAACTCTGCGAGAGAAGGGGTGGAGATCTGAGAGCACGGGGGGAGCGGGGTAACCACGGCTCGGGGAGTTTGCACCAGCGGCTGGGAATTCACATTGATTTTTTTTTTTGTTCCACACGCCCCTTTCCCAGTTTGCTCCCTAATTAAAAACATCAGGTGCAAGCGGAGGGGGGCTTGAGCTGGCCGGTGGGGAGATGTCCTCCTGAGGTCCCTTCCAACCCTGAGATTCTATGATTCTATGATTCTATGTCACAAAGCCAGAGCGACCCCATCTTTGAGGCAGCGGGGTCAGCTGCTAGTTCAGCAAGTTAAGAATAATCAGCCCGACCACAAAGCATGCGTGTACCCCGAGATCTGATTGTCCCGAGTGTCCTTTGGCGTGAGAGATTTACATTTTCATCTGAAAAGAACCCGTCAGAAATTGTCCACCTCTGTAAGAAAGTCAGGCATATCTACCCATCTATCTGCACAGCGTTTATCTTCTGCCTAAATGAGCACATTGCAGGACGTCTGTGTGTGCAACACACACACACACACACAATGCATGTGAGTAGTGATATGTCAGGGGTTGCTTTTAAACATGGAGATGGCTCCTATAAACAACACAATCAACAATACTCAATACAGACCGTATTTGGAACAGAAGCTCTGAAATAGTCTATTTAAAAGCAAATCAAACAAACAAACAAACAAAAAAGACCCACAAAAAGACCCATCACCGTTTCTGAAACTAACATCCTTTCCACACCAGATCCTTTCTTGCCAGAGAAGAAATAAATCAAATTTACACGGGGAGAAAGCGCCTGGGTTTGCTGTCTGCCGGCTGTGAAGGTGAATCTGAAATCTCTTAAGGAAATCAGGGAGCTGTCTGTCGGTGGGTAACGTTAGGACTCCTGCGNGTGGCTTAGCCAATGGAGGAGCCGGGAGCCCCTGTGGCCGCAAGTTTGCGTTGCTTCTTCTGCAAAGGCTCCAGTCCAGTTTTTTCAGGAGATCTCTCCCCATGTGCCCTCCCCAACCTTAGGGCAGGTGAGTTGTCCAATCAGATGGTCCTTGCCAGGTACCAGTCTTATTTGTACTGCTCTTCGGCGAGCCAGCCCGGATTTGTGTACCGGGGTGTGAGTGTGCGTCTTGCGGGAGCCCCCCCGCCTCCGAAGCGAGCAGCCTGCCTGCAGGACTCTGCTCTCCTCTCTGCGAGGGACAAGTTTGCCTGGATCACAGCTCCCTGGCTGCTTTCACCTCTCTGGGAGAGACACGCTTACCTGCTTGCACTTCTTCTGGGCTGGGGGGCGGGGGGGTGGGGGGCAGAGTTGTGTGTGTGTGTGTTTCGGGGGGGGGATCTTTTGCACGCACACACACACACACACACGAGGCACAACCCCCTCCAAAGAGCTCACTCCAGACCAAACCATGTTCCAGCCAGCAGCTAAGCGGTGCTTCACCATCGAGTCGCTGGTGGCGAAGGACAATCACTTGGCTTCAGAGGACCCCATCCGACCCACAGCCCTCAACTACCCCAACCCTTCCGCGGCCGAGGCCTTCGTCAACGGCTTCCACAGCGCGGCAGCCGGCAGGTCCCTCTACAGCAGCCCGGAGCTGGTCTTCCCGGAGGCCGTGAGCCACCCCTCCTTGAGCGTCCACCCGCACCAGCTGGGCGCCTCCCAGCTCCAGCACCCGCACTCCTTCTTCGCCCCCCAGCACAGAGACCCCCTCAACTTCTACCCCTGGGTGCTGAGGAACAGGTTCTTCGGGCACCGCTTCCAAGGTAAATCAGGACTCGCCAGCCTCGGGAAGGGAGGGGATTTCCCGGGCTTGTCGCTGCCCCTCTGCTTTGCCTTGTCCCTTCCCCTTCAAAACGCACAGACAGATCTACCGGGCAAACCAGCCAGCCACTTCCCTTAGCTGGGGTCCAGGGAGTCACAAGGAATAGTGGGTCTATGCAGGTGTGTGCTGGACATGTGTAGATCCAGGCGTATTCCCACACATACGAAATGCAAGGGAAGAGTTTTAGTGCATTGAACAATTTCTTGCTGTTGATTTCTTCTTGCATTCAGCATTCTATTATCTATCTATCTATCTATCTATCTATCTATCTATCTATCTATCTATCTATCTATCTATCCCCATACACTCTATCTATCTATCTATCTATCTATCTATCTATCTATCTATCTATCTATCTATCTATCTATCTCCATACAATCTATCTATCTATCNCAGTGTTGTAGCCCACTTGGTCCCAAGATATAAGAGAACCACCGTGGGTGAGGTAATGTCTTTTAAAGAAACAAGGAGGAGTCCGGTTGACTAACAGATTTATTTGGGAATAAGCTTTCCTGGGTAAAAACCCCACTTCTTCAGATGCATGGAGTAAAAAGCAATTGCTACAAAAGCAATTTCCCCTCTCTTGGTATTGACATCTCCTCATCAATTATTGGGAGTGGACCACATCCACCCTGACTGAATTGGCCAGGTCAACACTGGTTCTCCACTTGTGAGGTAACTCCCTTCTCTTCCTGTGTCAGTATAATAATGCCTGCATCTGTAATTTTCACTCCATGCATCTGAAGAAGTGGGTTTTTTACCCACAAAAGCTTATGCCCAAATAAATCTGTTAGTCTTTAAGGTGCCACCGGACTCCTCCTTGTTTTTGTGGATACAGACTAACAGGGCTACCCCTTTGACTTGTCTTTTAAAAGCCCAACTTCTGTTGGTGGCAGAGACATGCTTCCAAGCTACAGAGCTCTTCTGAAGCAGCTTGCACACATATGCACGTCTACACAAATGCATACATATATATATGTGTGTGTGTGTGTGTATATATATATAATTGTATTGCATGCATATACTGCTTGTGTATTGTCGTGTATATTCTGAAGAAGTGCTCCGTGTAGCTGGAAAGCTTGTCTCATCCATCAACAGTACTTGGTCCATCAAAATATATATTACCTCACCCACTATCTATCTATCTATCTATCTATCTATCTATCTATCTATCTATCTATCTATCTATCTATCTATCTATCCCTGTACACCCCATCTATCTATCTATCTATCTATCTATCTATCTATCTATCTATCTATCTATCTATCTATCTACATACANATCTATCTATCTATCTATCTATCTATCTATCTATCTATCTATCTATCTATCTATCTATCTATCTTCTTGAGAATTTGCGTTTCTATTGCATGCTCAGATAGAGGTGTGTATAGCTATATGTATTCTTTCTCTCTCCATAGGACTCTCTGACACTTTAATACACGAGTATATTTCCAGTGCAACAATCTACACAAGCAGTATATGCATGCAATACAATTACAAACATGAATGTGTGTAGTCCTGTATCTGTATATGTGCCGATTTGGGTGTGTATAGATAAAGAACCCTGAGACTTGAAAACAATGCATCGCTGTTTCAAGGGAAAATGCAAACATTGGATTACTAAGATCTCGTTTATAGCGATATTTATAATATATGAACGCGGTAGTTGAGATGTTGAAAAGTATACGAGCGTATTTATATTTTAAGGAACAAATAGGAACGAATTAAGGAGCGTGTGTAGATAGAAAACACGGGTCTGTAGTAAATCAAATGTTTCATTTTAAAAGAATTATTGGATGTCGTTTTCAAGCTCTCTGGATTTTGTTTTTGTTTTTTTTTATTATTATTTTAATTTCTTATATATATATTTTTTGCGTGCTCGTTTTTGTTTTCACGTAAACTAAACTCGTCCTCCCTGTCCATGCGCTGTTCTTGGCCCAATCTCAGGTTACGAAATAAATCCACGGGAAAGGTTCTGCGGCGTTAAAACTGTTGCTTCGGCAGCCTTGTTCGTAAACTCAGCTCCAGTTTTCTCCCGGGACATCTGTTCTCAGCGTTCGGACGCGGCTGGCTGGGCGCTGGTGGGCACAACCCCTGGGTAATTGTGAATCTAGTTTCCCAGAAGAAATAGAAAAACCTGGAGCAAGAAATGTAGGAGCTGCTCTCGCATTTCCCAGGGCGCGTTGGGGGTGGGAGAAACCTCGCCCCCTGCGCTGGGGTATTTTTAATAATAGATCTGAGCGGGTCTGGGGGCAGAGAAATACAATGATCGAATAAGGGATCCGACCCCCGGTGCCTTTGAACTCAATAAGTCAGGGGGAGTTTTGCCATTGATTGTAAAAGCGAGGATCAGCCCCAGTGTCTAGAGGCCAGGCACGTGGAAAAATTACATATAATTATATTTGCATAGATATATATAATTAGCTATATATATATCTGCGCCTCCATGGTATGTGACAGATATAACGTAGCCTATAAAGTTCATATTATACACTCAGTACATACACACAGTAGAGAGAGATTAGATTCTATTTTACAAATATACTCATCTCTTTATAGATAATTTTACAGACTTTTATGTGGCTGGGGTGGCGATCTCTGTCTGTGTATATACACACACGCACGCACGCATTTACTTTGTCACAGCTGCTATATAATTGAACCCTGGATGTGATGTGTATTCACATGGCTGTTTGTTACTTCTTTCGATGTATAACAAAACATTTCACCTACCTACGTCATTTTGATATCTGATGTACAACTAGAAGTATATGAAAAATAGAAATAGGTCGAGTAATTGACACGCGTAAATAAGCGCATGCCTGTGGCTAGGTGTGTGTTTGTGTATCGTATCTAATTTGAATCCTATGCGAAAAATAATTCCCTATGCCCACGTGGGTGTATGTCTCAGAGAATTATTTCTTTAAAATGCATAATATATTGGAAATGATTAGTCCTTCCATATCCACAAACTCCTGCAGATTTCTACTTAGCAATTATTATATGATAGCTCCTGCAGTTGTGTGTGTGTGTGTGTGTGTATATATATATATATTCAATTTCTCTTCTATTCTCTAAATTTCTCTTCTAGTCTCTAAAACCAAGGGAAAGGTTTCCCTTGCACCTAATCTCCAAAAGGAGACTTTTGTGTGTGTGTGTGTGTGTGTGTGTAAAGAAAACAAGAGCCTGTGTAAGGAGTTTGACCCAGGCTGGGTTTGCAAAGCTGCTGAGATACTCGGGTGTTTCTCCCCACCCACCCCCTCTCCCCAGTCCTCATTACCGAGTTATAAATGCAAATCCACATTAGGCTTTTCACTCCATACACTAAACCAAGTAAAAAGAGAGCAGGGGATCATCAAAGGCTGGCTTTGTTCTGGGCGGGAAGGGAAAGATTAGGTTATCTCCTCAGCAGCAAATTCTCTCGCCTGGCTCCTGGCTATGCCTGCTTAAGCAATAAATTGCCGCTCGCGAGATTGCTGAAATTGTTATGTGTCAGCAGCACTGATTAGCCTGACAGATAAAAAAAAAATCCAGGGGGTCAGAGCAAGTTCCCTCTTTGGGCAAAATCCCTTTTTCCTGCTCGCGGGAGGGGATCGGCCGGACATCCCCGCCGCTGCCCGCCCTGCTTCTGGGACGGGACCCACAGGGGCAAAAAGATCCCGCCTCCCCCCGCCCAAGATACAAACCAAACACCCCAAAACCAAATCGTTTGTGTCCATTCTAGGCTCGGCGCTGCTGCTGTTTCGCGGGGAGGCGGAGCAGGGAAGTGGGCTTCAAGGGAAAGTGTAAAAGCTTTGCGCTTGGAGATCCCTTCTGAATGGCTAGCGGGGGGGGGGGCATTTTCAGCGAAGAGCGGCTGCAGAGAGGAAGTGTCCCGCCATAGACCAGTTTGGGTGGGATCCCCCCACCTGACGTGTAGTCGCTGCTTTATTGACGATTGATTTGTGTCTGCGCCCAGAGGCCCCCAAGTCATGGATCCGGCGCTCGGCGCTGTACAAACCTGCCCGAGGGAAACCCTAAAGGATCGCAGCCCGGTCTGTCTCTCCCTCCCTCCCTCCCTCCCGCGCCGCCTGGGCTGCAGCCGGGTGGGGATGCGGCCGGGTTCGCTGGTAGCCCGTTCCCGGATCCCTGCTGGGGCCGGGCCAGCCCGGTTCTCAGCGATTCCCCAGCGGAGCGCGGCTGGGATTTCTTGCCCGGTTACTTGGCTGGAGGCGCAGCGGGGAGCAGAGAGGAGTGGAAACCCCCGGGGGCCTGGGAATGGGGGAGAAACGGGCCCCCAGCTGTAGACCTGGCTGGGTCTGTCTGGGTCGGGCAATGGCCAAAGGCTGCCCCGCCGGCCCGTGCCCTAACCCAGCCTCCTGTTTTCCCTGGCAGCCTGGCCAGCGCCAGCGGGACGAGACGCTTCTCCAGACGGCCCGGTTTGCCCAGAGAGGGGTTTCTCCTCCGGAAAGGGGCGGGGGGGTCTCCCCGATTCCCACCCGACTTTCCTCTGCTGCGCCGGTGATACTGGGGGGACGGGGTCACTCAGACAAAGGGAGATGGGTGTGAAGAAGTGCTCGGTCTTTCCCAGCCCGAGCTAATGTACCTAGGTCCGCGTCTGTCTTTTTACCATAGATCTCTGCTCCACTTCTTCGCCTCTAGCCAATAACTAACTTTCTTTCGCTTATGTATCTGTTTCTCTTTCTTTCTACTTACTATACTTAACTTAACTATTTCCACTTCTTCTTTCTTTCTTTCTTTCTTNCCCATAAACCCCCTCTATCTATCTATCTAATCTATCTATCCCCATAAACCCCCTCTATCTATCTATCTATCTATCTATCTATCTATCTATCTATCTATCTATCTATCTATCCTCATCCACCCCATCTATCTATCTATCTATCTATCTATCTATCTATCTATCTACCCCCATCCACCCCCTCTATCTATCTATCTATCTATCTATCTATCCCCATCCACCCCCTCTATCTATCCATCTATCTATCTATCTATCCCCAGACACCCCATCTATCTATCTATCTATCTATCTATCTATCTATCCCCATCCACCCCCTCTATCTATCGATCTATCTCCAGACACTCACTCTATCTATCTATCTATCTATCGATCTGTTGCTTTCCCGGCTGCCGCCCCTGTGTTCCCGACCCCGCGGGAGCCGGGAGTCACTCCCATGACTTTGGATGTCACGAGGCTGCTTTTTGCGGCTCCTTTTCGCAGCCAGGGCCGCAGCGGGAGAAGGCGGGCGGCGAACGGGCCGCCCCTGGGGCTCGCGCTAGGCTCGGCCGTTTCCGAGGCGCTGCAGGGCCCTGGGCCGGGGCTCCCCGGCGCTCCCCGCCCCTCCTGCCCCGGCCCGGGCTGAGCAGGGGATGAGAAGCTCCGCGCGCTGTGCCATGGGCGAAGTGCAGGGTCCGGGCAGCCGCCGCCAGGTCATTTGTCAGGCGGGACTTGCAGCACCTCGCTCTTCCCGCGGCCTGACCCCGCGCGGGATGCGGGCAGCGGTAAGGCCCGTTTCAAAGGGAGCCTCCCTGTGATTGATGGGCACCAACAAGCGCGGCCTGGTTACTCCGCCCGGCCTTTCATTACAGGGCAGGTCCCGGCGCGGCGCTCACCTTGCGGGCCGGGGCCGCTCGCGGGGGGCTGGGCCCGTCTCCCTGTTCGGGGTGTTCCCCCGGGGGGATGGGGGGTCCCCCCTTTGGAAGTGGGGAAGCAGGAGGCCGGATCGATCCCCCGCAAACCCATAGAAATCACCCGCGGCCACGTCTTCCTACAGGTCCCTTCTGTGAGCGCTTTTCGCTTTCTTGCTTTTCATTCATTCTCCACTTGCTTTCTCTTTATTCTTTCTTCATTTTCTTCCTTCCTTCCTTTCTGTCCTCCTCTTTCTTTCTTTCTTTCTCTTTATTCTTTCTTCATTTTCTTCCTTCCTTCCTTTCTGTCCTCTTCTTTCTTTCTTTCTTTCTTTCTTTCTTTCCCTTTCTCTTTATTCTTTCTTCATTTTCTTCCTTCCTTTCTGTCCTCCTCTTTCTTTCTTTTGATTCATTCTTCAGTTGTTTTCTTGTCCTTTCTCTTTATTCTTCTTTCTTTCTTTCTTTCTTTCTTTCTTTCTTTCTTTCTTTCTTTCTTTCTTTCTATTCATTCTTCACTTGTTTTCTTGTCCTGGGGGTGTATTCTTTCTTCACTTTCTTTCTTTTCAGTCCTCCTTTCTCTTTATCCTTCCTTCCTTCCTTTCTTCCTTCCTGTCCTCCTTTTTATTGATTCTTTCTTTCTTCACTTTCTTTCTCTGGCTTTCCTCCTTTCTCTTGATTTATTCTTCACTTGCTTTCTTGTCCCTTTTCTTGATTCTTTCTTCACTTTCATTTTCTTCATTCAGTTTCATTTTCTTTCTTTCTTTCTTTCTTTCTTTCTTTCTTTCTTTCTTTCTTTCTTTCTTTCTTTCTTTCTTTCTTTTTCTGTTCCCTAGGGCTCCCCAATCCTGAGGCTGCCCAAGGGACTTTCATTCCCGCGCATGAAGATCAGGGTGGGGGGAAGGGCAGCCCCTTTGGGTGGGGGGGGGGGAGAGAGGAAAAGGAAAAGGAGCAGCCTGCAAAGGCCCATCCCTGAGAAAGGGGCGAGTCACCCCCAGGACACACTCACACCTTTCCCCAGCAGGACAGGCCGCTGGTGAGGCCGGGAGGGGGCTGGGCAGACTAAGAAGCGGGGGGCGCCCTGGGGAGTGAGCCCAGGCCTGGCACGTCTCTGACTCTCGGTGCTTTGTCTGCAGGGAGCGAGGTGTCCCAGGAGGGTTTGCTACTGCACGGGCCCTTTGCCAGGAAGCCCAAGCGGATCCGCACGGCCTTCTCCCCGTCCCAGCTCCTGCGGCTCGAGAGGGCCTTCGAGAAGAACCACTACGTAGTGGGGGCCGAGCGCAAACAGCTGGCCAGCAGCCTCAGCCTCTCCGAGACCCAGGTAAGTACAGGGGGAGGGATCCATACAGGGGGAGGGATCCATCCATCCTCCCTCTATCCCTCCCTCCCTCCAGAGCCTCTCTTCCTCCTTTCATTGCGGTGTTATGTGCCATGCAGAAATGGATAGGTCACCCTTTGCTTGGCTGCAGGGGTGCAGTAGCATGCCACATGTTTCATTGGGGGCGGGGGGGCACAGAGGGGAACAATTGTACCGGGGCCTGAACTCAAAGGGGCCCCTAAAACATCTGTAACTGGGGTGAAATGGGAGGGCATCAGGCCCCAGGCGATGTAGCAGGCTCGCAGATTTGTCATCCCGGGTCTCAGCACAGCTGTGAAGCCAGTTCCCTGAAGCTGCTCCCATTCTGCTGTGCAAACAGTTTTCCTCTGGCTGCCCAAGCTGGGCAGACACAGGAGTTAGTGGGGTGGGTACTCAGACAAGATACTGCAAGGAATAGCGCCTCTTAGCGCAAATTGTATTTGCAGGCCAAGGGACTGATAGTTATGGAGCACAGAATCATTTTCCTTTAGCAAAGTAGGTTACTATTATTATGGTCTGGCTGTCCCTTGTATCTGTCTAATCAAAAAACTGTCAACTATCTACAAGAAATCAGTAAGGAATAAGGATATCTGGGAAGGGGAGGAAATTCCTCAGGACTTCAAAGACGCAATCTTATTACACTATACAACCATAAAGGCAACAAATCTGACTAGCTTAACTCCCAGGCTGACTCCCTGCTATCTGTAGGTGAAAAAAGACTTTCCCCTACTTTGCTCAATCAGCTTCCTATGATTATTATTATTATTATTCAGTCTATCAAGGGCTTGAGACCCAGCAGTACAAATGTTTGTAAGATCATTTCCCCCAAAGTCCTGGGCTAATGGAACAATACTCTGTGGATTAATTTTTAACCCTTATACATAATTATGGGATAACTATTCCTATTAATAACAATCATTACAACATGCGTTGCTATAAAAACCCATGACCTGTAGCATTATTCCATTGCATGTAACACTGCAGAAAAGGAACCTTATTGCACTTCTTTGTTAATATAAACAAACTTTTCAATTTTTAGAAGTCGAGCCAGATAAGAAATAGAAGCCAGGAGTTGCTGTAAATTAAAAAGGAATGGAGATTCATTTTAACTAAACTTTCCCTCATCTTGGACAAGATTTTACAAGGGCATTTTTCCTTAGAGTGTTAAGAAAAATTGAAATCCAGAAATATTATAGATAGGAATGTGGATGTAAAAATATACCATAGAGAGAAAAGATGCAGAGGTGAAGGAACCCAGACTGGATCAGACCAGAGGTCTATCTAGTTCAGTATGCTGTGTCCAACAACATCAGCTTCTTCAGAGGAAGGTGCTAAATTCCCCACAGTGGACAAGTATGGAATAAGCTGCCCATCGGGAAAGTTTCTTCTTACTCCCCTCAATCAGTGGTTTTCTTATTCCCTGAATTAGGAGGGTTTATATTCCTTCAATGTTGATATCCAATCTAATGTAGCCGTGGATGTTCTCATTATCCACATCAGTGGCCAATCTGTTTTTGAATCTTGCTAAATTCTGTGTGAGTATATATTATACGGTATAAATATATAACTAAATTTACATGTATGTATACACACACACACACACATGCATGCATGCGCACACAGGTTCTTTGAAGAAATCAGCAGCAAAAAGTTGCCCCAGGATTAAAGATGTTTCTGAGTTTGGGTTATCGGGCATAATTTCAGGAACAGCTTTAAACCTTTGGAAAAACTGGTTTAATAGATAGATAGATAGATAGATAGATAGATAGAGGGGGTGTACGGGGGTAGATAGATAGATAGATAGATAGAGGGGGTGGATGGGAATAGATAGATAGATAGATAGATAGATTAGATAGAGGGGGGGGATGGAGATAGATAGATAGATAGATAGATAGATAGATGGGGTGTACGGGGATAGATAGATAGATAGATAGATAGATAGATTAGATAGAGGGGGTGGATGGAGATAGATAGATAGATAGATAGATAGATAGATGGGGTGTACGGGGATAGATGATAAATGAGGCTGAGCCACAGAATTCAGACTTGGATCCAGATTCAGTCTTCCCAGTGCTTTGATTCTGCATATCCCCATTTGGAATTTTTTGAACCCTGGGGGATTATTTGAAATGTGTTCACCCCAAATCCAATGAGACAGGTCATTCGCTGGGCTGCCTTTTGCCATCCACCGTCATCACCCATGCTCTGCAGTCCTGTGTTCTTCTTTGCTTCTTCTGTCATGCCTCACGTATGAAGCCAGCTCTCAGAAAAACCCCAAAAGGGTAATGAAACAAATGCCAATTAGTTTTGAAGGCAACAGCCGTCAAATATTGCCCCAGGGGGTCAAGGAGTCCTTGGGATTGTGCTATGTTGCCCCAAGCCTAATTGCGATTTGTTCAGAAAATTGAAAGACGTGTATCTCTAAATCTGGGTGGATGTGCATGTGTATAGACAGAAAGAGAGCAGAATCTCACGTTTTAGTCTCTGTTCAGTAATATTGTATATTTATAGTTCTAGAAATCCTGTGGACGCATTTTTGTAGCTTTCTAGTACAGGGTTATTTATCATCTGCATTCACTCAGTGAACACAGGTCGTCGGTTTGCACAGAGAGACTTCTCTTTGGAATCGCCAATAACCTAAGGCCAGATTCTGAGCCTTTAATAGCATTTCAGTATCACCTCACTCCACAAAGTGTCCCACAGAAATCATTAGGAGTAGGATGCTAAACAGGAGGAGGAGGATCAGAACTGGCCCTGAATGATCACCAAAGTAATTTAGCTCATAAATGCAGAAGCAGAGCTATTTCCAAAGGGAACTTTTCAATTTCAGCCCAGATGTGTAGTGTTATTAATTTATTTTTTCATTTAGCTTTGTAGCTTTTTAAAATTTACGTTTGATCATGTAAAGTGTGTGCAGGGGGGAAGAACCAATTTTCCGTGAGAAATACACAAATGCTGTACCTGAAACATATGTATTACTCTACGAATGGGCATCAAAGTACTGACAGAGACCCTGACTGGTTGCTGGAATCAATCTATCCCATCCACTCTTCTCAAAAGAGGAATTAAAAAGTGTAGCTCAGATTGTAACACACGTTTGTAGCCACCACATATATTACTACAGTGTGGGTACACCTCTACCCCGATATAACGCGACCCGATATAACACGAATTCGGATATAACGCGGTAAAGCAGCGCTCCGGGGGGGGCGGGGCTGCGCGCTCTGACGGATCAAAGCAAGTTCGATATAACGCGGTTTCACCTATAACGCGGTAAGATTTTTTGGCTCCCCAGGACAGCGTTATATCGGGGTAGAGATATATATGATGTGTAAAATATACATGCACACACCTCACATCTGAGACACACACACACTGCCAGTATAAGGCATACACTTCATCATAGATAAGACACCCATGGTGTGTCATGCATGACACACGCACCATCGCATAGGTAAGATTCTCACACAAACACCCTTCTTACGTAACACAGGCACTTTCTCTCCTATCGCGCACACACAGAGCCTCACATATAAACATGCCCCTACATATTTTTGATTTTAGATGAGAGACGTGCAAATTGCCTAAATGTCCCCCAAATTCAGTAGCTCGACTCCCGGGTCTACTCTCGCCTGCAGAGGTGTGGCGCTCAAGGCGGGACCTTGCCCCGTCTCTGAGCAGTTCTTCTTCTGGCACTTGATTTCTGAACTTCGTCCCAGTCTCAGCTAAGACTTTCTGGGATGCTTGGAAGCACCTGCCTCCGCTCCTGAGAAGAGGCAGCTGCAGTCTCACAGCTGGAGTGAGGCACAACTGGGACCAGAGAGCAACATCTGGAGCAGCCCAGAAAGAAGGTGGAGAGGGGTCTGAAGAGACCCACCCACACCTGTCCATCCCTTTGGGTCCCAGCCCAGGAAAGAGCATTGCCTTTGGATATAGGATATGAGGTGTATAAAAGGGAGACTACCTCCTGTGCTATGGAGTTAACAGAGACTGAGACTGGGGCATGGGCACCAGAGAGCGGGGCTGAAATAGATTCAACAGGGCTATAACACACCTACTAATGGGGGTCAGTCTGGGGTGTCCCCACAGGGGATCCAGCCCAGACCATAACCACTAACAGAAGGGGTGGTGGGTTTGTGGGTGCTGTGCTGCCGTTGGGGTGTGGTGTGTGTAGTTTGTGTGCTGTGTGTTGATTTGGTTAGGAGGGGCGGTGGGGTTGTGGGTGCTGTGCTGCTGTTGGGGTGTGTAGTTTGTGTGCTGTGTGTTGATTTGGTTAGGAGGGATGGTGGGTTTGGGTGTGGGTTTGGGTGGGTGTGTTGCCGTTGGGGTGGGTGTGCATAGTTTGTGTGCTGTGTGTTGATTTGGTTAGGAGGGGTGGTGGGTTTGTGGGTGCTGTGTTGCCGTTGGGGTGTGGTGTGTGTAGTTTGTGTGCTGTGTGTTGATTTGGTTAGGAGGGGTGGTGAGTTTGAGTGTGTTGTGCTGCTGTTGGGATGTGGTGTGTATAGTTTGTGTGCTGTGTGTTGATTTGGTTGGGGAGTGGGGGTTTGTGGGTGCTGTGCTGATGATGCTGGCATGTATGTGTCGTTTGTGTTCTCTTTATGTGTGGATTTGAGAAGGAGGGGTTTGGTGTGATGTGCTGATGCTGGGATGTGTGCGTAGTCTGTGTCCAGCCTGTGGAGAATAGATCCATAGCACGGGGGGCAGACAGGACAATACATTGGTCCTATCTCTAGCATCTGTGATAACATCCTTCTTGTATAATACATGCACCTTCTCTCATCCCATTCATGCACAATCACACACAGAGATATTTTTAATTTCAGATGAGAGAAGTGCAAATTGCCTAACCGGCCCCCAAAGACACACACACGCACAACTCCAGTGCTGATGCTGGGAGACAGGGAGTGTCGTCTGTGTACTGTGATGTATACTTGGTCTGACCTAAGCCCTACGTTTCTATGATTCTATGGGTCAATTTGTGTCAGAAGGCTTGTGGGCTTGGTGTGACATGCTGATGCGGGATGCAGGTGTAATTTGTGTGTGTCAATTTGTGTCAGAGGGGCTGTGGGTTTGTTGTGACGCGCTGATGTTGGGATGCATGTGTAGTTTGTGTGCTGTGTGCGTGTTGATTTGTGTCGGAGGAGTTGATGTGGAGTGCTGATGCGGGGAAGTGTGCGTAGCTTGTGTGCCACGTATGTGTCGATTGGTGTCAAGAGGGTTTGGTGCGACGTGCTGAACTGGAATGCGCGCGTCGTTTGTGCACGGCGTGAGTGTGTCAATTTGTGTTGGAGGGTTGTGGGTTCGTTGTGACGTGCTGACGCCGGGATGCATGTGTAGTCCATGTGCTGTGTGTGTTGGTTTGTTTAGGAGGGGCTGTGGCTCTGTGTTAGAGGTGTGGATGAAGGGGTTGTGTTGGCTGTCGAGTGTGTGTTGTTTGTGTGTGTGTGGTGTTGGAAATTGACAAAATGCTGCTTGACTTTTTGTGAAGCTTTTTGGCCAATGAAAACCACCCTGTTCCGCCAGAGGCAGGTGTCGGAGGGGACACCTGCAAAGCAGGAGAAAGACCATGGCTGGGTGGTTCTGTTCCAAAACACCCCATCACCAGGCGAGTGCTCAGTGCTGCTCCTGGCAAAGTCAGGGGGAGCTTGGCCATTGACCTGAGAGCAAGGCTGGGCCTAACATGTATTATCCCATCATTCAAAACCCTCATTCAAAGGCCCCAGTTACCCCCAGGAAAAACTTGGGTTCAGTTGAGACGCTTTGTTGGGTTCCTTCTGTCATCCACCCCCAATGGGAAAAGCCAGCCCACCCCAGTTGGCAGTCCAGGAAAGCATAGATGGAGTGCACCTGCATGCCCAAGCTGGCAAACCAGGCGGGGGAAGAGGGTGAATTTATACCGCTAAAGTCCTATAGGTGCCGTGAGGGTAGAATGGCCGCTCGCTACGCGGGAGCCGTGCTGGCAGGTTGGCAGTGAGAATGGCAGGGGTCTCTGAGTGGATGCCCCTTGCCCTGCTGATCTGTGGTTTCGGAGGCAGAACCGCTTGTTGTTCTATGGGGAAAATTCCTCCCCCTCCAAACAGGTGAAATTCCGTCAGTCGAGACTCCCATAGGGAAGTGTGGGGCCCTACCCTGGAAGACTAGACACCCCCATAGAAGGGAGAGGTGCTAGTGGCCTGAGCACAGGTCTGGGAGCCACGCCCTCATGAGCTTGAATCAGCGACCACAGGCAAGTCACACCCCCTCTGCCTCAGTTTCCCTGTCTATGACAGGGGGGGGGGGGGGGGAATAACCTTCCCCACCCCCTGAAAAGAATGCTGCATGGATTCCTAATGAACATTTGGGCTTGGAAGACTAAATGTGCTATGCAATCTCAAGGGGAAAGGCCTCCTATGTTATTTCTTCTTGCCACCGCTTTTGGCTGTGCCTGGGGGGTTGTGCGGTGGGGAACGAACGGAGTTGTATCTGGCCTAGCTCCGACTTTCACAGGTGGCCGCTCCAGAGCGGCTACTGATTTTATGTGACACCTAGGACAGAGAGGTGGGGCCAGGCCAGCAGGTGCGGATTATGTTAGGAGCTGCAGTGTCCCATTAACAGTGGTCGCGGGACGCATGGACAATAGATCCAATGGCGTGCAGGGCAGAGAGGAAAATCAATCTGTCCTGCATCTAGCACCCGTGAGAGGTGTGCCTCGTATTAACACACAAAGCGTTCTGTTGATAACAATAACAGCACTAACAATCAAAGCCTAGCTTTATTGTAGCAAAGCTATTTGGGTTCCAATGTGATTATATTGCCTCTTAACCAAGCCATGGGATGCTGTTCAGTGATGGTTACGGTAACAGAAATCATAGAATCATGGGGTTAGAAGGGACCACAATATATCGCTCGTCTAGTCTAGGTATGAGAATAAATGCACAAAAGTTAAGGAAGGAAAGAGTTCGGCACCTCAAATAAATGTTAGTTTGCTAATCCTGTATCTACTACACTTACCATTACCGTATTAAAGTGCACGTTTAAACAGAATAACAGGGATATAAACATATTCATTGGGACTGAGGCAACATTCCGAGGCGAAATGTGGGACTAGATTCTGCTCTCAGTTACCGTGGTATAAATCTGGAATATCTCCACTGATTCTGGTGGATTTACACAGGTGTAACTGAGATCAGAATTTCCCACTTAAAGTGCCATTAGACTCTGGAAAGTGACAGGTATCAGAGGGGCAGCCGTGTTAGTCTGTATCAGTCAAAACAACGAGGCGTCCTTGTGGCATCTTAGAGACTAACAAATGTATTTGGGCATAAGCTTTCGTAGGCTATAAAGTGACTGTAGAACAGACACCGTGGGGTTTTATTTATTTAGTGGCTCCAGATCCAGTTTGCTCCGACGACAATCCCAAAGATGTTTTCTTCTAACCGCCAGCCCAGCAAACTCAGCCTGGGCATCAGAAAGACAAGCTGGGTTCTTTCCGAATTCTGCCTTGACACAAACAATAAAGATCTGCGACTGGAATCTGGTTAACAATTTGGTTAACTCTGCATGAGCCGGAACAGAATCCGGCGCCCTCTCTTGTAGCTGTGTTGGCCCCTGCAGGGCAAAAAGGAGTGAAAACGTCCTTTGTCGGGCAGCTTTGACTCAGAGACTCGGATGGGGGCATGTCTGTTGAGTAAGAAGGTGTCATGGTTACACAGTCACTTTTCTGACCATAATCACTGCTTAACTCTTTCATTCCCTGGCTTTTGCACATTTATATTTGTAACCTTCATGTTCTGTTGGACGTAAATTCTTGTAATTGAATTTCGATGGGGTTTTGAAAAGACAAACTCCAGAGCTATTAGGGGTGAGGAGTTTACAAAATGGAGACGCTGATTTCGTGAGCTCAGCTGCTTCGGCCAATGGCGACCTGTGCCTTGGTAGTGTATTGAGAAAGCAGTTGGACTCTGGTCACTCCAGGACAGTTTAGTCCCAGCCAGGACTGAAGAGAGACCCTATGTGGTGTCAATAGACAGCACAAGCTGGGTTATCCAGCCTGGCAGCTAGCAAGCCCGAGAGAACCACTGTGTCCAGCAGCCTCCATAATGAATCTCCTTCATACGGATTATACCTCGGTCCTATCTCATCTCTGCCATGAAGGACACGGAAGGCTGTGAACTCTACGGATACAGTGCAGTAGGGAATGGAGCGAGTTTGCAATGCAGGGTACTTCAGAGATTCTAAGGCCACAGGGGACCACTGTCAAACTCCTGGAAAGAACCCAGAAAGAATCAAGTGCTGTGCTGAGTAACAGGGCAGAAATGCTGTTAAACCAGTGTTTCCATGTGCTATTTATTCCTTGCTCAGCTACTCCTTCATGCTTCACACAGGCCCCCTCCAAATACAAAGGCACCACCCACCCACCCCCTGCCATAACAACGCAGAGAGGAATGAGACAGGCTGAGAACGGCTGAGAAGGTATCTTATTCCTATGCTTGCAATAGAGAGAAACAAGGGTTAATTAAAATGAACAGGAGTACTTGTGGCACCTTAGAGACTAACAAATTTATTTGAGCATAAGCTTTCGTGGGCTACAGCCCACTTCTTCGGATGCATAGAATGGAACATACAGTAAGAAGATATTTATACATACAGAGAACATGAGAAGGTGGAAGTAGCCATACCAACTGTAAGAGGCTAATTAATTAAGAGAAGCTATTAACAGCAGGGGAGGTGCCACAAGTACTCCTGTTCATTTTGCTGATACAGACTAACACGGCTGCTACTCTGAAACCAAGGGCTAATTAATACACTTCTATGGACAATATTTCATCATAGAAAGAAAACACCGAATAGCTCTGATGGCTGGCTCCTGTCGGGTCAATATGAAGACTAAAATGCGTACATAGCCATGATGATAGTGGATGAATGTCCATTCACTACAGGACTTTGTTCCGCAACCCTAGAGTCCTCCATAGCAGTTGATTATCATTGTATAACAACTCTCCTGGGTCATCAGCAGGGTTTGAAGCCAGGAGCTTAGCATTAGAAGTATGGGTCTCGTCCACTTGAGCGAAAGAAGTAACTCCGCTAACAGCTCCCTGCATGAGGCTTTTATTCTGTATATGAACCAGCCACTAGAGGGAGACAGAGTAACTAGTTCCCCATTTGGTTCAGGTTTAAGCATCCAGGAGTTTGGATTTGCCTACTCTTTTCTTTGGCATTTTAACTTCAGGCAATCTGGTGGCATTAGCATAAAATTTCAAGCAGAGTTTCTTTCCCGTGCATTGCTGGCCCTGCATTAACACAGCTGGGAAGAAAACCCAAGGAAGAGTTTAACCTAGAGTAATTCCCAAGATGAGGATAATGTCCAAAACTTTGAGTGTGTATATAGGGCAGCAGATAAAAAGTTTATAAAACAATGAAAGGGATAGAGAAGGTAGCTTGGGAGCATCTGTTCGCCCTGCTTCATAACACAACAAGAGGGATGGTCAATGAAACTGAAAGGCAGCAAATTGCAAACTGGTAAAAATAAATACTTTTTCCACTCAGGGTGTGATTAGACTGTGGAACTCACTGCCACAGCATGTCACTGAGGCCAAGAATTTAGTACGATTCAGAGGGACTGGACGGACATTTATATGGATGAGAATATCTAGCATTATCATAGCTAATACTAAAAGAGTTTTGGAAGGGATAACAACTTCATTTAAGCCAATTTCTATTAGGGATCGGGGAGCAGATTCTCCTACCTCTGCCTACTGTGGGGTTAGGATGACCAGATGTCCCGTTTTTAAAGGGACAGTCCCGTTTTTGGGGACTTTTTCTCATATAGGCACCTATTACCCCCCACCCCCTGTCCCGTTTTTTCACAGTTGCTCCCTGGTCACCCTATGTGGAGTTCTTGCAGTTTTTCAGCAGCATCTGGCTTGTGACTACTGTCAGGCTAGATGGATCACAGGTCTGATCCAGCCTGGGAATTCCTATGGTGTGAGGGAGGGGTGGTTTGCCTTTGCCTCAGCAATGCACCTCTTGCACCTGCAATGTTGGAATGGATTCCTCCAAGAAGCGTACAGTTCAGAAAGAAGTGCTTAGAGCACTCTGGCTGTCAGGATGGGTTCCATACCTCGCTCTGATTTGTGCATGACCTTAGCTATTGATTTAATAGCTCGGTGCCTCAGTTTCCCCGTCTATACATTGGGGATAATGATACTTCCCAAGATCCTCTGTGTCTGTGAGGTTGGACTGAAGTTTGTAAAGTGCTTTGGAGCTGTTGAATGAAAGGCAGCTATAAGTATTGTTTTAAAAATACCCTAAAGCTAAGAAAGCAAATTAGCTGATTCCACGTGCTTTGATTTCCCTGGGATCCACCAGTATCGCACAACATCCGTATTCATAAAATAACCAGTTCTTATATTTCAAGGTGAAGGATTCTAAATCGCTGCATGAACTATATACAGGGATTATTTTGCCCACAACTGAAATGCAGCCAGCTGTGATGTGGACAATGGTCGTTGTCCAACCATGGTGCATAGTACTTCAAGACAAAAAGTAAATAATATTGTGTCCAATCAATGGGGCAGTAGAGAAGCAGAATGTAACTACCCGAATGGGAATCCAGCCAGGCCCATCCATTGCTCCTGTGGAAATGTGCCATAGGCATCTTACCGGTCAGGAGTGGTCAGGACAGTGAAGCAGCACAGTGCCCCCTAGTGTCTTGCTGGGGCCTAGACTCAGTAATACTGGGAGGGAATAAGGCCATCGACTGAATCACCATCAAAGCAGAACTCTGGCTGTTGTTTATTTCCCAGAGGCCCCCTCAGCCAGGTGTTGACTCAGTCTAGGCACATGCGCCCTGATGAGATCACACTAGGAACTCAGGCTGGGTACGTGCTTTGCGCTGCCAGCAGTTCTGTTCTGAGGCCGGTTACTCACCCGTTTGCTTTGCAGCTTCTCAGACCTCTCCCCGTAACATAGGTTAACGCTGGAAAATCCTGACACTCGAAATTTTGTTCCTTGATCATTTTTTCCATCTCTTCATACTCTTTATGCAGAAGGTAAAGGCAGTTATGCATGACTCTCCAGAGAGCAGGGGGTGGCATGCAGACATGCACCTTGGTGAAAAGGAGGAATGGTCTTGTGGAAAAAGTGTTAGCCTTGGTGTTAGCAGAGCGGCATTCAAGTGCTTGCTCTGACACTGAAACCCTATGTGACCTTGGGCAAGTCACTTAGCCTCTCTGTGTCTTGGGGCCCCATGTGTAAAATGACACTTCCCTACCTCTTGTAAGGATAAATACACCTCTACCCTGATATAACGCTGTCCTCGGGAGCCAAAAAATCTTACCATGTTATAGGTGAAACCGCGTTATATCGAACTTGCTTTGATCCACCGGAGTGTGCAGCCCCCCCGCCCCCCTGGAGCGCTGCTTTACCGCGTTATATCTGAATTCGTGTTATATCGGGGTAGAGGTGTACATTAAAAATTGGGAAGTGCTCAGATACTCCAGCAATGGGGGACATAAATAGGATGAGGATTAACTAGTGCCTAATGAGGAAGCAAACAGCTCACTCAATATCCGAAAATGACAAGGTTTTATGTGGCTAATCGGGAGTTTGGATAATCGAGAGGGCAGGAGCCGTTCTGCCATTCTGCAGTGAGGTGGCCTTCCTCATGAGGCTGGGGGCTCCGTCTCCACCTCCTCCTCACAGTCCTGGCCAGGGGTCTCTGCTCCAGTGTCTGAACCCCCACGTTATCCGAATCCCTTCCTTGTCCCCCCAGCTTGGGATATGGGGGACAAAGAAGGGATTTGGATAACGGGGGTTTGGAAAAAAGGAAACACAGGGTACGTCTACACTACGGGATTACTCCGAACTTACGGAATTCGATTTTTTGCAACCGATTGTATAAATCCGATAGCACGCGGCCACACTGTACTCCACTGCTGGTGATGTGTGTGAGCCAGAAGGACCCCGATTGATTCCCAGGGCAGGTGTATGGCCCGGCCGTTAAAAAAGCTCATCTCTGCGCTTATAGACGGAGCAAATTAGATCTAGACACAATTTGTCCAGAGTCACATTCCGGAGCGGAAGTGCACTCTAAGCACCGTTGTGAAACGTGGCCGCTTGCCCTGAATTAACCAGCCTCCCTCTTCTTATCTGTCGTTGTGTGCCACTCTGCCTGCCCGGCCTGCCCAGTTCTCTCCCTCTGTCTCTCTCAACTTCTGATAAGCAGCACCGCTAAATGTCTCTCTCCCACCCCCTGCCCAAGAAAAGCAGAAAAGTCCCCCACAAAAACCTTTAACTGTCAATGACAGTTGCTAAATTATTTCATTAAAAATCCAGGAAGTCACCAGTTAAGGCAATGTTCCCACCAACTTAAACTCACACCTCATCCCCCCCGGACATCAAGCTGCCCGAATGCGTTCCCACACATCTCAGCGCCGCAGGCATCTCATCTCCTCAGCACACCCTCTGGTCCAGTCCCCGTGTAGAGCCACCCCCTCACCTTCTTCCAGTCACATCCACCCACAGAACCTCCTCAGACAGCTTCAGATAAACTCTGCATCGACGTAGAAGATGTAGGTACTCACGTGGCCTCGTCACCATAGTCTCTGAGCACCTCAATCTTTGATACGCTTATCTTCCCAACACCCCAGTGATATAGAGCGTTGCTATTATCCCCATTGCACAGATAGGGAAACTGAGGCACGCATGGTTAGCTTGACAAAGGGGCTTAGGCACTGCAGTGCCTAGCAGTGTAGTAATGGTACTGCCGGGACACAGATTTTATAGCTATATCTTAATCAGCCCTTGAAACGTGAAAGCAAATGGGAGGGAATTAGCTCTGTCTAGCATGGAGCTGGGTCAGGAGCTTATTTATCCTCACAACATGCATGTGAGACAGAGATGATCCCCATTTTAGGGAGGCCCAGGCCCATGAAGGTATTTAGGCTCCTAACTTCATTTATTCAATGGGTGTTAGGTGCCTAAATGCCTTCGAGAGTCTGGGCCAGAGAGACTAAGTGATCCAGCCAGGCAGGAAGTCTGTGGCAGAGCAGGAAACCGGAGTCAGGTCTCCAATCTCCCAGGCAGAGCCCCAGGATCATCCCTCCTCTCCGCCTATACGGGCCCCGCTCAGGTCCAATGGAAATCAATGGAGTTTTGCCATTGACTTCACTGGGACCAGGGCTTAGTCCTAACCCTTTGACTGTTAATTGAATGGGTGTTGGAGGATGGCTTGTAATGTGCGGTGAATGTTTATTCCAAGCCGCTGTACACCCCACGCTCCTTGTACCAGCTGCCTTGCTGGGTTCTAGGCCAGGGGTTCGCAACCTGTTTCTTTCTGAGGCCCCCACAACATGCTATAAAAACTCCACGGCCCACCTGTGCCACAACAACGGGTTTTCTGCGTATAAAAGCCAGGGCCGGCGTTAGGGGGTAGCAAGCAGGGCAGTTGCCTGGGGCCCCAAGCCACAGGTGCCCCCATGAAGCTACATTGCTCAGGCTTCGGCTCCAGCCCCAGGTGGTGGGGCTCAGGGCCCCAGGTTTCAGCCCCATGCAGTGGGGCTTCAGCTTTCAACCCTGGGCCCCAGCGAGTGTAATGCTGCCCCCTCCCCGCCAAAACCTGCTCGCAGGCCCCCAGGGAGGCCCAGACCCCTGATTGAGAACCACTGTTCTAGGCAAAACCCTTTGCGGCTACATGACACAACAAAACTTTATTCTCTCTAGCAGCTGCTGTGCAAAGCGTGTCCCCAGAACGCTTGGTGGGGTTCCCTGGCACCGCTGCAGAGTCACACTCGAGATCAATATAGGTATAGAGCCGAAGGAGCCACAGAAAGGCGTAGACAAGGGAGAAATTGAGCAGCGCCATTGCATGAGCTCTGAGCCGTTCCTATCACAGCCATACGTCTAGCACCCGCCTGGTAACTCTGTCACGCAGCTGCAGGGGCCCTTTCACCTCGCAGTCGCTGGTTTGAATCCTGCCCTAGGTGGCTGCCGGCATTTGTCTTTGTATCTGGTCGACGTTACAAGTGGTGGAATCGCTAGCGAGGCTCATCCCGGAGGATCTGAGCGCCTCACCGAGACTAGCTGGTCTGGGAGCTGCTGGGTGCTCAGCACCTGTGAAAATCAGGACAGCGGATAAACGCCCGCCCCACCTGGTAGGGAAGTAGCATCATCCCCATTGTGCACATGGGGAAACTAAGGCACGGAGCGACTGACGTGACTTGCCCATGGCAGAATTGAGAGTAGAATCCAGGTCTGGCGAACCACAATTGAAGGGTTTTAGCTAGAGGGACATTCTTCCTCAGCAGAGAAGCCAGGCTATGAAGGGACATTTGGCCGGAACTTTCCTCTTGCCTCTTACAGATGGTTCCTCCAGCAGGGAGCAGGGTGGAGATGCTTATCCCACCAGCGTATATGTTTGGAGGTGATACACAGAGGGCTTTGCCGTCCCTGGCTTTCAATTTCGCACCTTTCACAGACGCTGCTTTCACGTCAAAAACCATTTTTTTTTTAAACATTTTGTTCGCAAGCAACACAATTTGCAGTTTACAGCTGCTGAGCAATGCTTGTCCCTTTGTCACCTCTTGGCTGCTTTGTGCTGAGCAAAACTGGGGCACCTTTCTCCGGGTTGCCATCCCAGTTCCTCTTAGCTCTTTCCTTGCTGTCCCTATTTGAACCTGTGGAAGCTGAAACTAGCAACAGGAGAGCTGCCGAAGGCTCACATAAGCACCTGCAAACTCACCCGCCAGCTTGGGTCTGAAGAGCAGGGATGGAGATCCAGTAGGCTTCGGGTGTGGCCAGAAATCAGCCAGGATCAATCTCTCCCTCCTGGTATTTCATCCCTTCTCATTCTACTCTGGGTGCCCACTGGGCACTGCACAAATGAAATGAAAATGAAAACAGCCAGCGACTCTCAGTCCATGACCCAGCAGAAGCCCACACAGCCCTTCCTGGCGGCCCTCAGGGTATGTCTACACATGAAACGCTACAGCGGCATTGCTGTAGTGCTTCAGTGTAGACATGACCTACTCTGACAGGAGGGGTTCTCCCGTTGACGTAGGTAACCCCTATACCCGAGGTGGTAGCTAGGTTGATGGAAAAGTTCTTCTGGCGACCTAGTGCTGTCTACACTGGGGGTTAGGTTGGCTTAACTACATCACTTAGGGGGGTGGATTTTTCACACCCCCTGAGCCATGCAGCTATGCCGATGGAAGCTCCTAGTGTAGCCCAGCCCCTTGCGTTTTTAACCTCCTGTAATTCATTGCCAGTTATCTCAAGGCAGTTAACATGTTTGAAAAGGGCAGTGTGGCCATTCTCCAGATGTTTGTCAGGCTACAAATGTCTGTAGTTTCACCTAGGGATCAGCATTGGATAAGCTATAGGCTAAGGCTTCACTGCACAAAAGGTGTGTTTTTTGCATCCCGATGGCTATCTCCATGTCTAATCCTAGTGGAGACAAGGCGTTGTAGTTTTTATATAGACGTAGCTAGTCAAGGTAAACTCCCGGTGTGGGATAGAGGGTTGACCTTGATTAGCTTGCTACATCAACGTAAAAATACATTACAGTTATTACATGACACTACAATACATCTACATTACAATCAATCACTTCACTACACATACATTACAATCACTACATTACAATACATATAGATTACAATCACCGTGCTACACTACACTATCCTATAATACATCTACATTACAATCAATCACTGCACCACACAAACATAATCACTGCACTACACTACACATTCATTACGCTACACAGCAATGCAATACACAACCATACCTGTATGTTACAATCACTACACTGCACTACAGTACATATCATAGAAGATTAGGGTTGGAAGACACCTCAGGAGGTCATCTAGTCATCACCCCCTGCTCAAAGCATATACATATATCATACATATATATTACAGTCAATACACTTGACGTAAAATGTGCTAGGGAAGACCAAGTCCTGAACTATCTGGCAAGTCAGGCTGCGGTGGGTTGGGGAGTTGGGAAAGGAGCGGGGTTCTTTCTTACAAAGTGGTCCCCCGCATAGGAAAAGCTAGAGGGCCCCTCTCGATGCGTGGCTTGCTCCGAGTCAAAACACATGCCCAGAGAGAGCATAGCATCTCCATGACTCCCCCTCCTCTTTCTGTCTCGCCCAGGTGAAAGTGTGGTTCCAAAACAGAAGGACGAAATACAAGAGGCAGAAGCTGGAAGAGGAAGGCCCCGAATCAGACCAGAAGAAGAAAGGTTCCCATCACATCAATAGATGGCGGATTGCCACCAAACAGTCCAACGGGGAAGACATTGATGTCACGTCTAATGACTAGAAAGGGGACAGGCTGCTGGCAAATAAACCAATGAGAGGAACAAGGGGGAGGAGGGGAAAATACGGGGCAAACAAAACAAAACAAAAACCGGAGAGATTTCACAAAGACAAAGCAACCGCCACCAACAGCTGAGTTTCCTCCGCGGTGCGTGGGCCAAACGAGAGGCCTACGGACCAGTTCCTCCCTCGGCACTCAGTTCTGCCCACTGGGCGGCCTTCAGCGGCGCTTTGGAAATGAAAGCTCCCAGATAACAGAGGAAACACCCCTCCCAGCCATCCTGCGCTCCTGAGAACTGAACCGAGCTGCCCGTCCTCGCAGCCTGAAGCTGTCGGTCAGCCACAAGATCAAATAAAAATGTCAACCAAGAAACTCAATGTACACAATCCTTTTCTTTTTTTTACACAATTTTTATTTTAATTTATTATTTTATTTTGTGTGTGTGTGTTCCCTGTCGAAGGTAGTTAACAGCTGTAGTGTGCGTTACTGTATGGTAATAAAAGCAAAATGGGCTCAACGCATATCTGATTACCTTGGCAGGAGGAAGTGGGGCAGGGGGTAGGGGGGACAGGACACTGCTGCTCAAAGGACACAGGGGTTCGTGGGCACTGGTCAAATCAAGAGCTCCACTTTTCCCATCCAACCCCAGACCCTTCACCAGCATAGTTTAAAACCAAGTTTCATTTGAATGGGAATGAAATCATTCATGGGAGAACTGGCTGAGCAGGGAAATGCCTGATTCACTCTTATTTGTGACCAGGTTGATAAACTGTAACGATATTTGTGGGTCCTTATTATTCGTGCTTGGATGCTGGCTGGATATTAGGAATTGCCAGACGGGATCAGACCCAAGGGCCGTCTAGTCAAGTGGCCTGTCTCTGACAAGGCCGGAACCAGATGCTTCAGAGAAAGGTGTAAGTACCCCACAGTTGTGGCATACGCTGCCTGTGGGGATATTTTTAATTAGCCCTGGATAGCGGTTCTACCATGCCCTGAAGCATGGGAGGTTTATATCTCTTCTAAAATGCTTGGTTATTTTTTAGTAATTTTCATTATGACTCTGGATATTCTAGGCATGAGGTAAATTAGAGCTGATTGAAAAATCCAATTTTATGTTTTCCTTGAAAGAGTCCAGATGAAATGATTTCATTCCAAAATGTCTGGGGCAGATTTAGATTTCTGGGGGTGAAATGGAAAGTTTTAGCTCATTTCAAATGGCTGTTTTGTTTTCATTTTAGTTTTCAACTACCAAGCCAAAACCAAAACGATTGTTTCCTTTCATTTCCAATTATTATTGTTGAAACATTGAAAATTTGGTCCCAACCAAGTTGCCTTGACACCATCTCAATTTGGCTGACCCCGCACTTTTCGAGAAACAATTTTTTTTAATGAAAAACTTTGGCCAGCGTTGCTATCGAGGTCTTTTTAAAAGTAAATCCTGCTAAACTCTTGGTCTCGGTCAGTTGTGAAAATATCTGTGGAGCTGGAGGCTTTGACCAGCGAATGATTCGCCTAAGGAGCGCTAGCAGATACGCGTCATTTGCTATTTGTTAGTCTCCCAGTGTAATTGTCCAATCAGAGAGCAGAACCAATACGAAGTGACGTAGCGCAGCAAATCGTTGATGTGAACAGCCCAGAGTCTGACAAGAATGGGTGAATCCTTGCAGACAACCACCATGCGGGAGGAATTGGGGTTGGTTTGCAGGCAGAAAAAGGGGTGATTCCCTTCTGCCGTTAGGAAGCTAACTCTTAAAGGGACAGTCCAGGTTTGCTACCTCACAACGATTGCAGAGGTTCTGCCTGTGCTTCTGCACCTGCCCGCAGGCCTCTATCCCTCTGGTTTGCTGACCGCTGCACTGTCTGGGCTCCTCCTGGCTGCCTTTCTTCCCCTCATGCAGTGAGCTTGTAGACCAGTTGATGTGGCCTTTGTCTGGCAGGAATCTCTGCGCCCGGGCCTTGCTGGTACTGGGAACAGTGAGGTTCCCTATGAAGAGTGACTGCCCACCATTGCCGGTGACACCTGCTCAGCGAAAGGAGTTGGCGGTTTCAGTCACATTTGTAGTGGGCAGGAGTCTGCCTCGCAACGCCCCATCAGGCGCTTGCCACCAGAGGACGAGGGCTGACTGAGCAATGGATACCGAGCTACCCCAGGGTTGAAACAGGCCGGAGGCGCTGCGTAGGGCCCACTGTATGGGGAAGTCTTGTTGAGTGTAACAGGGATGAGCCCAGAAGTCTGCACTGCTGCGGGCGCTCAGGATGAAAACGTAAAGTGACTCTTCTTGGTGTAGCGGTGCTGAGAGGCGAAGGGCCCTCGCATCCTGCTGATTTCGGAGCCGGGGTTTCGGTCCTGCCCCTGGCGTCACCGCCATGCAGCGATGTTTGCGATGCCGTGGAAGAGCTGACCGCGCTGCAGATAAGAGCTGAATGCTGTTTATCCTGGCAGTGCCAGCGTGAGTGACAGCACGGTGGTTAGCAGCTACTGTGTGAGACAGGGCAGCTAACAGCTCCTCTGCGTGACAGGGAGTGGGGCGGGGTGTGTGTGTGTGTGCAGAATTCTCACCAGGCAGCCCAGCTGGTTGGAACAAGGTCTGGTAGCTCCAGGGTACCCAGGCTCATCAGCCCTGGATTCCCCCATCCTTTCTCATCTCCCCATCCCTCCACTGCACTGAATACCCTGGAAAACTGCTCTGTGGCATCAGGGATGGATGAGACCTCCCCAGCTCAGTAAACTCCAGGGAGATGATGGTATCTCTAGCTAGCCAGTTCTCCTGAGCTGAGTTTCACGCAAACCTGGCTTGAGAGTTGAGTGCCCCGGGGCCTGTTTCGCCCCCTCGCTGAAGCCGGGTTTACATTACTGCATCTTCCGGCCCAATGATCCTAAGCTACCAGATCTTCCGCTGGTGCCAAACAGCGGCGTTCCGTGGCACGCCGCTGAGTGACACCAGCTCAGGAGCTGGCCCCATAAGTTATGCTGCCATCACTGTCGCATGGCATACGCGTGGAGGGCGGAGGGAGGGAAAAGAACCACTGGAAAATGGCACATTTGCTGGGAAGGTGCATATAATGTATAAGGAACGTCAGTGACCCCTGTGAAGAATGCGGTACGTACACAGTGGGGCTGGCTTGCCCCTGGTTTGTAACATTTACACCTGTGCGGGGGGAGGGGAGACACAACGGCCCGGGCCGTGAGTGCAACCTGCTGGTGGTGGAGCATTTCACACTCACTTTCCACAGCTGCAGATGACAGCATTGAGTTCAAGGCAAGGTGAGGTCAGGCTGCCCTTTCCGTTCTGCCCGACTGAGTGGGGTGGGCCCCAATTTAGCTGGGCTCTCCGCGCGCTGCCTGACCCTGTTCTACTGGGTGAGGTGACTGGGCCAGCACCGGCAAGGACAGGGAACGCGCTTCTTAGGAGCCATTGCGAAGGCAAGTTCCAAGGCTAACGGGTCGTGGGACATGACTAGTCAGTCCCGCTCCCCTACACCTCTGAATAGTCCATTCAAAACATGCTGCCAGCGAACATGACGGTTGCAATGACTAAGTGCTCAGCGATCAGGTGATGCCAAAGTTAAGGATGGAGGATGAAGTACTCAGCGGTCAGGCGATGCTGACATAAAGTTTGCAATTACTAAGGCCTCAGAGGTCAGGCGATGCCAAAGTTCAGGTTGCAAGACTAAGTGGTGAGACCCCACTGGGGAATTTGGAGAGACAGATTAGGGTCCCGGGTGCCATGGAAGTTCGGAGAGAGGGATGCTTGGGAGCCACTCAATGAAGATTTAGGACCTGGGAATTTGGAGAAACACCAAATTTGAATCAGGTTTACACGGGAACCTTGACCTGCCCCTTGGGAGGCAGCAGGGGGAACTCACTTGGAAGGTGGTTTGGGTTATCCTGCGCTGTTATGCATCGTTAAATATGATTAACAATTACCCATGTCTATGTTTCTCTCCCTCCCACCCCCCATGCTGTTTCCCTGTATGTTTTCTCAGCCTGTTGGGAATCATGGAGCTTCGGGAGGCTGGGACACTGTTCCCAGCCTCTGGTTTTGTTTGCACAGCACCAAGTCACTGCAAAGCCGCCAGTGGGAGCTTCCCAGGTAGTGAGAGTAGCCGGGTTAATGGCTAACGGCTGAGACGCTGCGGACTCAGCAGCAAGCAGATTGCGCGGTGTGTTCAGCATTAAAGCACCGTGTCCCTGGGACAGACGCAGAGGCTTGGTAATGGATGACAGAGGCGTTCACCTCTCGTGTCAGTGGCTGGACGGTGTCCCTGGTTGACAGGAACTGAACTGGCTGCTTGGTGGCTGCCATCCACACCTGGCGTCAAAGCCCATCACCACAACTGCCAGGAGCCGGCCACCTTTTTGGCGGGCCCGGTTGCCAGGCCAAGGACTGAGTGGCCCGTAGAAGCTGACTGAAAGCTGAAGACCATGATCTATTGGGTGTAGCCAAATCCAGGAGAGATTGTTCTTGTCCCTACTTTCTTCCCTTGTAGGTTACTACTGAGAGGCAGCCCTTTCACATACATTACAGTGGAGACTAGAGGACCCAACTGAGACTGGTGCCCATTGGTGTACTTTGGCTGCATAAGCTCATTAAGTGCCCTACTATGGACCACTCCAGCTAAATGTGATCCTGCACAGCTTACATGGTGTCTACCAGGCCTTATAGTCCCTTGCTGTCCGTGAGGAGGGAAGAGGGTCGTGGCTACCCAAAAGGGGGGCGGGAGATGGGCTCAGGACAGAACTGTGCTGTACCAGTCCCGAGCTGGCGCGTTGGCACTTTGTGGCTCTTACAAGCTGGTGTAACACAAACCAGTTCTAATGGAGAGTGAGCTGGCCCTAGGCTGGGAGAGCAGGTGTGAACCATTTTTAAAGCCAGCTGGGAAGGCAGGCTGGTCTTGCGGTGAATGCGCTGGAGTGGAACGCAGAAGATCTGAATTCAATTCCTGACATTGCCACAGACTCCTTGAAAATCGGTGGGAGTTGGATGCCTAAATACCTTTGTGGAGCTGGACATTAGTCTCTCTGGGTCTGTACAGTGGAGATAATTACGCTTCTCTTGTCTGTTTTTGTTGTAAGCTCTTTGGATCTGGGACTGTGTGTGTGTGTGTGTGTGTCTGTTTGTGCGAGTGGATGTGTGTATGCATGTGTGTTTGTGCGAGTACGTGTGTGTGTATGTGTGTGCGTGCCCGTGTGTGTGTTTGTGCGAGTGTGTGTGTGTGTGTGTGTTTATGCAAGTGTGTATGTGTGTTTGTGCGAGTGTGCGCGTACAAAACATTCAAACAGCTGTTGCAGTGGGACCTCTTGCTAGAGTAGGTCCTACAGACACCCAGTCAGAGACAATTGTGCTCTGTCTATAGCGCTGCTGACACCTCCTCACGCTAAATCCTGCTTGGGGTACCGGCACAGCTCACAGTAGACTAGACAGGCTGGCTTTCGTTGGGTGAGCAGCGCATTCATGAAGGGTCAGTCATTTTTTTGGTGAGCCTTTTTTAGCTGCAGAGGCGAAGGAACAGTAGGTAGATGCCTTTTTTTTCTAGTGGTCGCCTTGGAAATCACAGCGATGTAGCCTGTGAGCTTTCTTACGCCTAACTCAGGGGTTCTCTAGCTGGGGTCGGGACCCCTTAGGGGGGCGCAAGGTTATTACACAGGGGGTCGCGAGCTGTCAGCCTCCACCCCAAACCCCGCTCTGCCTCCAGCATTTATAATGGTGTTAAATATATTAAAAAAGTGTTTTTCATTTATAAGGGTGGGGGGTCGCACTCAGAGGCTTGCTATGTGACAGGGGTCACCAGTACAAAAGTGTGCGAATCACTGGCCTAACTGAAAGGGGAGCAAATGTAGAATTTTTCACAAAGATGCAATTTCTCCCAACAGTTGCTCAGGCATTTGAGTTAAACAGATATTAACACAAAGACTCAGCCGAGCGTTTTAAACAATCTGACCGAAAATCTTGTCCCTTCTCCCAGATCCTCAGGTTTCACTTCCATAGTACTTGCAGTGTCACAGCTCTAGTGGGTCCTGACTCACCTGTAATGTTATCCAGGAAAAACAAGGTAGAAAAGGCCCAAATTTCTAATGTCAAATATTAGAGGGGAAAAAAGATTGCAAAGAAAAATACTTTCCAGGCGGACTTTTAGGTCTCAAAGAAGCACATCTGGGCACAAGCTTTTTCCTTTGCACCTGAGCTATTGACTTTCCATCTTTTCCACAGTAGGTCAAAAATGACAAACACTTCCACCCTCTCCTTAAATGTGAAGGCTCCAGTGACTAAACTGTTATAATCGGAGAGGAGGAAATTAAATCTGTTTTTAGTGCTTTTATTTGGAAAAATGTCATAGCTCTGCTCATGGTCCCTATTATTATTATTAAATTAAAGTGTTTTGCGTTAGCAGCTAGAGGCCTCATCCAAAATTAGAACTTCATTGTGCTAGGTGATGTACAAACACATACCAAAGAGACTGCCCTAAAAAGCCTACAATCTAAGTAATAATGCTTGTCTCTCTCTCTCTCTCTCTCTCTCTCTC